>JAZKJV010011062.1:0-467500 GCA_037367405.1 Ottelia alismoides
TTTTGGCCTTAAAAACCCTAGTAAATGCATGTAAATACCCTTAAATTATGTAAATTAACATTCATGCATTATTGTATAATTACTGTATAAAATACTATTTTAATTCCACAATTATAGAATAAAGAAAATAAAAGGAATAAAATATCAAAGATATTTTATGAGCATAAACCCTGAGACCTAGGCATCTTGATGACCATGTTGACAAGGAATAAAGTAGGGGGAGATGAGGGCCAATAATACAATAAAATTCCTATTTATTAATTCATTTGTTATTCATTTTTGAGACCTATTTTATTTTCCACTTTTTATACCTCAAATAAAGAAACTTTGTACATGAAAGTTGTAGACAATAAAATATAGAAAAATATAAAATTTATTTCTTACAAAAATAATAATATACAGTGTAAAAGGTATAGTTTGAATAAATTTCTAAAATCCCAACTTCCCAGATCCATATCTCTCAAATAAAAAATCAAAATATATCAAAATCACTTTAATTATATATAACTTTTATGAAGTTATTTAAAGAAAGTAGTTTCATTTTTTTGAGTTAAGATGTGGAAGTTAGGTTTTGGACCCCTCTTGTATAGTATACCCGATTAAAATATTCATTTTATTTATTCTTTATTATTTTTATATTTTTATATTTTTATAATTTTGTAAATATTATTTATAATATATTTACATATTAAAACTGAATAAAATATTAAATAAAACACTAAAATAAAATATGTATATAAAATATATAGATGAAATACCTATATCTATACTTATAAAATAAATATACTTATTTATTTAAGTATAAATATTACTTTAAAAAAATAAATAAAAATATATTTAATCACCTAAAAATAATTTATAATTATATTAAATAATAAACTAAATTAATAAAATCAAAATTACAAAATAAAAACGAAAGACACAAAACATAGATAAATATACCTATATATTAACCCTAAAAAGTAACTTATAATTAAAAAGCCCTAAAAATAAATAAAAATCATAATAAAATACTTTATAAAATAATAAACATTTTTATTTTATAACCTTAAGATAATAAAATCATTAATTATTCATTAACTAATTTACTATTAATTTAGACCAGCCATTTTCTAGTTGGTCCATGTAGACTAACTAGGGGGAGTCAAGAGTTGGCCCCAGTTAACTCTTTTCCCCAAGTCCGATCTTTGTCAGAACATGGTTTTGACCTGTATTCACTTTTTACTTAGATTGATGCAAACATCAAAATGAATTGATCTCTTCACGACTTTTCTTCCTCGACCATTGTACATACACAGCGGATGCCACCTCAATCAATGGATCACTGACACACCTGTTCTCCTCGATCGAAGTCCCCAATCTAGCCATGTTGTAGAAACCGCGCCATCTTCCTTCTTTCGATTTTGAACCTCTTTTGACCACTCTTTCTCATCCTTCTTGCGTGCAAACGGTCAAGGATGGTGACAACATCCTCACCATACTTTTAAACTGATGAAGGGGAGGTCTTAAGTGTGTTCCTATACCTCCGCCGCTTGCCGACATTGAGGTCCGCTTCGTAGATCTCAAGCCGCGTAGGTACTCTATTTAGTTGTTTTGTAGCTTTATCTTAGCCATAGGTTTTATTCCATTCATTTATTTCCATGTTTCAGTAGCTTAAATCATCCGCCCGTAGTTCACCAGAGCTGAGCTCTCGCGAACCTCCCACTTGTGTTTTGCCTATTTGATCGACCCACTACAACCTCTAGACTTTTTCCCACCGCTTATTCTACGCCTCAAAGCCTCCCATTCAACCTATTCCCTCTTGGACCAGGATCCCAGCCTCCCACTCCTCTGCCTTGCTGGAGTTGCCGCCACCTCGCCTCCCCCGCTTCCATTCCCTTCTAATCGGGTCAAGACAGTTTGTCCTCGACCTGAAGTTGCTTCTTGTGCTCGTTGGAACCCTCATGAGCAGCTGGAGTATTTTTGGAGCTCTGCTTGAGGTTCCTAGATCACCATATCTCCGTCGACCTCATGCGACTCATCTGGCCATCACCGAGGCATTTTGAAGCATCCAGATGCTAGCTGACCCATTCAAGAGAATCTTATACACACAAGTTAACTCCTTATTGTATTTTTATTTATTTTATTTCTTGATCTCATTTATGAGTTAATATTATATACCTAACCCTTTTTCATTTGAGTGCTTTCAAATGTTTTGTTATTTATATGATCTTTCTATGCATTTGCTTAGGAATTACAAACAAAATTTTAGTATAATGTAGATTAATCATAAATTCATCACTAGGGTGCTTAATCTTTTTTTCTAACATCCCTTATAGTTACACGTTATACTCAACTGATGACATCTAGTTCAACATGGTAGAGTTGTATTGAGTCCCTAGGAGTGACCTCTCTCTCTATCTCTCTCTCTCTCTCTCTCTCTCTCTATATATATATATATATATAGAAAGAGAGAGAGGGGGGGCTTATCCAGAGAGCTCGTTGTCCATTTGAGTTGTGGTGAGCACCAAATGTGGGATTGTCACGTGTATAGGTTGGTTCTATTTGGTAGGAAACTGTTTTGGCTATAACAATGTACTTTGCAATATTAACATAATAAGAGTTTAGGTTAAATCATTTCCTTAAAAATAACAACTGTGTTTAGTGCAATTTTTTATTATATGAAATCAAAATAAGTTCGATAAAAAAATCAATTATGAGTACAGATCATCTATCAAATCGAATAAAAATTAATATTATGAACGCCACTTTCTCATATTTCAATCATACTCTTCGAATAAATATTGCTTATGATCAAAATGAAATGATCATCCATTGCTATTTCTTCTAATATAATCTCATGATCCAAATTCAAACATATCCAAAATAATCATCATATACGATCAGTCAGATCCAAATCAAAATGACTAAAAGAAACCAATTTTTTCTACCTTGCATTGGAGAAAAATGATCGTCTCGCTTTGCAAATAGCTAGATCAAAAAATGCCATATGATCAATCATCTCTCGTTGCAGTACATGTTTCAATACACGTTTATAAATTTTAAATTGCTTACCATTTCCAATTAAGTATTCTTTCCATTGTAATTACGGTTCCTTTTTTAGGGATTGAGATATTTAAATCGCACGGCTGAAATTAGAGGCTAAAAAAATCCAAATGGACTTAGAGCTCATTGGATAAATTCCCTATATATATACACATATTTGAGTCTCTAAAAATCTCTACATCTACTATATCTCTAGTATGGGTATACTCAGTAACAACATGCATGTGTAATATAGACATTATATGAAAGTCCTCTTTCTTCTTGATATCCTTTGTATTCGCACATAAATTTCTAGATGAACATGAGATTGTTTCATCATTTTGTAAATTGCATAGAAGACGATGTGAAGTGCATTCATTTGAACTTCTATATTAGATGCACTTTAATATTTTCAACAAAAAAGAATCCTTCATTGATTATTACATGAAGTAATCACGAAATGCTAAAACCTCGATACTTGAAATTATAATAACGAATAGTATCTTAATGAGAATCAAACTCTCGATTTACCTCCAATATTTTAGAATAATTCTTAGGTGGTTGGCCATTAATGTCTACAAAAATTATGTCAAATAATATCTTAAAAAGAAATTCATACGACATAATTCAGTGATATTATGAACAATATTATAACTATATAAACATTGTAGTAAAAAAAGGAATGCGCTGTAATTTTTATTGATATGATAGAAATGTGCTGACAAATGCCAAATTGTAATTGATATGGTATCCATATGTAATATTAATAAAAATAAAATAATACATGGCAGTATGCATTTCTTTAGAGGTGCATGACCTCTGATTTTATTATGAACAATATGGTCAGTATATGAATACATACATTATTGTACTGGTTTGATAAATCCAAACCATGATTGTTTCTTTTATAATCAATGCCTAAATAACTATATGCGCGTAGTAAGACATAACTACGATCAAAATTGGTTAGAAAAATGGACCAACAAATGAGCAACAATGAAACAATTAGGTACCAATATCCAAATGGAAGATGGATTGCATGCAATTTCTTTTTAATTATTTCTAACATTTTTTATTTTTTTATTTCTTGGATTTAAGATCCATAGTTATTTACAAAATACTTAAATATCTAAAAATATAGATCAATTTCCATTTTATCAAGATAAATGATCAGATATGTAAAAAAGTAATGTATTATATAATAGGGATTTTTACCCGGCAGACCCTATATACTTTGCTAATCACATCCACGACCTTTGAAACAACCTAATTCCCCCCTCGACCCCGTAAACTTGCCAACTCTTACCCCATGAACCCTCCGGGTAATATGTTTTAAGCCCGTGAGGGTTCTTGGGGTAATTTACAGGATCGATGGGTAATTACGTTGTGCAAAAGGTCGTAGAAGCATTTTAAAACGTTTATAGGGTTTGTTGGGTAAAAATCTCTATATAATATGGAGAGGATGGGGAGCTTGCACCAAGGTGCATGTAACTGTATATGCACCAATGTCAAAAATACTCATTAAATATTATTTTTAAAAAATAGAACATTGATGGATTTACTTAATATTGTTATTTCAAATTTCATGTAAAACAAACATTCCTAACATGTTCATCTGGACATCTCAATTCAATATCTGAGACTCTTACAATTTGGCAATCTTGATAGAGTGGCTAGAAGCCTCAACTTAAGTTGAATTTTTAGTGGCATCATGGTGATATATGGTGATCTAAATCCCACATGAATTCATTTCAAAAAAATAATATATAATGGATGTTTTTGGCACCAGTGCATTTATAGTTATATGCACATTGGTGCAAGCTCCCCATCCTCTAATATGAATACAATAACTTCCAATATAATTACTTTATTTTAACACTATTACTTTATTTTATATATGCCTTTAATATGCTATTACAATAAAATTACTCACTTATATGACACCATATTATATAGAAAATAATAACAAAAGATTTTGGAAGAATAGCTAAGGAACGATAATTATCTCTTTCATTTTGAAGATAATAGTCAGTAATATATATTGTATTAAAAAAGCACAATGAAGTTAATCTCAATAGTTATATAAAGGTTCATGACATATAGGGGAACATAAATAAAGTGAAAATGTCAATAATAATATACATTGAGGTGAGAGGAAACATGCAACACATACAAGCTAATACAAACATTATCATGATGAACAATAAAGTCAATAAATAGATAAAGCAGCTGAAGATGAGGATATGAAAAAACTAAGAGCATGAAATATATAATATTTATTTATATTCTTAAAAAATTGCATTTGTGTTATCTAAATTTTGTATATTTTTATATCCATACTTATATTTGTCGAAAATATTATATTTGTACTTGTTAGTTGACGAGTTTAAATTTTTTTAAATGTGCAATGATCACCAAGAGAAAAAAATGGTATCTATATATTTTATCAAACCGATGCAAATATAAACAAATACATACATACATATATGGGAAAAGGGAGCATACACCCATGTGCAGGTAACTTTCCTACTCACCCTCTTTCCACATTTTTTTGATTTTTTTTCAAATTGAATCCTTGGGATATTTTAGATCACAATGTATCACCATGGAGTCATTCAAATTTCAAATTATTTGAGACTTCTAATTTATCCATCAAAATAGTCAAATTTTAACGGTCTCATATTTGATGAATTCAACCTCTTCCGATGGACATGTTAGGAAGTTTGTTTTAGACAAAAGTGAAACACATATTCCACTTAATATTCTAAGTAAATCTCCTAAGGATCCATTTTAAAAATTTAAAAAAAATTGAAGGGAAAGGAAGAGTGTAGGAAAGATACCTGTGCATGGGTGTGGGCTCTCCAATCCCATTCATATACATATACATATACATACACATATATATATGGAAAAAAGGGAACCTATACCCTTGTATAGGAAACTTTCCTGCGCTCGACTTTTTCCCCTCTATTTTTTTGGGGTTGTATATCACAATATATCAC
Organism: Ottelia alismoides; assembly: GCA_037367405.1. Classification (NCBI taxonomy): domain Eukaryota; kingdom Viridiplantae; phylum Streptophyta; class Magnoliopsida; order Alismatales; family Hydrocharitaceae; genus Ottelia; species Ottelia alismoides. The sequence goes on from JAZKJV010011062.1 coordinate 6,027, forward strand.
TGTGAAATCATTCACATTTCATTTTATTTCGAGACTTCTAACTTATCCACTAAGAGAGGCAAATTTTAACAGTCTCAGATTTGATGAATTCGACCCCTTCCTATGGATATGTTAAAAATGTATGTTCTAGATGAAATATGAAACACACATTCCACTTAATATTTTAAGTAAGTTCCCTAAGGATCCATTTCAAAAAAATAAAAAATTGAAGGGAAAGGGGTGGATGTAGGAAAGTTAAGTATACATGGGTTTAAGATCCTCAATCCCTACATATATAGGAGAAACTTCAAATAAGATGGGTTTTTATGGATGCATGGAAAGCCACATCAATTTAGGTATTTTTACTATTTATTTTATAATTTTCTAACTTCATAAATTTAGAAAATAAAGGTTACATAATATATATATATATATGTATGTATATATCAAGAAAGATTAATGAAAATATTATATGGACAAAAATGTTGGTTACAATGGATGTTATATTTTACAAAATAATGTGGTTATCATTACTTTACAATTTTCAGTTTACATTTTACAAAATCACTACAATATTTACAAATTTGGTAGTTGCTTTTTAAATCTCAAGAAAGGCATGTCTAGTTGGAAGGACCATGTGTGTGTAGGAAAAACTTCAAATGAGGCGGGGTCTCACCATATATATGGTGAGCCATCCTCAATTTAGGCATCTTTCCAATATATTTTACAATTTCTTATTTCATACATATAACAATAAATATTAACACAATATGTATAGTGAAATAAAATTATAAAAATATTATTATATTGGATGGAAATGTTAATTTAAATTTAGATGCTATATTTTACAAAAAAAAAATTTTATAATGTGCAGTTTATACGCTTACAAAACTGATACAGAGTTTTTATTAAATTCACAGTGGCCTTTACAGTTTCAGAAAAGGCCCTACATTTGAAAGGTCCCATATATATATATATATATATATAGAGAGAGAGAGAGAGAGAGAGAGAGAGAGAGAGGGGGGGTTAATGGGGCTGCCCCCGCACCATTTTCGGCATTTTTTATTTTTTTTCAAAAAATATCGTCATGTATATTCATCCCTATATCCCTCCTATATGCCATTCGAATTTCGTCAGAAACAGAGACTCCTACGACCTCCATCGAGATGGTATTGATATAAAAAATCCTGTTATCATTAAAAAATGACTGTCTGGATGGATGTAGGTCGTAGGAGTCTCTGTTTCTGACGAAATTCGAATGACATATATGAGGGATATAGGGATGAATATACATGGTAATATTTTTCAAAAAAAATAAAAAAACACTGAAATTTGGTGGCGGGGCAGCCCCATTAAATCCATATATATAATGAGAGAGGGGGGATAGAGGAGTGATCTTGTGAGAGCAAAAAGTTGTGAGATTATTTAGAAACTACTATACTTTTTGCTCTCACATGATCACTCATCTCTCTCTCTCTCTATATATATATATATATATATATATAGAGAGAGAGAGAGAGAGAGAGAGAGATGTTGGGGAGCTAGCACCATGGTGCATGTAACTTTACATGCATCGTTACCACAAACGTCTATTTTTTAAAAAAATGAAGCCTTGAGGGATTTAATTAGAATTATTACCAAAATACATGTTTCAAATTTTGTGAAAACATACATTACTAACACGTTTGTCTAGAAGGACTAAATTTCAGTAATTCTGATATTGTTAAAATTTTGTAATCTTGATGAAGGTGTTAGAAGCCTCGAATTAAGTTGAATTTTGAATGACAACATCGTAATATATGGTGATCTAAATCCCACACGATTTCATTTCAAAAGATAAAAAATATAGACGTTTATAGCACTGGTGCATGTAAAGTTACATGCACCTTGGTGCAAGCTCTCCAGCCTCATATGTGTGTGTGCATGTGCCTGTGCATGTATGCATGCATGCATGCATGCATGTATGCATGTATGTATGTATGTATGCATGGGATAAATGGGGCTGCCCCTTAGGGGGAACTAACTTAGATCTCCCCGCCTAGGGATGGGCATTGGGTTGGGCCAGGGCAGCCCAGCCCAAAAAGCCCGGCCCAACCCAAGTCCAATAAAGGATTGGGTCGGACCTGGGCTTAAAATATCAGCCTAAAAATACTTTGGGCCGGGCTCGGGCTTGGCTCGGCCCAACCCGACCCGGCCCAAGGCCCGACCCGTTAGGGGGTCGAGGAATGGCTCGAAGTTGGCCCGAGGGTAAAGCCCAAGACTCAGCCCGAACATGGGCATGGACCTTAGAGAAGATGTTTTGCCTACTAAGGTATACTGTATACGATTGTTGAAGTACCGATATTGCTATTGCTTAGCCATTGTTTTCTCGTTGGAATATTACTACTTTTTAGCCATTATTATAGATGCAAGATATGTGCAAACTTAACTGTTATGTAAACATCATAGATTCTTATGCATGGTTTAATAACTACTTTAATGTGGACATTCCTATGCTTGTAACTTTTTTTTGCGGTTGATTTAGGGATGCATAATCCTTCTCTTGAAGGTATAGCATGATCTATCATTTCCATATTTCTCGTGTTGTGGTTTTCATGACAAGGAAATGAACCGAGGTTTGGGCCAGCCTGGTCCAAGCCCGGCCCAAAGGAAATGGGCTAGGCTTGGGTTGAACAACACCAAAATTTACGGGTCCAAGCCCGGCCCAAGGCCCGAAATATTTAGATGGACTTGGGCTTGGGCCCTTCAGGGCCCGGTCCAACCCAACCCATGCCCATCCCTACCCCCGTCCTATTTTCTTCATTTTTTTTTAAAATTTCTTCGATGAATATTCATCAATATATCCCTATATTATGTCATTCAAATTTCGTGTGAAACAGATACTCCTACGGCCTCCTTCCAGACAGTCATTTTTTAACGGTCACAGGATTTTTTAAATCGACCCCGTCTATGGAGGCCGTATGAGTCTCTACTTCGAATGAAATTTTAATGACATAATATAGGGATTTAACAAGAATTTACACGGTTTTTACTTTCAGAAAAATAAAAAATACGCGCAAAATGATGCGGGGGGAGCTAAGTTAGCTCCCCCTAGGGGGCATACACATTTTCCCTATATATGTATGCATGTATGTATGCATGCATGTATATGAGTGTATGTATATGTATGCATTATGTATGTGTGTGTGTGTATGTATGTACGTAAGAAAAGGGAGGCTGCTACATGAAGTAGCTAACCTTAGCTACTACATGCCCATTTTCGCTATTTTTTATATACCACTGTTTATTATCATCACTGTATCCATCTAACGTGCCATTCCAAAATCGTCAGAAATAGAGACTCATATACCTTCCATTCAGAAAATATAATTTTAACGATCTTAAAATTATTGTAATCGACATGTTCTAGATGGAGGGCATATGAGTATTTGTTCCTGACAAAATTGGAATGAAATGTTAGATGGATATAGGGATGAAAAGCACGGTGGCATTTTAAAAAAATAAAAAAATGATAAAAAATGGCATTTTAGTAGCTAAGATTAGCTACTCCATATAGTAGCCTTCCCTATCATATATACAGGGGAAATACGACTGCATGGTTCCATTTTCGGTGATTTTTTTTGTTTTTTTCAAAAAATATTGTCATGTATTTTCATCATTATACCCCTCTAATATGTTATTCCAATTTCGTCAAAAACAGAGACTCTTATACCCTCCAACTTGAATAGGAAATTTAACGGTTTAAGAATTGTTGTAATCAACTTGTTCTAGATGGATGGCATATGAGCCTCTATTTTTGACGAAATTAGAATGGGATATTAGAGTGATATAGTGATGAAAATACACTAATGTATTTTTGAAAAAAAAACAAAGAAAATCACCAGAAAAATGGGGTGGGACCAACCTCATTGAAACATATATATAAGGTAAAATGGGCCTGCCCCCTAAGGGGAGCTAACTTGGCACATAGCCCCATTCTCCCTATATTTTATTTTTTATAAATAAATCAATGAAAACTCATCACTATATCCTACATTATGTCATTCAAGTTTCATGTGAAACAGAGACTCCGAAGGCCTTCATTCAGACGGAGTTGATTTCAACAATTCTATGACGGTTAAAAAATGACTGTCTAAATAAAGATCGTAGGAGTCTCTGTTTCGCATGAAACTTGAATGACATAATACAGGGATTTAGTGATAAATTTTTACGGATTTATTTTTCAAAAAATAAAAAATAGGGTAAATGGGATGGGCACATGGGCAACCACATTTTACCCTATAATATATATGTATATGGGTCATATGTGGCTGCCCCCTAGGGGCAGCCAACATGGCTGCCCCCGCCTTATTTGGGCAATTTTTTTATTTTTTTTGAAAAATAACACCATGTACATTCATCCCTATATCCCTCCTATATACCATTCGAATTTCGTCAGAAACAGAGACTCCTACGGCCTCCATCCGGACAGTAATTTTTTAACGGTAACAGGATTTTTTTAAATCGATATCATCGAGATGGAGGCCGTAGGAGTCTCTGTTTCTGACGAAATTCGAATGGCATATAGGAGGGATATATGGATGAATATACATGGTTTTATTTTTTAAAAAAAATAAAAAAGAGGCCGAAAAATGGGGCGGGGGGCAGCTCCATTTTTTCCTATGTATATATACTGAAAAATAGGGTTGCCCTTAGGGCGTGTTCGGTAGGAAAATTGGTTGGGAATAAGAAGCCAACTCCCCTCTCGACACAATCATCGATGCACTACAAGAAAAGTGACCTAAGGCAACGAATAATTTAATATTCGTTGTCATATCTTCCATAGTTAAATATATATAACAACGAATATTATCGGTTGCTTACTTCTTTAAATTCATAATGAATAATGGTATTCGTTGTTATATTCCTCGCAACGAATCATATAACAATGATTATTCGTTGTTGTTTTCTTCTAATAGTTGCTAAATTTGGCAACGATTATGAGTTTTAATGAATAATTCAACGAAAAAGTCGTCGTTATATGAACCTTTAACAACGAATATGATATTCGTTGCAAATTACAAGTACAAAAGATGATTTGGCAACAAATAATATCCGTTGTTATATCTTTAACATCGGAAGATATTGCAATCAATATTCAAATTATTCGTTGTCTTAGGTCCAATTTCTTGTAGTGATAGTACATCAATTCTTCGTCCTCTCCCACTCTGAGAGATTCCCCATCCTCACTAATCCCCCTCTCTCCCCTCCCATCTCGCACTCTCCTCCCACCAAACATCCCTTTTCCCTTCCTCATGTGCAATCGTCATCCCATCTCCCATCTCTTTTGGTCACGATTCTCTCCTCGATGCATGTTGTTGTCGGCTTTTGCTCCTTCCTTTGCTTTATGTCTTTCCACCATGTAGTTCATGACTATTTCCGTTGTGCTTTTTATTCCCATTCAATAGGGGTGGGTGGTGGTCTTCGATTGTATATAGGGCATCTGCCTAGGTCTTGGAGATAGGATACATGGTTTTAGCTTTGTGTAGCCATCTCATACATGGTATCTGACTCGAAATCTAGGATTTCAAATGAACTTCTGTATAAGATGGCCCGGAAGGATCGTTCACGCCTATCTCAATATGTTGCTGAGCTGATCTTGTTGGTCGTGTGCTTTCATATTTTATTGACGTTGTGGTCTATTTGGAATATGAGGTGTGTTCTCTGCAATATTTTATTTAGACTTTGATGTACATTCTTCTCCTTTTCTGCTAAGTTGTGGGCTATTTGGAATCGTATATTGTGATGGTTGTTGGTGGTGATGTTGGAATGGCATTGCTTGATGGGATTGGGGTGTGCTGCATGTTTTTTCTTCATCGATTCTCCAATGTTTTCCAATGTGCTTGCTTGATAGTATTTAATTCGATATTTACTGAGATGAACATATTAGGGAGATGATTTCTGCAACATGCTCAATTTTCGGTCATGGTTGTACTCACTATGTTGTCTGCTGTGATGATTTGCTCTCCCTCTGATCGATGCATCTATGATGTATTTGGATGATTATGTAATGATGATCCGAGTGTGCCTTTGATGGTTGTCGTGATGATTTTTCTCCATGTTTCTAATGCAATTTACTCATTTTGGGGAGCAGATTTCTTGATTTTTGTTGGGTGGTGGTGATGATTTGATCTCCTTGTATCGTTTAGTGGATGGTTTGCTTTTTTGATAACAATAGGGGAGTTGGCTTCTACCATAGGTTGTCATGATGATTTTTTCTCCTATTACTTATATCACTTGCTCGTTTTGGGGAGCGGCTTTATTATTTTGTGATTGGTGGTGGTGATGCTTATATCCTTGTATCCTATGGTAGGGATGGGCATTGGGCTGGGTTGACCCAGGTCAACCCAAAGCCCAGCCCCACAAAGCCAGGCCCAACCTAAGCCCAACAGAGCATTGGGTCGGGCCTGGGGACCCGACACGAAAGAGGCCCGAGGGGTGGCCCGAGACCTGGCCTTTTCCCTAACCTGTAGTCTAATTGAATCATGTTGTGGCGCTTGTGCACACATACCCCCTCCCTCTGACAGTTGCCCACTCATGATCCCCCTTCCTAACCCTAGCGTCGATGCGTCGACGGTGAATAGGCATCCTCCCAGGTTCTCTCGTGCATCCGAGCAGTGTGGTCCTCCAACTTTCCACCCCTCGTCGTCCCCCTACGGGCCCCCAGCTGCGATCCCCCTTCCACGGTTTCACCCTAAGTTCCTTCCTCTAGCTCTAGGCATCGACATGTTGTCGGTGACTTGGCAACCTCCCTGGCTCCCCTATGCAGTCGTGCGCCACCGGTTCTCCCCTCCTCAAGGATCCATCCCAATTTCCATCACCTATTAAACAAATAGCCCATTTATTTCTTACACATCTTTGTATCACCGTGTTGGCTAAAAAATTAGTCTAAAGATTGTATTGTCGAACTATTTTTGGTCTAGCTTTCTATGCATGTTTTGCATTTGACATGATAACTACATTGCTGAGAATGGCTATAACATCCTAACATATGTCTTAGTTTTTTTGTTCCACGTCCTTTTGTTTGTTCAATTAAATCGCATAAATCATGTTTATCTTAATCTCAAAGAATTGTTTCTTTCAATTGGTCACATTTTTTTCGAAAATTGCTTAGTTATCTTTCTTATTTTTAATAATGCACTTGGTATTTTTCTGTTTTCCTTTTTTATTTTAAAATATATCTAGTTGAAGTTGCATTTACATCATCTTCATCGTTTGTAGCTCCAACCAAAAAAATATGAAATCAACACTAACATTACTTATCTAATTGTGTATATGCCTAGGTTTGGGCCGGCCCGGCCCAAGTTCGGTCCAAAGGAAACGGGTTGGGCTTGGGCCGAGCAACAACATAATTTGTGGGCCTAAGCTCAGATCAAGGACCGAAATATTTAGATGGGTCTAGGCCCTCCAGGGCCCGGGCCATGCCCATCCCTATCCTATGCTGGACGGTTTGATGTTTGGCTTTATGCCTTGCATATATGGAAGTGATGTGAGCGTACCTTTCGTGGATGTTGTGATTTTCTCTTATTTCATATTCAATTTGCTCGTTTAAGGGAGCAACCTTATTAGTTTTTGATGGGTGGTGTGGTGATTCGGTCTCTCCATATTATTTATTGGTTGGTTTCATGCTTAGTTATATGATTTAGTGATACGGAATTGATTTAAGTGTGCCTATGATGGTTGTTGTCATGATTTTTTTTCTATTTCTTATCTCATTTGCTTATTTTTGGAGTAGCACGATTAGTTTCTGATGGGTGATGGTGGTGATTTGATGTCCCTATATCATTTGGTGTATGGATTGATGGTTGGCTATATACTTTGCCAATGTGGAAGTTATCTGAGAATGCCTTTGATGGCTGTTGCGACAAGTTTTTCTCCTCTTTCTTATGCCATTTGCTCATTTTGGAAGGGAAATTTTATTGATTTCTGATGGGTGGTGGTGGTGATTTGATCTCGTCATTTCATTTGGTGTCTGGTTTGAAGCTTGGTTATATGCTTTGTTGATATGGAATTGATTTGAGTGTGCCTTTAATGGTTGTTGTGATGATTTTCCCCTATGTCTTATGCCATTTGCTCATGGTTGGAGTAGACTGATTGGTTTTTGATGGGTGGTGGTGATGATTGATCTCATCATATCATTTGGTGGCTAGTTTGATGATTGCCTATATACTTTGTTGATATGGAATTGATCTGAGCATGCCTTTGATGGCTGTTGTGATGATTTTTTCCTATTTCTTATGCCATTTGCTGATTTTTAGAGTAGCATGATTGATTTTTGATGGGTGGTGGTGGTGGTGATTTGATCTCCCTATATTATTTGGTGGTTGGATTGATGGTTGGGTATATGTTTTACTGGTATGGAAGTTATCTGAGCACGCCTTTCATGGTTGTTGTGATGAGTTTTTTTCCTCTTTCTTATTCCATTTGCTCATTTTGGAGGGGAAGCTTTATTGTTTCGGATGGGGGCAGGGGGGTGATTTGATCTTATCATTTCATTTGGTGCTTTGTTGATATGGAATTGATCTAAGTGTGCCTTTGATGGCCGCAATGATGATTTTTTCCCTTATTTCTTATGCCATTTGCTCGATTTTGGAGTGTCCTGATTAAATTCTGATGGGTGGTGGTGATGATTTGATCTTGCCATATCATTTGGTGTATGGTTTGATGCTTTGCTATATGCTTTGCTGATATGGAATTGATCTGAACGTGCCTTTGATGGATGTTGTGACGATTTTTCCCTGTTTCTTATACCATTTGCTTGTTTTTGGAGTTTTCTGATTGGTTTCTAATGGTTGGTGGTGATGATTTGATTTCTCTATATCATTTGGTGGCTGGATTGATGGTTGGCTATATGCTTTGCTGATATGGAAGTTATCTGATCATGCCTTTGATGGCTGTTGTGATGAGTTTTTCTCATCTTTCTTATGCCATTTGCTCATTTTGGAGGGGAAGCTTTATTGTTTCTCATGGGTTGTGGTGGTGATTTCCACGGGTGGCATGTGTGACGATGGTCTATATGCTTTGATGATTTGTTGTTGATCAGAGCTTGCCATTTATGGCTGATGTGATGATTGAAACTCCCAATATGCATTTGTTTTTTTGGGAGTAGATTTACTTATTTCCGTTTGGTGGTGATGTCTTGATATCTCAAAATCTTTGTGGTGCCTAATTTTATGTTTCCATATGCTTTGTTACTTTGATGGTGTGAGTATGTTGTTTAACCATATCCCCTCAAGATGGGGACGAGTGGTACGAGCTCATCGGGGGTGCACAATGCGGACAACGATTCTACTGCACACCGAGTAAAATGGATACTCGTCATGGACGAGTGTCTTCTTCGGCTATTTAATCACCATTTTGACATAGGTAACTAGGTCGAAGGGTCCTTCACACCGCCCGCATGGTAGTGCATCACAACCCATTTCAACATGCAAACTAGGAGGAACTGGGGTAAGCCAAAGCTCAATAACAGATGAAAGACCATAAAGAAGGACTACACCTCCTTCGTACACCTGATGAGCAAGAGCGGATGGGGTTGGGACCCGGTGACTTGTACGGTTATCGCACCTGATGAGTCGCCTTGGCTAACAGTATGTAAGTTAGTTAGTCCATAGTAAACGCTATAAGTTTTGTTTAGAGCATTTTCTGAAGCATTCTTTCCTTCAGATCGACAAGTCTTACAAGACATATCGAAGGAAGTCCTTCCCTCACTATGACCTAGTGGATGCAATTGTGGGAGAGTATACTGCCAGAGGAGCATACACCTTCTCCTCGACCACACCACCAGAATCATTTGCAACCTTCTTTGAGGGGGACACAGATACACAGTGGGCATACGAGGATGAGATCAAAGTAGAATTAGACGCGCCTGAGGTGCATGATCCGGTAGAGGTAGGGGCAACCCACTCGACCTTCAGCATAAGACTATGCAAGGATTCGGGGGGGACATACGTTGGCTAGCAAGCGATCCTGGAGTGATAGTTCTCCCCAGCTTCATAGGTGGTTGGCGAGGATGTGGTCCGAGTAACAACACAAATGCTAGAGCTATAAAAGGATAAGATCCAAGCATGGACCCCCAGGAATCCCCATAAATTGGTGGAGGAGATTTTGGACAAGTTGGAGGCATTGCTTCTAAGCATCTCTCTAGGTGTACAAATGAAGCTAGCACACAGCCTCTATGATCCTTATGAACGGATCATCTTCAACCGTACCAAGTCTATACTGGCTAAGTTAGGCGCCTGGGTAAACATCCAGTTGAGCAAGCCATAGGGACGCTTCACCTTATAAGTTGGAAGGGTTGTGGCAGTCGAAAGGTGAATTGTTCTCTTTAAATATCATTTATTATATAGTAGGAACTTCTCCTATTGCTAGAATATTTTTGGTCTATTATATTATTTCCTCTTCTCGAACAATTTGTAGGATTTTAATTCTCTTTGATGATGTTTTTACTCAACATCTCTTGCCAATTATTATTTCTTCGGTGACGTTGCATGTATTTCTCTTTTGCCCATATTTGAGAAGCTCTCTTGTAGGAAATGGATGGCATGGTGGCTATCATTGCGATGAGGTACAACCTGAACATGCTGAACAAGCTATATTTGCAGACAGTCTTTGTGGATGAAGAGGATAGGGAAAACACATGTGGTGGATACATCCCCCCCGGTCTTGAAGCACACCTTCATACGTACAAGCCGTATATGGATCCAAGAGATGTTGTACGGACACGTCAGCCGATCATATGAGGTTTTTAGGATGTACCCTGACACCATCTTACATCTTTGCACCTACTTAAAGGATAGAGTGGGCCTAAAAGATTCGAGGCACCTAAAGGTAGAGGAATCACTCTGCATTTTGCTCTATTACCTAGGTCATAATGCAAAGAATCATGTGCTTTGTGAACATTTCCAATACTCAAATGACATTATTTCAAAGCATTTCATTGATATCCTTACACGCATCATCTCCCTCTGAGATCATTTCATCCACATGACGATAGAAGATTACCCAGTCCTGGATGTTATACTCCACAATGGCAACTTCTATCCATATTTCAAGGTAAACCTTGGTAAATGACATCTCATGTGTACGTAATACGTTATCAATAGGGTAACACAAACTGAAATGTTGTACTTATTGTCGGGATGTAATCGAAGCAATTGATGGGAGCTTATCCATGCGAATATTCCAGCAAATATCACTCTAGAGTTCAGGAGTAGGCACCAAACACTGGTATAGAATGTGATGGCATGTGTCAACTTTAGTTACATATTTCTATACGTGGGCGCCAAATGGGAGAGATCAGTCGGTGACATCAAAGGTGTTGAGGTGGGCTTTTGGATGAGGGTGGCTTTTATGTACCGACTAGTCAAGAAGTTCCTTTTGGACAGCAGAGACGCAAACACATATACCTTCCTCATGTCATATCGTGGAGTCATTGCATGCCTACCTCAGTTTAGGGCTCGAAGGGGTCACGGCTATGACAGGCCCGAGGAGATGTACAATCATAGGTACTCGCAACTTCGATCATATGTCAAACGGACATTCAGGATAGTGAAGGCTCGATTCAAGGCAATTAGTGAGTGACCATTCTACAACTATGATAAACATGTGATGGTTGTAATGTCATGCTACATCATCAACAACTTTATCCGTGATGTTCATGGTGATGATTAGATATCAAGTGCATTTACCCATGACCCAGCACAAGGTTGGGTCCCTACGGAGTTCAAGACAGGTGATGAGGACTTCGATAACAACTATGTGATGAGCGATATCAGGGTCTCTGAGGAAGACATTCGAGTTGGAAAGGTATTGCATGACGGTTTGGCAACAACCGTGTGGGAGAAAACTTAACCATTATGTTGGGTTGATTGCGTCTCTCGGTCTTTTCGTATTCATATTTTGTGTTTTACTGTTTGGGAGAACACATCGATGATGTATCCATATTGTATCGAGAAAAACTTTATGTCCAACAAATCCAATTATTTTCAATTCTATTTTGTTGTTAATTTAGCTACCTGGTGATGATGCCAAACTTTTCAAATAATCAACCAGCGATGTAGTAACAAACATGGATGAGTAGCCACTACGGTGGCATGGCTTAACCGATGGAACCGTCAATATTGACGAGTATATGGAAGATACAATTTGAGAGAATTTTTTCCTAAATTACTTGTTATTTTTTAGAAACTGTACAATGTTTAATTCCTATGTGTCTCTTTTCTTTAATTAATGGTTTTTTTAATTTTCTTCGGAAACTGAACATAGTTATGGCCATGCTTCGTTGCGATCGGTCTAAGACTCACGGATGTAGATACTCCTGCACGGATGATGCTGACCTGCTCTTCAAGGTCTAGCGCAGATATGAGGATGTCAAGGATTGTTTATGGTACAGTTGCACAAAAAAGGTAATTTCTTCCCATTAATTACATTTAAATTTGATTTATCCATCCAATAAGGATGACTATCAAATCACATAATTCGGTGTAGATATCTTGTGGATATAAGGTAAAGGCATCAACGTTGACCTCGACGCATGAATCCATGCTGGCAAAGAGGCTATTCTTGGCGAATTTAATAAATGTGCTCAAGAATTCTTTATTGAGAAGTTAGAGGAAACCCAACGTCAGATACAAGAGAAGCAAAGAGAGATTGCCTGGATGATGGTCGGATCAACTATATGATAAGCATGTCATAATGTAATAAATGAAGTAAATTGAACTTTGGCTTACTTGATTTTGGATATTTTTTTCTGAGTTGAAGTTCGTATCAGTTTGTAAGTGATAATTATATGTTACCAATTTGGAGTATATAATTCATATTAACTAACTTTCAAGCCTTATTCATTAAACTTTAATAGTCAACCAAACAGAGAATATCACTTATTCCAGTTTATTCTCATTATATCTATACTGAAGGATATGGTTAGATCCTCAAGCGCATCACGGAAGCGTGATAGTCGTATCAAATACGACGAAGAACGACTAGTCGCACTAGTTGTTCTATGCAGCGGAAATTAAAAAATTTTCTTGCGACGAAACCACATGATCCAAGAACACTTCTCGGATCGTTTCGTCTAAACCACAAACAAGTATTAGGTTTACCTCTTGAAGCGTGGTTGCGATCAAGTCTCTAAACAAAGAGACCTCCTGTCTCAAGTCCGATCCGACGGAGGAGACGCTTGCGAGCGCGGGGATGAACCGCGTGCTTCTCGCAATCCATGTTGATGATCCAAGCGGCGGATCTCCTGATCTCGACACACGAGATCCGATGTCTTCTTCACGAGCGGGGCGCACCAAAGGAGACGGAGATCCACGAGCAAACCATCGGGCAGCATAACGACGATGCCGCGACGATGGAGAACCTCTCTAGGGCATCCATGGTGGACGGCCACATGAGAGAGATGGAGAGAGGACGTGTAGAGAGAATGAGAGAGAGAGAGATTTGTTGCCTCAACTTATTTTTTTTCAAGAAGAGCAATGGGGTGCCTCTCCTTTTATAGGGTTTTGGGATCCATGGATCTCAATCCATGTGTCAACACAAATCCAATGGTCCACATCAATTTGTGTTTCTTTCAATGGTCATGATTTGTTGCTAAAAACACAACAACAATTAATTTAATTTAAATTAAATATATATTGATAAATCAGCACAATTTAATTACAAAATTAAATCATCAATACATGGAGATAATGAAAGGAGAGAAAGCCTCCTTCCATGTGGAGAGGGGGGACGGCCTCCCTTTCCTAATGGGAGTGGTGGCCGTCCACCCTCCTCCATTAGGAAGGTGGCTATTTCACCTTTTATGTAATCTCCATTATTTGCAACAACTTTTGTTGCAAATTATTTCACAAAAAATAAATCCAATTTATTTTGTGAACATTGCAATCATGCCATTGAAAAATTTGTGAATCACATTCACAACCCAAAACAAAATGTAAATTACATTTTCAATTTAATGTCCAATGTGAATCCAATTCACATTAACATTTAATTAACAAATGTAAATTACAAACATCTCTCTCTTATATATTATAAATCACATTTATAATATATTTGATTAATGTGGATATTGCTATCCACATTATTCATATCCATGATGATTAAATCACATTTAATCATTTTGGATCTCTATTCTCTTGTGTCCAAATAATATGAATCATATTCATATTACTTACATCTTTGATAATCTAATTATCTAAGATAGATCTCTTTGTAATATGAATCAAATTCATATTAATCATGATAATTAAATCACATTTAATTATCCATATTCTCAATGCTCGGATACATATATCAACAATAGAATTATCCATGAACTCCTTCAAGGATAATGCGCTTTCTCCGCAGATACTTGGAGATAAGGACAGGGCGATTGTATTGTTCCACGTATAGTGACATGGATATTGAGATCATATCTCAAATCCAGATCGCGGGCCTCCCATAGATGCTTGATTAAATCAAGACCGTAAATCTAATCTTCTTATTGCATCTGAATCACATTCAGATCAATGTCCAACACTTGGACTAAGATCAGATTACTTCTCTACTGAGAGGAGTCACTAAAATCCAGACCCGTTTCATCACTCCCTAGGAATGGAAGCGTCATGGTTATACAATCGTTTATGATCACATCACCCTCAGGTATTCCCAATACCTGTACATCCTGCATACTGGAAGACTCAGACTAAACCCGAAGTATTCGATCAACTTTATACTGTCTACTTCATGGTTTTATCAGTAAGTTTCTCATTCGATCATTGGGAGTCGGTATTGATCATATACTTTCCAAAAGCATATATCATACCTAGGTCTTGATCATATACTTTCCAAAAGTATATATCAAACCTACAAATTCAGTCAAGCTTTCAAAGCGAGACGACCGTGCGCACGGAATTTGATTCTTCCCAATATCTCATGAGTGAGCTCATGTCTTCCGGTTCAGTAACTGAACCTGTATGATCCCTTTGAGAGATCGTATTACTCATATGCCCTTATATGCACACCAGCGCGCCGGTGTATAGACCTTGATTAGGTCATCAACCTATTGGTCTGCCAAATGTACATACTTAGACATATAGCAACACATCTGTCTCCGGTCAGAGGATGCGTGCCTATATCATGACAGCATATGATATAGGACTTTGGTTATCTCGAGCTCGTTAAGTCAACTCTTTGACCTAACTAATCTGACACCTCCGAATCTCTATTCCTATGCAGAGGACCTGCATCAAGAGGTCGGTCAGATATCAGCCTTCAGAGATAAGGATTGCCATCTCCTACTCAGGCTGGAGATCATCTCTTAACAATCATCTGACGGTGCTTGATGAGTCCTCAATCTAACTCTTTAGATATTCATTCAAGCACCAGCCTCTATGATTCAATAGTTGAATCAACAGCTGTATGATCATCAAGATGGCCATGGTACATAACCCTAATTGTACTAAGGGACCTATTATGCAAATTATGTATTCTTCATTTCAGATTAAGAGTGAATTGCAATAACATTTATTGCATAATGGCTCGCCGTGGGCTCGCATTTCCAACAATCTCCCACTAGCCCAAAGAGCCATTAATGGGCTAATCATTTAAACCCGCACTCATGTGACAATCATAGGCTATTTAGAAAATAGCTAGGTAAGCTGA
The DNA here is from genome assembly GCA_037367405.1 of Ottelia alismoides. NCBI lineage: Eukaryota > Viridiplantae > Streptophyta > Magnoliopsida > Alismatales > Hydrocharitaceae > Ottelia > Ottelia alismoides. Next base: position 21,690 of record JAZKJV010011062.1, read on the forward strand.
TCAGTCACTCTGTTCCCGCGAGACTATGCCAAGTCCTTTTACGGCACTTGCATATCCCCAGTAACAGTGCTCGCATATAATGCGAATGTTGCATCTCATGCAACCAATACTCAATCTAGTTGGTTACATTGTCCCTAACATCATAACCAGTATCCCCATAATCCTTATTAGAATACCTTCATTCCCGGAGATCTCTATCTCCTAAGGTATCTAAAGTTTAGACCTTTATAGATCACTATCTACATGGTTTTAAACTTTTGAAGATAAGACTTTGAGATTACTATCTCAAAAATCTCCTCATCTATGAAGATTTTGTTATTACTGCAATCAAGTGTTTTATCTCTACAGTAGGATTAGTAACAATTTACTACTCCCACTGCATGACAGACATCTGGTATTTGTACACTCTAGCATACACTCAGCTTCTCGTAACTAATGCACAAGTGCAAGTAGTTGTAGCATTTACTTCCTCAACTCTTTGAGGTGCTATCCCTTAAGATAGGTCAGTACCATATCTTAAGGGTTAGAAGCCTTTCTTGGAATTTCTATGAATAGAATATGTCCAAGGTATACTACAAATGTGACAGTCCAATTATCCTCTTCTCTTGGCTTCTGAACAACTTCAGAACTAAGATCTAAGAGGTATCTTTGAAATCATATTTCAAGATATGGAATAACCAGATTATAAAACACTTATTATTATCCTTATATCATTTTAAATGACCAGGATATCATCTATATTTAGCGCAATGAACACATAGGCACTCCCACTAAGCTTCGCATGGCTCATCAAGATTTTATTTGAAATCATAACATTTATAATTTCATCAAATCTTATGGTCCATCTCAAAGAAGCTTATTTGAGTCCTTAGATGGATTCCTTATCTTGCACACCTTGCTTTCCTCAACCATGAAGCCCTGGGGCTACTTCATGTGAATATCCTCAGAGAGATATTCATAGAGGAATGCAATCTGGACTTACATCTCGAAGATGCAATAGTCAAGTTGTGTAGCTAAGGTTAGCAATATTCTGATGATTTTAAGCATGTTCACCGAAAAGCAAGTCTCATTGCAAGCAATGTCTTCTCTTCCATGTGTAGCTCATTGCTACGAACTATGCTTTGAAGGTATGTACCTTCTCATCAGGTTCCCTTTCTCCTGAAGATCCATTTACACCTTTACGGGTCTTACCCATATAGGTGGATCCTCGAGGGTCCATATATAACACTTGTACATGAAGTCTACATTAGACTTTTATTGCTAACATCCATCTATCCATGCTATGATCTTCAGAAGCTTCATCACATGAAGTTCGATCATTGTCAGATTTCTCTGACACATGGAATCCATCCTCAAACTTATTTGAAGAGGTTTTAGTGTTTCATCTTCAATTATCCTTTTAGTTTCCAATTTTAGGAGCCTCAATATCTTTTCAAGATTAAATGAGTTCCTACACTTCATTTTTATTTTGATTCTCAAGAGTCTCAACCTCCAAGAATCACATTCTCAGAGATGAGATATTTCAAGAATCTCAAGATCATAAAGTAGGTATCCAATACCATCCTTTATTTTCCTAATGAAGCAGCACTCTCAAGTGCTAGATTCCATCTTGCATGGAACCTTATTAAGGATATACATTGTAGTCTCTACTACACATATATACCTGGAAACTAAGGGATAATTATGCTAAAATTCATCATTGATAAGATCATGTCACACATGATCCAATTGTATCTGCCTATAACTCTATTGAGTTAAGGTGTGTTAGGAGGATTGAGATAGAAATGATATTCATATCTCTATAAGGTATTCTTTGAATTTATCTAACAGGTACTTGCTACCTAGATTAGATCAAATTCATTTTATCTTCCTTCAAACTTTTGGTTTTAAACCAAAAATAATGAAATCTTTGAACATTTCAAAGGTTTCTTAGGTGAAGAGAAGAAATCTCATATCATACATAATCATCAACAGATATCACATATCCATAATGTTTACTATGATATAGACGATCTACATACATCAATATGTATGAGATCCTGAATACCTTGACATCTTACACCTTTCTCTAAGAAGGGTGTATTGGACATTTTTCTTTGAATACAATATTCATAAGTATGTAAGTTTTGAAATTTTAGACATTCTAAAGTTTCATCTCTTACTAGTCTATTGATCAAATCAATAGACAAATGTCCAAGGCTTGATGCTAGATCATTGTCAAATTATCTTCATCCTCCTATTGATCTTAAGGTTTAATTTCAGTATTTAGAAATGTTAATGAACCATTCATTAATTTTCTAATTTAGTGGAGTCCACTAGATTTTAGATTACTATCTGAAATATCTCCATCATAACTTTTTATGATAGTTTTACCTCAGAATTCATTTTATTTCCAACATTTAGAAACAAACAATGAGTGTATTCTTATATCTAGGTCATAGAGACATTCTCTAAGACTAAGGACTCTCCCACTGAAATTAACAAGTCTATCAATCCAACAGAGATTGTTGCAACAATTGCATCAATATCCATGTGGATAACTATAAACCTTTAAGATCAAATTTTCCAGTCTTCTAAAACATATGCAACCTATTACAAATGTCATCAGAAGATTGAGATACAATTATTTGACTTTATCTTATCAATGATTTATGTAGATTAATCTGATGCTCCATCCGAGTCCTTCTCTAAGGATTCTAGATAGACTTGATAGTCATACTATCAACACATCAACTTATTGCAGTATTGGCATTCATCCAACTCTTCGGATGACATATGGAAGTCATAGATGTATAGTCAACTCTTTGACCATACTTCTTACTCGAGTCCAACCCATGCTTCCACTGCGCTCCCTTTATCTATAAGCAACCATTGCTTAAGACTAAGGATCTCTTATGTAAGAGCATTTCAACATTTATACATGCTTCATTAAATTCATACAATATGAATATTATGAAGCTTCATGAATGACCAGAGTATAGATAGTAGAATGATGACACTCATCATCTACATCCATCTAAACTCTTAAAACATAGGTTCAGGTAGGTACTCAAACAATTTGAATACACCATCTCTTATAGAGCCACCATTCTGCATGATGCAGTGAACCATCTCATTCATGTTAAATGTCAAGAGCACATATGTATGCCCGAATATCTTCATAAATTTTATAAGGATTATTTGACAATTGCGATCATCATCGACATGTCACTTCCAAAGTACATCCGATGAGAGATCAAGACTATAGAGACATACAAACCCTAGGGTTGTAGTCTTATTATCTATTTAATTGTCATTCCTCAATATTATGAGGAAACTTGCACATTGCAACCACATACATTATGTGTCCAATTGCAAGTACAATATCTGGATCATGAGTCCAATCCATGATATTTTACTGGTTATTATTGAGTATATCATTGAGTGGGTTTTAATGAAGGATTATCTGAAATAAGAAATTTGCATAAATATATAAATATATATATTTTACTTTGATTTAGGATTTTTATATCAAAGTTGTCTTGTCTTGTCAACACTGAAAGTTCATTCCCTTAATCACTTTCAATGTAAGAGATATACTTACCATTATATCTCAACAAGATCTGGGATCTCCTTCCTTATCTTTGTTACATCCCAATAATATGAGAATCTGCAACTCGGATAAAAAGAAGCGGGAACACATTCCGCTTTGCAAGTCCAACTTGCATTTCCCAATTCGGTCTTTAACACCCGAGCCCACCACCCCTAAGGCGATGTTGACCCGTCGTTAATTGAACCAACCGTCAACAGGAATAGTACTCGCTATACGCAATCCAATATCGCCCCAATAATATGAGGATCCGATATTGGGGTCACTACGTATACGGCCTTACTCTTTCGAGAAGCAAAGAGTCCGATCCAGATGCGCTTGCATACAGGAGCTGTCACTTCGGACAGGCGTCTCCCACATACAATCCCTGGCGACGGAACCCTTCGCCTTGACGGGAGACCATGGATGTCACTTATGTGATCCTCCACCTCATATTCAAATTTTAATTAATTATCGTGAATCACATTCACATAATTAATTCTTCCAAGGGAATTATTAACTCTAATAATATTAGAGTATTTCAATCTTAATTGGATTCCAATTAATCTAATCATATTAAATTAATGATCCAATTAATATCCAACAAACATTTTAATAGTTACTTGAATAATGGTATTATCTCAAATACGTATTATTTAGAATTTTAATAATTAGAAAAATACATCTTAATCCCTCGGACATTATCCCGGCCCTACCCACTGTCATGGCCAGTACCGACGAGAGTGGGACGGACCACATACGTTGCAACTCGCAACCCCAATGCTCTCCGAGTAGGCACCATATCCGCCTCGGGAAAGGATAATGCCAAATTGATTAATTTGTACTTGAGATGATCATCGGTTCTTCAACCGAAATTGTACCATATAGTAATAATCAAAAACCTTTTTTGATTAACATTATAATGAGATTTGCTAAACAAATCCCAAGTCCTATTCAAGCAACATGTTTGTTGGAATGTTGATCATGTAGATCATGTAACCAATCTTGATCTAGATCACATCTAATCATTTGTTGGTTAGGGCAAAGTCATTTAAGGGCATAATTATCATTAAATATTTCACAAATATTTATGCATAATTATTCCAGGAAATTAAACAATTTAATTTCACTAATTAATTAAATGACAATCACTAGGTTCTTGATTAGGAAAGTATTTTCAGCAGTGACCCTCACTTACTAAAAATATCATATCTCAATAAATTTAAATCCAAATTAAGCAAAGTAAATTTCTAAAGTTTGCTAACTTGATTTACAACAGAACCCAAGTGATTTGCACGCATTTCAAGGCGTATCAAATCCGCAATTAACATCTTAATTACGTCATGATCTGCAGTCCCCGAAACAGTGGATACATGTTCACTAAAATGAGCATATCTAGAGCAAACGGAATCGAAATCACGCAAACTCAGATCCTACGGTTTCCTTATTTAATGGGGAATAAAATCCAAATATTATTTTCGTGTTTAAACAATTTAAATAGTGCCGAAAATAATATCAAAACAGAGATGCGAAAATGAAATGCAAGAAAACTTTCGCAAACCCTAATGAACCCAAGTCGTCCTCGGTTTATGGATCGTATCCAAAAACACCAACCTGGCTCTGATACCACTTGAAGGATATGGTTAGATCCTCAAGCGCATCACGGAAGCGTGATAGTCATATCAAATATGACGAAGAACGACTAGTCGCACTAGTTGTTCTATGCAGCGGAAATTAAAAAATTTTCTTGCGACGAAACCACATGATCCAAGAACACTTCTCGAATCGTTTCGTCTAAACCACAAACAAGTATTAGGTTTACCTCTTGAAGCGTGGTTGCGATCGAGTCTCTAAACAAAGAGACCTCCTGTCTCAAGTCCGATCCGACGGAGGAGACGCTTGCGAGCGCGGGGATGAACCGCGTGCTTCTCGCAATCCATGTTGATGATCCAAGCGGCGGATCTCCTGATCTCGACACACGAGATCCAATGTCTTCTTCACGAGCGGGGCGCACCAAAGGAGACGGAGATCCACGAGCAAACCATCGGGCAGCATAACGACGATGCCGCGGCGATGGAGAACCTCTCTAGGGCATCCATGGTGGACGGCCACATGAGAGAGATGGAGAGAGGACGTGTAGAGAGAATGAGAGAGAGAGAGATTTGTTGCCTCAACTTATTTTTTTCAAGAAGAGCAATGGGGTGCCTCTCCTTTTTATAGGGTTTTGGGATCCATGGATCTCAATCCATGTGTCAACACAAATCCGATGGTCCACATCAATTTGTGTTTCTTTCAATGGTCATGATTTGTTGCTAAAAACACAACAACAATTAATTTAATTTAAATTAAATATATGTTGATAAATCAACACAATTTAATTACAAAATTAAATCATCAATACATGGAGATAATGAAAGGAGAGAAAGCCTCCTTCCATGTGGAGAGGGGGGACGGCCTCCCTTTCCTAATGGGAGTGGTGGTCGTCCACCCTCCTCCATTAGGAAGGTGGCTATTTCACCTTTTATGTAATCTCCATTATTTGCAACAACTTTTGTTGCAAATTATTTCATAAAAAATAAATCCAATTTATTTTGTGAACATTGCAATCATGCCATTGAAAAATTTGTGAATCACATTCACAATCCAAAACAAAATGTAAATTACATTTTCAATTTAATGTCCAATGTGAATCCAATTCACATTAACATTTAATTAACAAATGCAAATTACAAACATCTCTCTCTTATATATTATAAATCACATTTATAATATATTTGATTAATGTGGATATTGCTATCCACATTATTCATTTCCATGATGATTAAATCACATTTAATCATTTTGGATCTCTATTCTCTTGTGTCCAAATAATATGAATCATATTCATATTACTTACATCTTTGATAATCTAATTATCTAAGATAGATCTCTTTGTAATATGAATCAAATTCATATTAATCATGATAATTAAATCACATTTAATTATCCATATTCTCAATGCTCGGATACATATATCAACAATAGAATTATCCATGAACTCATTCAAGGATAATGCGCATTCTCCGCAGATACTTGGAGATAAGGACAGGGCGATTGTATTGTTCCACGTATAGTGACATGGATATTGAGATCATATCTCAAATCCAGATCGCGGGCCTCCCATAGATGCTTGATTAAATCAAGACCGTAAATCTAATCTTCTTATTGCATCTGAATCACATTCAGATCAATGTCCAACACTTGGACTAAGATCAGATTACTTCTCTACTGAGAGGAGTCACTAAAATCCAGACTCGTTTCATCACTCCTTAGGAATGGAAGCGTCATGGTTATACAATCGTTTATGATCACATCACCCTCAGGTATTCCCAATACCTGTACATCCTGCATACTGGAAGACTCAGACTAAACCCGAAGTATTCGATCAACTTTATACTGTCTACTTCATGGTTTTATCAGTAAGTTTCTCATTCGATCATTGGGAGTCGGTATTGATCATATACTTTCCAAAAGCATATATCATACCTAGGTCTTGATCATATACTTTCCAAAAGTATATATCAAACCTACAAATTCAGTCAAGCTTTCAAAGCGAGACGACCGTGCGCACGGAATTTGATTCTTCCCAATATCTCATGAGTGAGCTCATGTCTTCCGGTTCAGTAACTGAACCTGTATGATCCCTTTGAGAGATCGTATTACTCATATGCCCTTATATGCACACCAGCGCGCCGGTGTATAGACCTTGATTAGGTCATCAACCTATTGGTCTGCCAAATGTACATACTTAGACATATAGCAACACATCTGTCTCTGGTCAGAGGATGCGTGCCTATATCATGACAGCATATGATATAGGACTTTGGTTATCTCGAGCTCGTTAAGTCAACTCTTTGACCTAACTAATCTGACACCTCCGAATCTCTATTCCTATGCAGAGGACCTGCATCAAGAGGTCGGTCAGATATCAGCCTTCAGAGATAAGGATTGCCATCTCCTACTCAGGCTGGAGATCATCTCTTAACAATCATCTGACGGTGCTTGATGAGTCATCAATCTAACTCTTTAGATATTCATTCAAGCACCAGCCTCTATGATTCAATAGTTGAATCAACAGCTGTATGAGCATCAAGATGGCCATGGTACATAACCCTAATTGTACTAAGGGACCTATTATGCAAATTATGTATTCTTCATTTCAGATTAAGGAGTGAATTGCAATAACATTTATTGCATAATGGCTCGCCGTGGGCTCGCATTTCCAACATATACTTCAGCGGACTGGAGAAGTTCCTTATTCTTCTTATTCCACATCTTTATTGTTGTTTATTCCCAAATTGAACGCCTCCTTAGTGAGCAACCGATGTGCTGCCTCCACCCCCATTTCCGGTAGGTATAGGAGCTTCTATTTCTGACAAAATTGAAATGTTATATTAGAAGGATATAGTGATGAAAACATATGATGATATTTTTGAAAAAAAAACAAAAAAAAATCATAAAAAAATAAGGTAGAAGTAGCCCATTGGTTGCCCAAGAGAACAACCCAATTTTTCTCCATATAAATATATACACACCCTTGTCTCTGTCTAAAGGAAGAGAGATGAACCCTAAGACCATGTTCGGGTGGGGGTTTACCCCTCTTGGGGTGAGTTTCCCTCCAAAATCCTCATTTTCTCTTTCTTATGGGACCCACTAGCTATTCTTTATTTAAATATTAAATAAATTACTTTTTTCATCTATTTCATCAAAAAATAATATACTATACCATCATCATCTAAAAAATACAAACTACTCAACTTCTACCTAATTTTTCAAATTTCAATACAATCGCATCACAATAACTATTCACTTTTCCAAACTTCAATACAATCATATCACAACAAACCCATCACAGTTTAACCCTCTGTCCAAACAGCAAAACACAAAAACAAGTTACCACTTACCAATTTACCCCGAAGAACCCGCGTAGTACGGTTCGTTTGGTTGCAGAGTTGGGTACTATTCACAGGGCTGGGTGAATAGTAAACTGTGAGGATGGAGTACCCCTCTGAATAGTACCAAACCTAACCCAACCCTACCCAACCCTGCAACCAAACGGACCCTTAGGGTCCGTTTGGTTGTAGGATTGGGAAGGGTTGAGTTGGGGTACCCCTGTGAATAGTAAATTGTGAGAAGGATTGAGAAGGTTGGAAGGAGGGGTACCCCGGTTGGACGAACTCAACCCTCCCCAACCCTGCAAGCAAACGGACCTAATTATCTTTATTATTTATCCATCCTTTAGCGGCTCTAGGTTATGAAAGGGACCTTTTGCTTCTAAAAAACCACCTACTATTGAATATAGAAAAGGCGGCTTGACGACTCGATAGACCCACTGAATTGGAGATCGATCCAGCCAAATCTCAACCTCAAATCCACATGGAAAAAGGAAAAATGGTAGCGCAATTATTCATCGCAGACGCCGTTGACGACGATTTCATATGACTTCTTTTTATTCGAAAGTGAGAGGGAGAGAGAGAGAGATTCCCGATGAAAAGTACAGACAAAGAAATCAACAACGGGTACGTTTCCGTCTCCTATTAATTCGCCTCGGGGGGTACGCAGCTCTCCTCCCAATCTCCATCCCTCTACGGCGAGAAAGCTGAGGCCTTTGTTCGGTTTCCCTCCATCAAGAAGAGGAACGGGCAGGAGCGAAATCCTCCTCCGATCGATCCCATTCCATCTGTCTCATGTTGCTTATTCCGCTGGATTACATCTGGGTAAGTTCAAAGGTGGGATCTTTGGCGCCATTAGGTGCGTGTTGCTTGTGGGGTACCTCCCTTTCCAAGGATAGCGAAAAAGTTGCGACCTTTGTCCTTATCGTAAGCTGAGGTGGATCGAGTGGTTTGGAATCCGTTGTCTGCGAGTGCAGGACGGGGAATACTTGTTTTTCCGTCTGGGGGGTTTGTGGGTCCTTGATAATTTGTGTGAGTGAAGCTTTATAAAGGGCTCGACTCTTCCAACGCGGTGTTGATCGCAGGGAGAGGGATCTTCTTCCCCATATTCCAGTTCGGGGTCTTCTGTTTTAGATACAAGGAACCAACTATTATTTTGGCCATTTCTCGTTTGAATTTCTCGCCTTTGTGAATAAAATCATTCCTTGGTCTCTTTGTCGGGATGGGTTATGGGGAGGGAAAGGCCCGTGGGCTGAGGAGCTTGATGAGGAGGAAGCAGGTGGATTCTGGTCGGGATTTTGGAGGGGGAGGGCACCACCAGCTGGCCAAGGAGCTTTCTATCAAACAACTCGTGGCTATAGGTAATTGCTTGATCCTGGACAAACTTGTGCTGGTCTTAATACATCCTATCTTCTTTCTCAAGTATTTTCTTGATTTATCTGTATTTTTCCCATCCTTTGGTTTTTTTCTATTTGGATGTTGCTTGATGTTGAACTTTTCCATTCAGATTTTCGCTTGATGTTAAACTTAACATTCAGTAGTGTTTTCTTTACATGTTGGAAGCTGGTGATTCTTTGTATTTATCTTGTGCTCGACGGCTCGTTGATCTTAGTGACAATTATTTGGAGTGAGTTTGGTTACATACATCTAACTACTCCGATGCATCCTTCATAGTAATAGCCGTGGATCCCAGATAGGGATTTCGTTGTTCTTATCTGTTAAGATATATGAAGTATATTTATCAGTAATTTTTTTTGTTCAATGACAATTTTATACCTACATATATGCCACTAAATTGCTGTGTTGTTGCAGGTGTTGGGTCAACAATTGGTGCTGGAGTTTATGTTCTTGTTGGAACTGTTGCACGAGAGCACTCTGGACCGGCTCTTACAATTTCATTCTTAATAGCTGGAATAGCTGCGGCTCTCTCAGCATTTTGCTATGCGGAATTGGCCAGCAGATGCCCATCTGCTGGGAGTGCCTACCACTATTCTTATATATGTGTTGGAGAAGGGTATAAATAGTTTGCTGATGCACCCACAGTTTTATTTGCTAAAGATCATTAACCAAATAATGTTATCTCCTTGAGTATTTTCCTGAAAAAAATAGTAGAAAATCTGATAATAATCATGGTTATGCTTATCATATTAAAGTAACATCACAATTCTGAAAATTTCTTCTTAGAGAAAAAAATGATATACATGAGGCTGAAGCCTATTAACTTTCAAACAAGGAAGACTTTGGATCTTGCACTTTGTACTTGAGATTTGTGCAAGGAATGTGATCATTCTAATTAATTGATCACAATTCTCTCTTGATGACCGATTTTTTCCCAATGTTTCCAGTGTTGCATGGCTTATTGGTTGGGCTCTTATACTTGAGTACACAATTGGTGGGTCTGCAGTTGCCCGTGGAATATCCCCAAATTTGGTAATGCAGTAGCATAAGCTTGTGGTTGTCACACATCTATCCTTTGATTTTATTGCATCATGCTTTCATCTTAAATTTGAATATACACTAAACTACAGTCTTCATAATCTACTTTTTCATGTCGTCCATTTCTTCAGGCCTTGCTATTTGGAGGTCCAAATAGTCTTCCATTCTTTCTCGCCCGGCATCAACTTTTAGGGTTTGATGTTGTAGTTGATCCGTGTGCAGCACTTCTAGTTCTTGTCGTCACTGGGCTTCTATGTGTGGGGATAAAAGAGGTGACAAAACTAATTCTTTTAGCTTGTTTTCCTTTTGAACTTTTATATCTGAATTATTGACTTCAAAAAAATTTCTGAATTGTCACATGTTCTCGCAGAGTACTTTTGTACAAGGTATTGTCACAACTGCAAATGTGTGTGTCATGATCTTTGTTATTATAGCCGGTGGATATCTTGGATTCAAGACTGGTTGGGTTGGTTATTCTGCTACTAGCGGGTAAGCCCCGTTATATTCTCCATTGAAAAATCTTTGTGCAAGAAAGTATTCCAATCACTTGTGTTCCAATTTTCAGATACTTCCCATTTGGTTTCCATGGAATGCTTGCTGGGTCGGCAACAGTTTTCTTTGCATACATCGGCTTCGATTCAGTTGCTAGCACTGCAGAGGAGGTACCAGGCAGCTCCCAATACATAGTTTCTAATGCTGAAATCTTAGAGTTATGGAGTTTCACCGTCTTTCAGGTTAAAAATCCTCAGCAAGATCTACCATGGGGTATAGGACTGGCCTTATCCATATGTTGCTTATTGTACATGATGGTTTCGGTTGTTATTGTTGGCTTGGTGCCATATTTTGCAATGGACCCTGATACTCCCATATCATCTGCATTTTCAAGCCATGGAATGCATTGGGCTATGTAAGTTTTGGACAGTTAACTTTTTCACATTGTAAAAGTATTTATCTGCAGTGTAGTTGAGTATTTACTATTGTATGAAAATAGGTATGTTGTTACTGGTGGAGCTTTCACTGCTTTGTGCTCAACTTTAATGGGATCCCTTCTTCCTCAGGTTATTTTTCATGCTGCTACATTTTCTTTCCCGTGTTTGATGCCCCATTCCCAAATTTTGGCCACATGTTTGTCCTTTTATGTTAACTTTCATTATTCAGATCATTTCTTTTCGGTTGCTGGTCCTTTGGTGGCAGGATTGAGGACCAATTGGATTCTATAGAACTTACAATGATTTCTAATTTAGTCGTGAAGGTAAAACAAATTGATGCCGGTGTGAATGGACATGGTAACATTAGCAAGAGATATCATTTCAATGTGAAAAGTCTATTACTCATTAAATACGTTTGAAAGATACAATGTTGCAGAAGACGGTATTCGTTTTTCAATCGGAGGGGTCACTGAATAGAGAATAATCGGTATTCGGAATTATTCGGTTTTGTATTTTTTAATATAAAAATTATTTATAATACATATATTCTTATATTTATATATATATATGGTCATTATTTAACATGAATCCAAGATAAAAGTACCAATTAATATAATAGATATATAAAATTTGACATTTGTGGTGATGCCGTGGTAAAATGTAACCCATAAAAATTGAAAATGAAAAAATAAAAATATTAAAAGTCAAACCCCAGTCGGCCTAATAGTCGGCCGACTATTGCGTGACTGGAGGTCTGTTCAGTCGGGGACCACCAGCACCCCCCCCCCCCCGGCACCGCATAGTCGGACCGACTATTCGGGATAGTCGGCCGACTATTGCAACACTGGAAAGATATGAAATCATCAGCAAATTCTATTCTGTTGTTAAATAAGCCTTGGGCCTTCTGCAATGTTTACACTAACAAAATTTTGGTGGGTCCTATCATTTCCTTGGCCAGTATATTGCTAAAACCAAACATGAATGATCTAGCAAAGACAATATATTACCTATATATGTTGCAGAATAAATTTTATTGAAATATGTCAAATGAATCATGTACATGTAGTCAGCATTTTACAAACTATATTTTGGAAAGTGATTAGATTTAACGATGCGCAAGAGCTGGTTGGTCTACTTTCATCCGGAATACTACCTACACAAATATTCCATTTGCTAAGGGCAATGGTTTGGGAAAGAAAGCAGAGGAAGGTGGGTGCGATGAAGGGAAATAATTCATATGTTTAAGATAACGCCTTTTGGATTTCTCTTTCAGGGTGGCAAAATACTCTATTTGGACATTTTTAATCTAAGAATTGTGGGGGTAAGTAAAGTAGTTTGGAGCAAGAATGCTGGATCTAGATGACTCTGGATGTCCTGCAGCTTTGTGTTGTGTTTTCTTTCAGGAAGGCAGTCTATTTTGTTGCAGTCTTGACTATGCTTGCATATTTCTTTTTGTTCCACTTGTTGATACTTCATTGCTTCTAATTCTCCAGCCAAGAATATTGATGGCCATGGCTAGAGATGGGCTGTTGCCTTCTTTTTTCTCAGATGTGAATAAGCATAGCCAAGTTCCAGTGAAGGCCACAATCTTAACGGGGCTGTGTGCATCAGCCTTGGCTTTTTTCATGGAAGTATCAGAACTGGCAGGAATGGTAAGATTTAACTCCCCTTTTCCATGTTGTAGAATTTATTTTGTTGAGGCTTCTGGATTCAGGCGAACATATTTTGCATGTCTTAAAATGGAATCAGGTGGTTCCATGTTATTGACGTAAGGTGGAAGCCATAAGTTGGCTGAGATGAAAACCTCATTTGTGGGGAGAAAAAAAGTTCGGATTGACTCGAACTATTTGCAATATGAGAAAATACTGATTAGAAAAACTGCATCAAAATCCATCCCGATGCCATTTTTTTAATATATGGTCATAGCAAAATCATTCAACTGATGGGGAATAAGGATTGCTCTTTAATGTCTAGGACATTAAAAAGGTCGTGCGTTCTAAAACAAAAAACTTAGAATCACTAAATTAATCCATAATAAAAGTTGTGAAGCTTCATAAGAATAAAAATATGCACCGAGGTTTTAAGTTAAGATTCACAAAATAATGTACATGTAACAAATAAGCAACTAGAAATAAATACACAATTAGGTTAACAATTTTATGCTTGTCTTGCTTTTCAAAAAAAATCTCATTGTGAGAAACACCTTTCGTCTAACACATTAGATTTAGTGGTCAGCATGTGAGGGCTTAAATTAAGCTATGGTACCTTATCTCCTCACAGCCACCTCAATCAGTCGAGGCTCAAAAACTCACCAATTCTGCTCACCAAGACAGAAAACTTGAGGGATTATGCCCCCCATTTTCTTTGGCGGTAAGCCCCGTTCTTCTTGTAGTTTAAAACCGTGTGTGTGATCTATGCAGGTGAGTGTGGGCACTCTCCTTGCTTTCACAACTGTTGCAGTTTCAATCTTGATACTGAGATATGTTCCTCCCGAGGAGGTGCCTCTGCCAGCATCATTCCGTGAATCTATCCATTCTGTATCTAAGCGCTACAATTCTCTAGAGAATGAAGGTGAGAATTCAGGTGGCACCGTCTGTCAGACAGACAGGACAGAACCATCTACTGAATATCCCCTGATTGTCAAGGTTGATAGTCCAGGTATGTGAAATGCAATTTTATTTTCTTCCAAAACTTCATCCTCGTTCTGCATCTTTCAGGCAAATGTAGATAAATATTCTTTCATATTGCAGACAAAGCTAAAGCACAGGGTAGGCGAACTATTGCGGCTTTAAGTATTGCAGCTGTTTGTTTTGGTGTGCTTGTTCTCACGGGTGCAGCTTCAGCAGTGCAGTTACCTGAGTAAGTGATGCTTGAAAATATATGGAGGTCTTTTGAGGTGGTTCCAACTGATTGGATAGCTTTTCCCATATAAAATGAGTAAAGTACAAATTGGTTTTCACCTATGTAGTGATAGTTTGAGCATTAGAAAAACAAATAAATTTGAGTATTCTAACAAAAACATGCTGGATGGTCCTGCAAGCAATGCCAGTTTCTGGGAACTCTTCTTTGGGTTTGCGATCAACCTAGAGATCTTTTCTCTTATATATTTGAAACCTAATTTACAGGGCAGTGCTATATAGTTTCTACTTGAATTTTGAATGCTGCAAAAGGCAGTTCATGTGGTTGATAACACCGCCACTGGCCACATAGGACATAGGCAGTAAAAAATGGTTACCCGTCTTGTTTCTAAGCAGGTGGTTAGGTTAGGTGGGTTTGCACCATTTGGGCATCCCAGGCAGTACAAAATCAGGTTGGCAAGTTCGTTATTGCTTCGAAAAAACTCTTTTCTGTTTCATCCAAGTTTTATTTGTTTCTACGTCCTACGCGTTTTGTAAGCTGCATACGTGATTTGTATTTCTTCTATGTGCTTATGTTAGAATATGATTTTTACATTCTTATGAAGTGTGAACCTGCCTGTAATATTTTATGCATTCAAACTCGGAGTTTCTGCCTTCATCTTGATGGATAATCTTGATAATGTAGAATGTAGAATGAGAGTTAAAGATGATGCATAGCTATACTGTTGTGCAAAATAATAGGATGGTTGAAAGAGAATGACGAAGGAACAATACATTCTGTTTTCCAATAGTGCCAAATTGCCAATGACGGCATTAAGGAAATGAAGGGATCCGTTGTAATATGTATTTTTTTAATCAAAACAGCATCGTGCGATTCCCAACATGTGTATTTGGTGGTTTGATGTTCTTGGCTGGCCTAATTGCTCTCTCGTTGATCGACCAAGATAATGGCAGGCACAGCTTTGGGCACAGTGGAGGTGAACACATCTATCGTCACTTTTAGTAATTTGCATACAATTGAATGTCTAATTGATTGCTTGTCTCTGTAGGTTTCATCTGCCCCTTCGTTCCACTGCTCCCGGTTTTCTGCATTCTCGTTAATACTTACCTTCTAATAAATCTCGGGTCAGTAGCTATTTCTTGTTAAATTTATAGATTTATTAGACGGTTTATAAATGAATTGTCGATTTTTTCCTCGCACAACCAAAGCCAACTCATGAAACAGTGTACAAGGTATGTGCTTTGGTGGTATATTAGACTTAAAATGAGCTCCACTACCTCCTCGAAGGTGAACATAGGAGAAATTGTGTCCTCCTCTGGTTCTGATATATTCCCTGCAATAATGTGAACAGTTTAACTTCTCCTTTGATGATGGTGGTCCTTGTTATAATCTTTCAGGGCAAGCACGTGGTTCAAGGTTTCAATGTGGTTAGTAGCTGGTGTCTTCGTCTACATCTTCTATGGGAGAACACATAGCCAATTGGTTGATGTTCTCTATGTTCCAACGGCCCATGTTGATGAGATATACAATAGCTCTGCAGAATTTGTAGCATAAAGGCAGCTGTCCGATGCTTAGGAAGAAGTCGGTTGCAATTTTCAGGATATTGTCGATGCAATATTTGGTTCCATTGTATTGATTTCTTCGGTCACTTGAAGTTATGTGCGTCCCCAGCATGGCAGTATTCTTTTCGATAAGAAATGGCTGAATGGGCAAATTCAAGCTTGTAAATAGCAAGGTTGTTGCCGAAATGGGGTAGTTGTGTTACCGCGAGGAACTTGTATTGTAATCTGCTTGCTTGTACTTGGTTCATCCATGATATTGAGTTCTTTTTTCAGTGTTTTAAATAGATCGGAATGGGTTGGTATATTTTTCAGGCTTATGTGAATAATAGAACTAGTGACAGTCAGGGGACGTCTACGCAGCTTTCATAATATCAATTGTTCTGTATATTTTACATATATTTTCTATGTTGGGTCACCGTATATATATTTTTATTCCCGTCTGAAGTTTGTTCTCATCCCTAACTGTTGGGTCACCATATATTTTCTATGTTGGGTCACCACTGTAGGTCTTTGCCATTCGATCGGACCTCAGCTGCCATTTTAGTTCTATTTAGAATCTTCTTCAAAGATAGCAAAGCAGTTACATACCCTTTGTAAGAGCATGCTAGCAAACTGAGCTCAATGCTCGAATCACAAGGGGTTGCTGGTTGCAAGAAATGGAAAATAAAGAACAAAATATTATTCCTTGATGATTGAAAGAAATTATAGGTAGTAGTGAGCAAATATCCTATTTGTAATTAACCATTCCATTTAGGGATGATAACCAATAGATTTGATTGTTTCAAATATCAAATTGGATTCATTTTATTTTGAATTTGAAATACTAAGTGTTGTTTTATAGTTAATGTAAATTATTTTATATGGTAAATTACACAAAAATCCTTGAATTAGACACTCAATTTCAATGTCATACCAAAACTTTGAAAAGTAACAATGTAATACCTAATCTTTTAATTCGATAACAATGTGGTCTTTTGCTTACGGATTTGACATAACACACCTACCTTTTAGATCAAACGGATAAAGATGCCCTCTATTCATAAATCAAGATAAAAACCTATTTTTAAAAATCTTTTCCTCGCCTCTGTCAACCCCCTGCTCAATCCAGCCTCCTCCATCCTCCGGCATCTCCACAACTTTCTTGACATCTCACCACCTGCAGCTCGTCGGAGATGGTGTAGATTAGACTGAGGCGGAGCTGGCACCTGCAATTCGGCTCGCTTGTTTGGGAGTACTGCTCCTGAGATTCTCACGGAGAAGGAACAGTGCATCTGAGGTGTATGACTATTTTTGTCGGTGAGGATTCACAGTGATGATGACTGAGATAGATCGGACTTGATTCCATCTGTGATGCATGCAACTTGAGAGTGAATTTATCTCTATCCTCCTGCAAAAAGATCTATAACACAGAATCTAATCTCCGAAAATCAAAGAAGACTGGATCTATTATTGACTTTATCTAGTAAAAACCAAACAATATCTGGAACATAGATCTTAGTGAATGTTTTTCATTTTATGTTTAACCACAACTTGCAATCATAATCAATTCACAATCAATTCCAAATTCAACGTGGCAATGCAGCAGGTGGCAAAACCAACTGGAATCCACAGAGAACCTTCTTTGCAATCTTCTCGTCACTCTCACGACCTCCCCCTTTCCTTCCCTCCTCGTCATAGCTGTAATCATCGTCCTCAATCTAGAAGTCGACGCTAAGGGGGTGGAGGAGGTCGAAGCTGTCAGAGGAGAGCGGGCGGAGTATCCCGAAGCTGAGCTTCTTCATGAGGGTGGCCCCATAGTGTGCGACCCTCGTGGGAGCTTCCTCGGCGGAGGCCTTGGATTGAAAGAAGAGAGAGAAAGGCGGCTATGAGAAGGCAAGAGTGGAGAGGGCAAAGTAGGGGTGGTGGATGAGGAAGCTCGCGAGCTTCGAGAGGAGTAGGTTGTCGTTGACGGATGTGTATGTGATGTCTCCCGAATTCGGGGGAAATGTCACCGAGAATTAGTGGTAATTTCATCCCAACCTTCTATAACTTAACGGACGTCTCCTTCACCCATTGGAAAAAAGACTACATTTTGATCGAAACAATACATTAAGTACCTTTTTTATTACTTTTAAAAGTTTAGAGACTACATTGAAATTGGGTGTATAGTTCAGGGACTTGTAATTAACTCTATTTTATATGCAGAACATTATAATTTAAAGATTTTATTTTAAAATTCTAATTTTGAATAGAGGCATTAAGACACAATAAAAAAATATATGATCTAACATATAATATAAATGGATAAAAATATTTAATTTTTATATTTATTATATCCTTTGTAATCTAAATTTATTATTTTGCTACAATGAATAAAATATAATTATATGAGGCATTTTAAAGGGATTAACCATTATTGACGAAAAAGTTGAACATAAAATGACTACTATTGTATGGTGAACCAAGATAAGATCGAGCCTCTAGAAAAATAATACAAACTAATCTTATTATTTGAAACAAAAGGAATAACAACAAATAACTTAGTAAAGTAAAACCTGTAACGTCCTGGGCTTAGGGCCCCGGTCCGTTATCAAGGAAAACTGACCTTGACAACTTGTTGGGTTCGGACCCAAATGAGCCCGTTAACAACCACCCAAAATGCTTAAGTCCAAGTTGTCAAGTAGTAATCCCCACCAATTATAACCCACTCTCACATTTTGTAAGTTTTGGATGTGGGATTATTTTTGGGGTATGGGTGTTACAACCTCATCTACTTATATTCGAAACGTCCTTGTTGCGACATGATCCATCACTTATTCCTACTGACAATGGTAGTTGCACACTCCCGGTTTAGGTCCCTTTGGGTAGCCCTTTTGATGCCCGTCCCCCCTCTAGGATCTAGGTACTCGGCAAACCAAATCACGCACATCCATTCCACATTCAAATTTTTGACATACACAAAAGCAGGAGGAAATAGCAACATGCATAGGAATTAAAATTTTTATTTCTATTCAACATGTTCACATTTCATACATTCCATTGTTCATCCATGTCCACAAAAGTATACATGTATGCATAAGAAAAGATGCCCACACATACATTATACATTTTACATGCCATGTCTTTCAAAAAGAAACGAAGTATAGGAAACAGTAAAAGAACCAACAACTATTGTACCACAAAAAGGGTGAAGCTGCACAAAAATTGGTGTCTCCAACTAGTCACTGATGTGAACCTACAGAACCACACGTAGGTACGTTATGAGCAAAGTTGCTCAATACGATATAAACAACTATACAACAACCAGTAAGATATAATTTAAATGTGTGCAAAAGAGAAAGGAACTGGGTAACTGATCTCACAAGAATTACATTTTTAATTATTATTATTATTATTAGATATGGATATGAGTAACCAAGCTTCGGGGATAGTTTGTGGTCTTGGTCTATATGAGATATCACACTATGACTTTAAGGCAAACGAATGCCTTAGGGTTGGGGTGTCTCCGTAGGCATGTGGTGGGGTACAATGCATCCTAACTAAGTTCTCAACACGTCCACTTAGCCTTCCCAATAATGCTTTCGATTCACAATTAAATTCCAACCCGTGAATCATCGTGATAACCCCAATTCTTCTTATGTCCAGGAGAAATATATCTCACTTCCAACTTCATTGAACCATATATCCCGGAACTCCCCTCTTAGCACCCCCACTCAAAATACGGATCAATGTGGCCTACATTGGCCTGTATACGAGTGTTAACTCTAAGTGACAAGCGAAGCACTAATAAACAACCATGATTACTTGGTCCGTGCTCGAGTACCAGGCTAAAGCTTGCAAGTGCCGAGGCCAAACACTGTCAGATTAGCATCGGAGTGTCAAACAACATGTCCCCCAACCATTCATCTAGACTTCTACTCGGAACCCCAAGGGTGCATGTATCTCCCTTGGCGACAACTACTCCGTTACTCGATTCTCGTGAACTTTCTACCATTTTAGGATAGTCATCATGATTATAAACTGTAGCAGTGATTAGAGATGCTCGATTGGGTGATCTTTGTATCTTATGTTTAACTGCACAGAGAGTAGATGTGACCTTGGGAATGATTTGCTTATGCCCTGATGCTTGGAATGTACTGAAGATCCTACCCTTCGAGTAGATATAAAAGCTAATAGAAGTGGGCCATTCTCAAAACTGGGGTTGGTATTGATTCAGAAATGAAGTGCGACCACCACTTCAGAAACTTATTGAATCAAATATCTACGGGCGGCAATTTAGGTTTCAAGCTACTGCTGCATTAGTTTCAACTTTACCCCATTTATCTTCAATCTTTCACTTCTCTTAGGAATAACATGGACTTTTTTCTTCACCTTGGATTCTTCCCCCAACGGATAACTGAACTTTAAGGGTTTTTCAAACAACACCAGCCATTGTTCATCTACATCTAGAGAGCCTATCCGTGGGCTTCGTTCTGCATCAACATTCTTTACAAACAGATTTTTTAATCTAGAGATCCTGATGCCATCTCTATTTAATGGATCAGACTACCTGATACATTGAGCTGAAGTAATGGCTTTAAGTCATGAAGATCGATTCTAAATAAATGCTAAATGAAGAAGTTTTGTAAAGGGAGTAGGGTTGAGCACACAAGATAGAGAAGAACACCCCATCCATGCGGCTGTGTATACATGCTTTATACAGGACCAAAATCTGAATTTTCAGAACTGCCTGTTGTAGAATCAATGGCCTGCCACCTATCTTCATCCTTGAAAAGAAGGAGATGCTCCATACTTTAGGTAATTTACATGGGCAAGGTAGAATGACATCTGGGTATTTCCTTCCAGATAAATGTTTCCTTCCGGATAGATGTTAACCAGGTGAGAAACTGAAACAGAGAGAAAATGACAAGTGTACAAGTGGAGGAGAACCATAGATGTACTTTCCTGGTAGAACAAAACCTTTATTTTTTTGAATGTTTAACTAAACAAGGAATAGAGTTATTTCATGCTCAATTTTTTCAACTGAGATCGAGGTATGGAATGCTGAAACTTGGATAATTTTTATTCCACAAAAGTAGAATCAATCGTATCAACTGTAAATGTCGTGACAGTTCTGCTAATACTATGGTTGAACTTGGTTCATTTGTAGATGTTGGAATCAAAATGAGTCTTGTTATTAGATGAGACCCATAGGCTCTCTTATATAGGAGAAAATCCATGGGTTAATTACAAGAACATTACACAAAGATAACATAAATATAAAAAGATACTGTGAGATACGTTTATCTCAACACTCCCCCTCGAAATGGAGCATATATATCTATCATGCTTAGCTTGGAACAACACCTCTGAAATGGTCCTCTAGTAAAGGCCTTGGTGAAGATGTCTGTCGTCTGATCTCCTGTGGAAACATGAGGTGGATATGAGACCTTTCTGGATCATGTCTCTAATGTAGTGACAGTCCACCTCGATATGCTTTGTTCGCTCATGAAATGTAGGGTTATTGGCAGAAAATAAATCTGCTTGATTATCTCATAGAAGCTTCATAGGTAGAGAAACCTCAACAGTAACGTCGGTTAATATGTATCTAACCCACATAATTTCTTCACTTCCTTGTGCCACGGCCCTGTACTGAGATTCTGCACTCGATCTAGCCACCATTGTCTGCTTCTTGCTTCTCCATGACACAATTAAACTCCCAACAAAAATAGCAAAGCTCGAAGTAGACTTTCTGTCTTTGGGGCAACCTGCATAATCTCCATCTATACAAGTTGTCACCTCAAGCAATCTGTCTCTGCATATGATTTTTAATTATTTTTTTGATGAATATTTTTATGAATTTATTTTAATGATGTATTTATAAGTGTATTTACATGTATTTTGTATAATTTATTTTTATTTTTATATTTTATTTTATTATTTTATTATTTTATATAATTATAACTTATTTTTGTGAGTGTAAATATATTTTTATTTAATTTTTATGAGTTTATTTACATTTTTAAATAAATGGGAATAGATAGATGTAGGTATTCTTATAGGTATTTTACCTATATTTTCTATACATTTTATTTATTTAATGAATTTTATTTGTTTTTATTTTGGATTTATATTTTTACTAGATTATATATACTATGTACAATAATATAAAAATATGAAAGAATAAAATAATTAAAGAATGTATTCCCGTTTTATTTATGTACATTTATAACATAGGTATTTTGCCTATGTAGTCCATAGACTTATTTTGTTTTACAAATTCTTTTTGGTTCTCTTTTAATTTTAATATGTACATGCATTCTGTATATTATTTACAAAATTCTAAAAATATAAATTTATAAAAATAATGAATATAATGAATATTTTAATCGGTATTATGTACAATAGGGGCCAAAAACCTAACTTTCACAGATGAACTCCAAAATTTATGAAACCAAATTTATTAAATAGTTCTTGGAAAGCTATATATGATTAAAGGTGAGTTTGGTGGATTTTGAGTTTTTATTTGCAAGATATGGGTCTGTGAAGTTGAGATTCTGGCTTTTTATTCTGTGTATAAAATGTACACTGTCTATGCTTTTTGTACAAACTTAATTTTGTATTTTTATTTACATTATTGTATACAATTTCATGTACAAAATATTTTTATTGATGAATAAATAATTATATACAAAATAGGTGTCAAAATGCATAAATGAATGAATAAATAAATGAGGTATTTATTGTATTATTGGCCCTTATCTCCCCCTACTTTATTCCTTGTCGACCAATTCCATTCTGGACTTGGTCTCGGGGTTAGGGTCATAAAATATTTGCAATATTTTATTCCTTTTTCTTTTCTTATCTTTATTCTATAATTTTGACATTAGAAACCTTATTTAATGTACAATAAATAATGAATGCTATTATGTTCAAATTGATGTTATTTACATGCATTTGCTGGGGGTTTTGAGGCCAAAATGGTAGAATAAAGGTGATGAAATGGAGATTCATCAGGTACACCGGTGTACCCCTCCTTCCAACCCCCTTCCAACCATCTCAATCCTCCTCACAGTTTACTATTCACAAGTATACAGTGTATTGTTCACAGGGGTACCCTAACCCAACCCAACCCAGTCCAACCCAGCAACCAAGCCCTAAAGGATTTGTAATGGACAAATTAATGACGAAAAAGTCGGGAAGGATTAGAACAAATACTGAAAGACATATTTTGTCAATGGCCTCCTCCTTGATGTTGAGGAGAAAAATCAAGAGCCGCATAGTAAAGCGGTTGCCCAGATTTAACTGTATAATCAAAGACACAATTTTTACCCATGCTCGAGTTGATGACGATTCACTGATCAATATCCTCCCGACCTCTGTATTCCACGAACTCAAACGCGGACCGATCAGGAAGATACGAGAGATTGTTCAATTGGTTGATCGATCGATAAAGTGGCCAAGAGGAATCATTTCTGTCATCATGACATTCCAAGATGCTCCGCTCAAAGTGGATTTCATGATCATTGATATTGAGCATCAAGGAGAATTCACCCAGTCTCCAATTATTCTCAGAAAGACATTCTTAGTATTGGCTAAGGCAATTATTAATTCTGAGACTCGGAAAATCAATTTTACAAATTGGAAGCACTTCGATCTGACCTGATCTTTGAGGAACCACAATTTTCTGAGGCAACCCACGTAGTCCCCGATAGCCGTAATCATGAAGCGGTAGAAGAGCCCTACCCCGCTGCTACACCTGAGATAGCGGTTGTTGATGAGACTATTGGTTTAGAGACTCTCCCCCCTGCTCCATTCCCAGCTGCTCTCACCATAGAGAATCAAGTATATGAATAATATGATCCGGAGACTTATGCATTGGCACACCCACGGTCAGCCTATTCTGACTACATGGATCACATCAACTTGACACAGGAATGCTCCAATGTCAGATCAATTGAGAACGAACATGCAGAGACTCTCCCCAATTTTTCAATTCCTGCAGATCTCAAAATAGACGAATGTTTCTTATACGATCCTGAGACATATGCATGGTCGCAACCTAGAGCAAACTTCTCTGAATACATTGACCAAATCATCCCAAATCAGGAGTGCAACAACATCCAGGAGACTAATAACAAACACGCATATCGAACACAAACCAAGGAAAATTCCAATGATTATTCATCTGGGTACTCAAGTGGACCATCACCTTAACGAAACAAGAAAAAGAAAGTCGCCTTTGACCTTTCAAAGAAGGAATCAACTGATGATCCTTCATCAGGTCTGGAAAAGGTAATCTACATGAGTGAGGTCTGCTCGGTTTCTCTAAAACCATATCTTCGCAAGGATCTAAAATTCAACTCCCGTTGGACAACTCCTGTTCCTAACTATTATTCATCCAAAGCTGATGCTCCTTCCCTCATAAAGTACACTGTAATTATTTCTTATGAGCTGACTGAGACCGGTGCTTCTGAGTATTCATCCGAGGACAAACTGCTCGATCCCAAGAAGGAACGAATTCTGAGAAAACAACTGAAGAAAAAAAAGACCAGAATATTTGGAGTGTGTCCACTTTCAAATATTATTCCTCTGAGGATAATTCCGATGATGGATATCTTTCATCTGACTCAAACATTTCATCGACTGTCTATCATGATTTTTCTGAGGATGAAACTGATAACAGTTGGGAACCATATGCTTCATATCCTTCTCGTCATTATGATCTCCCACCGCAGGCTCACAAAAAGATCGGCCGAAAACCGCCTTAATCATCGGCTACCCACCCTCCCTCCCGACCACATCGGTCTCCTTGTACAGCTTCTTCCTCTACTTAAGCCAAGGCCTAAGTATAGGGGGGGACCGATGCCATCTATCCATACCATCCATCCCATCCCACGATCACCTCATTTCCACACTTCTTTTATACTTAGGCTGACCAGAGCCTGAGTATAGGGGGAACCGACGCCCATCTATAGATACTCTCCTCATTCGCAAATCCCGAACACCTAATCTTCGCTCTTCTTCTACACTTAGACTGTTCACATCCTAAGTATAGGGGGCAGACCAATGTATATTGTTCTTTCACTCTCTTACACTTAGCCCGAGCTATGTCTTCTTTTCGCTTCTTGTGCTCTAAGAACACAACACCCGAGCTATGTCTTCTTTTCGCTTCTTGTGCTCTAAGAACACAACACTCACTAAGTATAGGGGGTCTGTATATATACTTTGTATATATTTTACCCATATCTCGTACTTTCGTGTAAGTTTATATGTATTTACGGGGTCGGTAATTATTTTGGAAAAAAAATAACAAAAGAAAAAGAAAGAGAGTTTTTGCAACTAACACTGACTATGCCCAAAATTTTTGAAAAAAATTTGGCTCTTATTCATTTTTGCATAAAAAGACAACAAAAAACCAAAAATCCCTTGCACAAAAAAATCAAAAATAATCACAAAAAAATTGTGTCTGCATTTCATACACCTACACTTCATCCAGCATCGCATTCATTGCATGAAAAGTCTTTGGGTTCTGAACCGAGTTATGAGCAGAAATCGAGAGTGGTCTAGACTTGACATTAATCCACCTAATTTTCAGAGGAACTTCACCGAGAAATAGGATTTTAAAAACTTCATGTCTTTGACTTAATTCTTTGAGTTCCACATGACAATGTGCAGCGTTTGACTCTTAGTGTCTAACCAGGTCTCTTCATTCTGGGTTCAACTCTAGAATAGGGAATTAATTTATACTCTCGCACTATGCACTTAGCTCAACTCAGACGAGATGTTGGAAGACTGTGTGAGTTTCTTTTCTGGTAGCGTGGAAATCTAAAGACCCGAGTACGGGTTGAAATAAAGCTTCGAAAAATGGAAGGACGGCTGGGCACAAATTTTTCTAAGACCCCCAAAAAATGTACGGAAATAGAATGATTCTATATCCGTAGGAGCACAACAAGATCCAACCAGAACCATCAAAAATTCCAAATACAAAGAAGCATTCTACCAAATAAATATCCGACCAAAAAGGTCCAAGCTTCAAGAAAATCAACAGATCTTGGTGGAGAATCGGCTACACTGGCCATCTCCACAAGGAGAGGTGACTACACTGGCCACCCTCCAGTTCTTTTCCCCTTCTTCTAACTTCTCCCCCAATTCGATTGTGAACACAATGCGACAGACCTTAGAAGGAAATGCATGACTCCCCGAGGACGAGTTACTGGAGAGGAGATGAGCGTGGTATTCTAGCATTTTGGATGGGAAGAGCTAAAAACCTTTCACACGCATGAGTCGATTGTTCAATTTTCATAGGGTATGCTTTAGGAAGAGGAATGATATAAGATGACTTTTGAGCCTAAACTGTAACAATGATGTGTAGAACTTGAAGGCTGTTGATTTTGAAATTCTAAGTCTCACAGAAGTTCCGCCACACTATTAATCCAAAAGTCGAGTCTAGTTTCATTTTCACCTTCAGCTCATGGTCTTGGTGTGGAACCCAATCTCATTTCACCTCATTGCATTTCTTTTTGATGCTCAGGGACGAGCATGGTTTAAGTATAAGGGGAAGATGAATCTCAGATTCATCACTCTAAATCTCATTAATTAAGCTCTAACCCCTCAAAATCATCAGCATTTCTTCATTTATTCTGCATAATTAGCATTCATGCGTGTTTTGATAAGAATTACATTTTAACACTAATTTCTGCACAAAATAAGAAGCCAAAAATCATAGCCAAAATTGACCTGTAAATAGCCTAACTTTCCAAATTTTTAACTCACTCGTGCTAACTCCGAATAACCCAAAACCACCTCCATTATGTACATATCACTAACAAGAATAAATGAAAAATACAAAAAAATCATTAAGCCAAATAAGTGGACCAAAACCCAAACCCTAGTTCTAGGATTTTCAGACAAAAACCCTCATATCTCCCCCATCCAGTGTCCGATTTTATTCTATTCACTTTTGAACTAACGTACATTCAATTACCTTCAAAACAAGACCAAGTTCAAGTGAATCGGAGCTCATATGTGAAAGTTGGGTTTTGGGCCTCTTTTGTACATTTTGTATTTTAACGGTTTTTGACCTATTATTTTATGTATATATTTAACCTTTTTTAAGTCATTTCTTTCTCATTTGTCTTCTTTGATGAAATTCAAATCCAAATTTAGCTTGAAATTAAAGAAACAAATTGAGTCTGAGTCTTCACTAACTACTTGTACAAAATTAGTCTTTTTCGTATTCTATTTCTTCTTTTTCTTAATTAATAAAAATCCAAAAAAATATTAATGTGTAATTATTTATCTTTGAGTTTACCAGATTTTTTCGGATTTTTATCTGGTTTAAAAATGACAAAAAAATTATAAAACCCAAAAATCAAGGTATTTTATGTACATGGGATACCCCGAAAATATCACTTTGTGCAATTGATCGATTTTGGTTTTGATGTCTTCACGAAAGTTGTAGATCTCATCGAGACGAGCAATTTTCGTGAAGAAACTTTTTCGATCCAAGTCGTTTGCTATTTCTTTTATATTTTTTAAGGAATTTATTCTCTGAATTTTCCGGTGCTGACACGTAGCGGTTCCAGGAGCTGCCACGTGTCAGACGTTTTTAAAGTTTTTATTATTCGTTTTAAAAAAATATTATAAATCATCGCACGTGCACGACCCATATGGGCCATCCGATCATCGGTCGATCGGACGGCCCAGCGCCCGTCATCAACCTGCATCCTTTGGAAGCTCCACCGCCGCCCCAGTTCATACCCGACGATTTCACCGTAACCCCCAAATCGCAGCCTCGTCTCCGATCACCCGCTCATTGAATCCGGTCCAAAATCAATCTCCGATCCTCGATCGATCCTAATATCGCCAGATCGGCCGTCATCTCCTTCCAATCAAATCTCCACCAACAGTACCATCCTTCTTCAGTGAAACCCCCCTACCCTATTTAAAACCTAGCACCGCCCCGTCCTCAATCATCCGCCGACGTGCACCTTCTCGACCTTGCCGGTGGTGACAGCCCGACATCGCCATCTTCGCAGCGAGATCCGAGGATCCTCCGGTCCTCGTTGCAGCGGCGTCCTCCTCGCCCTCTGCTCCAGCTCTGGCGATCCACCGTAGAGCTAACATCGACGGTCTTCTCCGTAATAAACGCCGCCCTCAACTTTGGTCTTCAACTGCTTCATCGACAAAGCTCTACTTCAATGGTGGAGCTCAGCCTCGCATCAGAGCCACACCTCTGCCTTCGTTCTCCACGCATCGAGGCCCGTGGGCTTCGTCTCCAACGCCATCGCCTTCGCCACCGACTCGTCGGAGGACCACCGCATAGAAGCCCCTACGACCTTCCTCTGCCTCGCCAAGGAGCCCTGCTAGCCCCGGCGGACCTCTGATCCCCCTCCGCCTCAGCTGAACCGCTGGCCCCCTTCTGCCTTGGCCGGGTCTGCTCAGCCACGAACAGTGGAGCCACCGCCATCCCGTCGGGCCTCCTTCGCCTCCCAACCGTCGCGACCAGACGCTCATCCTGAGGCCCCCGCCCCACGTGCGTAGCACGTGGCTGGGGAACGTTACCTAGAGTTATCCCTTGGGTCACGTACTCCGCACGTGACTACGAGGTAAATTGCATTGGCATCCCTCGGAACTCCGCCATTTTACGCACTAGCCCCGCCGACCCAGGGGTCACGTGCGTGCGTGGCCCACTGGGAATTTTGCAGATCACCCCCAGGTTATCGGTAATTATAGAAAATACCCCCTACTACATTTTTATAATTATTCTATTTATTATATATTGCAGAGAGACTCTTGTCTTCCCTTTTGTATTTTGAACTGCTACATTACTTATTTGATTATCCAAAAATAGCATTTTGTTCCTCATTTAATTCTCTACATTTTGACCTAACGTAGATATTTTTGTGATCAATGATTAATTAATAATTATTTGTTCTATGGAAATTGCATACTTTGCCCAGTTTGCGCTCTAATTTTCATAATTGATTAACCATTGCTCTAAAAATTCTTGAAACATCATATATTGTAGAATTAATTGTGCTTGACATTGTGCCCAAAAAGAATCGTATTTGCATGCATACATTGCCCTGTAAAAATCATTTTACATATTTCAATGTTTGATTTTTAATAAGTATTGAATCTTGTATTTTCGAGGTTTAGGGTTTTTCTGAGGTCCATTACCTAGTGATAGATCTTAGATAATTTTATTCCTTGAAATAATTAGGTTTAATATTTATTATAATTAAATATTGAAATTCATTCTGTTTGCATTTGAAAATTCGTAAAAAATCATATTGCATCCGAAAATTCCAAAAAAAAATAGAGTGCACTCATTTCATCAAGTTTGCATCTTGGCCAAGTTACATATTTTTCGGACATCGTTTGATTGATAATTACATTTTAGTCCCTAAAGTAGGCCAAAATTGCACTTTGCATCTTTAATTGCATTAAAAAATTACAAAAAAACCACCTTGAAAACTGTGCACGAATTTCGATAGACGTAATTCTAGGTTGTTCCTTTACCTCCTTGTGTTCGACCTTGGACTTGCCCAAGTAAAATAAAGATAAAACCACACGATTAAAATTGACGAAATAATTGTGGTTATTTTCTTGATCGATTCCGATTGCTGCCTACAATGAACGACATAAATCATTTTTTTATGCACTACACGTTTTATTCCTTATTTAACAAGCCGATTTCGGACTTGTCAGATGGTGTCGTTGTCGGGGATCGAACCTGGGTCACCCACGTTACAGGCGGGAATACTCACCGCTATCCCCATGGTCGTCACAGCTTGCAGCTTCGTGCTACTCTGCTCTAACTCCGCCTTGGCATAGAGCCTCCGACGACCCCCTCCGATCTTCATCTCCAACTTCAACGGCAGTCAACTTCGCCGCCACGATCTTCTCCGACACCTCAACTCCAGCCACAACATCGACGCTTCATCTCCATCGACGCCGCTCCGCCGCTCCTCTAGGAAATCCTCCTCGTCTCCGGCTCCGCCGACCTCCTTTGCTCCAGAAGCTTGCACGGCCGACGCACCTCCGGCCCTCTTCCGCCTTGGCCAAGCCAATCGAATCTGCTGCAACAGCATCAGAGGATCTCTCCTCCGTCGTGAAGACGCATCGCTGGTTGGGCACAGAACCCGAGGTCCCCGCACGTGCTCCGCATGTGCGTGGGGAAACGTCAGTTGACATCATCCCCACAGGTCACGTGCTTCGCACGTGACTACATGGGTAAATTGCGCAGAAGCCCCTGGTCCTCCTCGTATTTGCACTAAAGTCCAGAGCTCTAGGGTCACATGCATGGCACGTGATCTCTAGAGAAATTGCAGAAAATCCCCCAGTATTCTTGGTAATTACACCTAGGTCCCCCACTGCATTTATTTTTATATTTATTTTATTTATTATATTTCAGTTATACCCCTGTGTTCCCCTGTATTTTTTGACTCCTACATTGCATATTTTATTTATAAAAAAATAGCATAATGTTTGTCATTTAATTCTCTACAGTTTGACATATTGTGGATATTTTTGTGATCGATGGTTAATTAATAATTAATTGTTTTGTGAAAATTTGCGTATTTTTCCCATCTTATGCTCCGAAATTTTTCATTGATTAATTGTAGCTCTAAAAATTTCTGAAAAATCACATATTGTAGAATTAACTGCGCTTGACATTGTGCCCAAAAGAATCGCATTTGCATACATAGTTTGTCCTATAAAAATCATTTTGCATATTTCAATATTTGATTTTCAATAGGTATTATGTCTCTCATTTTCGAGGTCTAGGATTTTTCTGAGGTCCATTACTTAGTAATAGATCTTAGATAATCTTATTACATGAAAATAATTAGATTTAATATTTATTATAATTAAATATTGAAATTCATTCTGTTTGCATTTAAAAATTCTTAAAAAAATTCATATTGCATCCAAAAATTCCAAAAAAAATACAGTGCACTCATTTTATCATGATTTGTATCTTGGCCAAGTTTCATATTTTTCGGACATCATTTGATTGATAAGTATATTTTAGTCCCTAAAATAGGCCAAAATTGCACTTTGCATCTTTAATTACATTAAAAAATTTACAAAAAAAGATTGCCTTGAAAACCGCGCATGAATTTTGATAGACATAATTCTAGGTTGTTCCTTTGCCTCCTTGTGTTTGACCTTGGGACTTGCCCAATTAAATAAACATAAAATCACAAGATTAAAAATTGACGAAATAACTGTGGTTATTTTCTTGACCGATTCCAATTGCTACCTACAACGAACGACATAAATCATTTTTTTACGCATGATCAAATACACATTTTATTCCTTATTTAACAAGCACGAGTTCGGACTCGTCAATACCTGAGGAAAATGTTATCGTAAACGATAGTATAAGCATGACGCTTCCATTCCGAGGAAGTGATGAAATATGTCAGATTTTAGTGACTCCTCTTATTAGAGACGTCATCTAATCTTAGTCCAAATGTTGGACATTAATCTGAATGTGATTTATATGTAATGAGAAGATTGGACCTACAATCTTGATTTAATCAAGCATCTATAGGTTGTCCCCAGGATCTATCCAGGATCTAGCCTTGATATGTAATCTCAATATCCAAGTCATTATACGTGGAATGTACAATTTCCTTGTCCTTATCTCCAAGTATCTGTGGAGAAAACACATTATTCTTGAAAGATTTCAAGAAGAATTCCATTGTTAATTTATATATCTAAGCTTTGAGAAATGGAAATTAAATGTGATTTAATTATCATGAATAAAGTGAATTTGATGCATATTATTTAGATGCATGAGAATGATGATCTAATATAATTAAATGGGAATTAATGATTATGGATAAGAATTTTGTGGATAGCATTATCTATATTATTCACGTACATTATAAATGTGATTTATAATATATAAGAGAAAGCCATTTG
The DNA here is from genome assembly GCA_037367405.1 of Ottelia alismoides. Classification (NCBI taxonomy): domain Eukaryota; kingdom Viridiplantae; phylum Streptophyta; class Magnoliopsida; order Alismatales; family Hydrocharitaceae; genus Ottelia; species Ottelia alismoides. The sequence goes on from JAZKJV010011062.1 coordinate 53,875, forward strand.
TAGATAACATTTACAATTTAAATATTGATATGAATCGGATTCATATTGGACAAATAATTGAAAATGTAATTGACATTTTATTTTGGGTTGTGAATTTTTTCACGGTATGATTGCAATGTTTACAAAATAATCATGAATTATTCTTGTCGAATTGTTTCCAAGAAATGTTGTTGTAAATTTTGAAGACTATTCATGGGATTCAAAATACCATGAAATTGGAAAGAGGGAAGCCACCCTTCCATATGGAGAGGGTAAACAACCACAATTCCTTATGGAAAGTGGTGGCCATCCACTCTCCTTATGGAAGGAGGCTTGCCTCCTTCCTATTCCTCCGAAGAAGATCGATTTAATGAAAATTAATTTAGATTTATTATTATTCAATATATTTAATTAAATTAAATTAATTTTTATTGTGTTTTTAACAACAAAATCATGGCCATTGAAAGAAACACAAATCAATGTGAACCATTGGATTTGTGTTGTCCGTGGATTGAGATCCATGGACGTCCAAAATATTATATAAGGAGAGGCAACCCTAGCTCCTCTTTACACACACACAACAATTGAAAGGACTCTCTCTCATATCACACACCATCACTCTCTCACTCTCTCTCTCAGTGGTCATCCACTTGGAAACCCTAGAGAGACCATCGTTATCTCTACACCATTGTACAGTCACCTCAACTACTCGTGGATCTCCGTCTCCTTCAGTGAGCCTTGCTCGTGAAGAAGACGTTGGATATCGAGAAACGAGATCAAGAGATTCACCGCTTGGATCAACGCTTTGGATTGCGAGAAGCACAAGGTTCATCCATGCGCTTGCAAGTGTCTCTCCAGTCAAATCGGACTTGAGGTAGGAGGTCTCTTATGTTAGAGACTATGGTCACAACCATGCTTCAAGAGGTAATCCTTAATATTGTATGTGATTTGATGAAATGATCCAAGAAGTGTTCTTAGATCATGTGAGTTTATCATTTATTTTTTAAAATTCCCTACATGGAGCAACTAGTGTGACTAGTAGCTCCGATTGCATATGAGGCGATTTTCATGCTTTCGTGATGCGCTTAAGGATCTTTCCATATCCTTCATAGAATCCCCTATGTAATGTCCGAAGCTGAATCACGTCTCTCATATGTATGTCTCTCATCATCAAGTGTTCTTTCCTCGGTAGCTTTGTCCTCAACTAATGCTTCCCTCTAGCCGTGATCCTCAAATCCTCTGGGAAGGAAAAAGTCTCATAAGAACTTAGTGAAAAACATGTAGGAGAAACAGATGAAAAGTCGAGGCATGGGTCTGCCTCGATTGAAGGCTAGGAGGTGAGGGTGTCTAGGTCTGACTCACCTTGTGATTAAGTGGGGCCGACTCGGGAAGAGGGTCATCCCAAGTCTATGAAGACATACGATAGAAGGTGGAAGGCCGAAAGATTACGGAGTCTAAGCAAATCCATCTATTCATCATCCTCAGTGTCAAAAGGTGTATGAGAGATAATACGATATCAAATAAAGAACACGATTGTGAAGGCATATAAGATGTGGAATATGCACATCCCACAAATAAACACAATGCAAACCTTAGATACGCCAACTTCACATGGTGGAGATCATAAGAGTTCTATATTATCTTTTCAATTTTATTTTTTTAATCAATCAGTTGTATTAGCAAACTCACAGGTGGTGTTGCCCTGTTGCCCAATGCATGTCCACACAATCCACCAACAATGGTACCATCTGTCTGGGTTGCAAGGTTATATCAGGCCCAAAGGGAACTATGAAGCGAATCACACCAAAATGACTTTCTATGGTCGAAGGCAAGTGCTTACAGTTGCAACCATGCACCGAAAAGTGATGCACAATTACTTAAGACACAAGTCTAGGGATTTTAAGCTCTAATCCTTATGGTTGCATCCTCACCCACTTTGTCTAGAGTGTACCTGAATGCAATGAGAGGTTTTCTCTCCTAATACAAGTTAAGTCCAAGTATTTTTTATTTTTGTCGAGTTTTTAAAAGAGAAAAAATATTTTTTTATTTTTGATGGCTTTCACTTTTTTGGATATTTCCAACAATATATAATGCGATGTTAGTTTCTTCTAATTTTCAAAAATGTGTCTCATGGAGGGGGAACACGGAGTGCAGCAGAAAATAATAATGAATGCTAAGATAGAAGATGTGCCTTTCTCTAGCACGCTGCATGCAAGTGATCCCTGCAGAAATATAAAACCTAGTCTAATGCATAAAAAGTTGAGAAAAATTGAATCCTAATTCAGCAGCTCTAGCCTATGAACAGATTAATTTTCAAAAAAACAATTATTTACGCCTAAGTGTGGATTAGGGATACAGGTTTTACTTTAGTCATTAATCAAACAAGCATGCAACCCTAGGCTCCATGAAACGTGTGAAACAAATAAAAAATGATGAAATCGAAAACCATGGTGAGATCCCCCAAGTACACTGACACCTGGTGAAACAAACCCTGTGAAATAGTCAAAGGTTCAAGTACAGTTGAGATGTCCTTAGTGGACCCTTACTACAAAAAGAAACACGAACAAGCGCCCCTTCCTCTCTCACAAAAATATAAGATGGGCAAGTGCCTTAACTCTATGAATAATATAAAAAATATAATGTTTGAAAAAATATAAAAATCTGTCTGCATAACCCGCTCTGCTCCCACACAACTGGCTCGTAGTAGATTGAGTCAGTCTCTACACTCTTAGCTGAGTCGGCTTCCTAAGAAGCCAGCAAATCTTCCAGGCCCTGTAAAATGGGTCAGCTCACATAGATAAATATATATATATATATAACTCAACAGAAATCAAAGACACAACTGACTCAAAAACTGAGAAAAAACTCAAGATTAAAAATCGATAAAAATTGATAAAAGAAAATAGAGAAAATAGAGAAAAATCAAAGAAAAAAATCACATATCAACCATGGGAAAATAAAATAATATAATTTATAAAAAAATCAGAAGAAAAAGAAAAGCCTCAAAAACCGTGGGAAATCGAAGAAACCCAAGAAAAGACAAAGAAGAAAAAGAGAGAAAAAAGAAAAAAATATCACAAAAATATGACTAAAAACTCTCAATGTGGCTACGCCTCCCTGGCAACGACACCCTTTCGATAACTCGAATTTCGTCCACGGTTGATAATTGTCAGTGTAGAAACAGTGAAACAAGATTCAATTTAATCAAATGAAATTAACACCAATGAAGAAGATGGTGTTTCACTATTTATTTATCTAGGTAAGTGTAACTAGGTTGAACATAGGGAGGTAGAAAATCAAGCTTATGATTTTCGAGGGACGAAAATAATTTTTTGATATTTTTTTAATCTTTCCTATCCTTTCTTCTTCAATAACAAAACTCTTTTTGGAAATTTAATTTTTGTTCTTTTTATTTGATTTTAATTTTTCCAATTTTTATTTAATTTTCAAAGTGAATATTTTTTCAAATGAAAGATATCTACTATATAGTATAAAGTTGATAGAAAATATAGGTGGTACTATATAGTAGAAGAACACGATAAAAACTCAAGTAGCAGGCTCAAAGACAACACTCAAAAAGAAAATAAGAGGGGTCGAAAATAGAGAAAGAAAACCCAAGCAAAAACATGAAGAAATACTCAAAAATTGATGCCAAATTAAAATGTGAAAAATACAATGATGTTATAATATGGTCTATGAGTCCACAATATTAACAAAGGTCCAAAAAGTTCAAACAGAAATGTAAGAAAAAAATATAAGAAAAAGAATAAGCCTTTCAGTTAATTAGGACATTGGTCAGGGACCTAATTGCGAGAACAATGTTTGTACCGTTATACTTAGGTCCCTATACATGAACTTAAATATAATAAAAACTTCTTCTGAAGGCATGTTAAAATATCTAGAACTACATGGGTTTACTTAGAAAATTTTACACCCCTTTAAGAATATGAGGCTGAAATTAAATGAATGGTGTTCGATCTAAACTATCCAAGAGTGGCATACGTCAAAGTTCTATGCTTCCTCCATTCTTCACAAAACGAAGGCGGACGGTGAAAGTTTTGATCTCCTGTGATCCACTCGATGATGGCCGGTCAGAGGTGGGCTCAGAGAGGGTGCTCCTCACCCTCTCGAGCTCACCTACTAAGTGATGAAGGTAGAGAAGACCAGAGAAAGCAGTATGTGTTGTGACTAGGGTTTCAAGACATGGATAAGGTTCAGGTCTGAAAGGCTCCTGAAGTTGATCAAATTGACGTTTCAAATGATGGCCCTCGCTACCAAATGGTGAATGTTTTCTCCCAAAAACACTTGTGAACCTGCAATCAGGATTGGTATGCTCAATTCTCAAAAGAATAAGCCAAGTTATCAAGGTCCTTGCATGTTCAAATAAGATTCTAGAATAAGATATTTCAGATGCGAAATGAAATGAATTGAGACTAAATTTGGTTTTTATTTGAAGTAAGAATAAAATAGGATGATTAAGATGACCCGAGTATGTGATTTACTATGTTAATTGGGCATGAAGATATATGGAATTGATTGTACGAAATGGAAGATGCACATGAAGTTGAGAGTATATGACTCTGTCGTAGCTCCACAGCCGGTGTTCGCCAGAGCTCAACGTAGCGGAGCAGCCCCGATGCAAGGTGGATCAGCCTTGGAACGACTCTTCTGTTCTCCATCCTTTTACGCAGTGTCGGCCTCGAGTGTTGACACCACCAGAGGTGGCCGGTACATGGCAAAGAAGGTAGGGTCACGACCAGGTGGTTCTGGTAGCAGGAGAAGGTGGTTTCAACGAACCAACTTTAGATCAATAAATAGGGAAAATGGTGGGAGGTTCGAGAGGATCTCAAGGTTGGCGTGAAACTAGGTGGTAGGTTAATGAAATTGATGGCTTAGATCGAAGAATAGATCATGAACAGAGTGGAAAGAAAAGGTGTAAGTCAGGCTATTTGAACAGGTGCCCAACAACCCTTCTTGGAGAAGATGACTCCAAGTGTTGACATGTGTCAGCACCTGCTTGACTGAATAATATCATTTAGTTAGAAAATATTGATTATTATTATTTCAAAAGGATATAAAAACAAAATTATGTATAATTAAATTACCTAAGTTATTATATAATTTATTTTTATAAATAATAAGTATAATGAAATAATTATAATATTATTAAATAAGTATATAGTACACTTATTAAATAGTTTTGATTTTTAATTTAATAATTTAATAAATAACACGTTATTTTTATAGTTTATTAAATATTAGAATAATAAATAATATATGAGTGAATTTTTATGAATTTTACTAATTTAATTTAGTTATATAAATAAATAAAAGTATAACAATTTAAAATTTTGATTTATTTAAAATATCAAATAGACTCTAAAAATTCTGAAATAATTTATACGCAATATGAAAGATTAAGAAAATAATTAAAAGTTATAAAATCACAAAAAAAATCATATAGTGTATTCTGAATAAAATAAATAGGCTAGAAACCCAGTTGTCATTAGGTCTCAAAACTAACTTGTTGCAAATGGACTCTGATTTTAATGAAATCACCTTCATTAATTAGAGTATAATATTTTATGAACTTTAAATGTGAGTAGAGTGAAATTGGAGTTCGTATGAAGAAGTTATGTTGTTCGGAAGTTGAGAAATTGATAATTTGAAAAATGGATTTCTTGGTATATATACATGTTGGAATGTTTTTAGGATTTTTATATTATTATATACACTGTAAGGAATAAATAGGAGAAGCATTGGTAAAAATATATAAACATAAATTAATTCAAAATCATTGATATTTTGGTAATTATAAGATAAAGAATGAATAATGTGTAAAGTGAATAATTAATTCTTCTCTTGTTTTCTTCCTTGTCTCCCCCTACTTATTTGTTTGTCGGCCAATCCATGCTGACCTGAACTCGAGGCTTAAGTTATATAAATATATCTTTCAACTATATTTATATATTATAGTCATATTGTACAATATATATATATATTGCAATCTACCTTTTTTTATATTTTTTCCTTGTTATTCTTTCATTTATTTACATGATTTTAATGCATAGAAATGCATTTTTATTCATGAACAACATTTTTATAAGAAACTAAAATTAATGTATATTTACATGCATTTATTAATTATTTTAAGAGAAAATACGACAGAAAAGTTAATGAATCGTGGATTCATTAGTCAATGACTCCATTCAGGCATGAGGCCAACAACTTGTCGATGCATGTTTCCTCAATAATGGTCCAAGAATATAAGCTCGGGATTTTAGAAATGGTATTAGAGTGGGTTCTCTCTAATAATGGAAGGGCTACCCGAGATGTGGAACCACCCCTACAAAGAGGTAGGAGGAAAATGTGTTATCCATTTGAGCCCCGAGGAGAACCATTCCTACAATGAATGTTATTATAATCTCTGTTATATTAATAAAAGTTATTGATTTGTTTTCACTCTCTATCTGAGATTAAATGAATGAATGCACCATAAGGTCCCTCAGTACAATTAAGGTATCGTGGCCATCTTGATGATCATATAACTGTTGATTCAATGGTTGAATCATAGAGGCTAGTGCTTGGATTATATCTAAAGAGTTAGATTGAGGACTCATCAAGCACCAACAAATGATTGTTAAGAGATGATCTCTAGCATGAGAAGGAGATGGCAATCCTTCTCTAAAGACTAACCTACCTCTTGATGCAAATCCTCAACATAGGAATAGAGATTTGGAGGTGTAAGATAAGTTAGGTCAAAGAGTTGGTTAAGGAGCAATAGGTTGATGACCTATTCAACGTCTATACATCGGCGAGCTGGTGTGCATGTGACGACATATGGGTAATACAATCACTTAAAGAGATCATACAGGTTAAGTATTGAATCAGAAGCCATGAGTTCATCCATAAGGTATCAGGATCGATCAAATTCCATGCATTGTCGTCTTTCTTTGGAAGCATGGCAAGAATTTGTAGGTATGATATTTGTTTTTGGAAAGCATATGATCGATACTGACTCCCAATGACCAAATGATAAACTTAATGATAAAAACCAGAAGAAGATAGTCTAAAAGAGATCTAAAACTTTGTGTGTGTGTTTATTCTAGGTCTTCCAGTATACAGGATGTATGGGTGTTAGAAATACTCGAGGGTGATGTGATCATAAATGATTGTATAACCGTGGTGCTTCCATTATGAGGGAGTAATGAAATAGGTTTGGATTTTAGTGACTCCTCTCAGTAGAGAAGTAATCTAATCTTAGTTCAAATATTGGACAATGATCTTGATATGATTTAGATGTAATGAGAAGATTAGATTTACGGTTTTAATTTAATTAAACATCTATGAGAGGTCCCCGAGATTAGGATTTGAGATACGATCTCAATAGCCCAAGCACTATATATGGAAAATACAATTTCCCGATCCTTGTCTCCAAGTATCCACAGAGAAAGCCAATTATTCTTGAAATAGTTCAAGAATAATTGAAATTGATGAATAGTGTATCTGAGGATTAGAAAATTAATAATAAAATGTTATTTAATTATCATGAATAATGTGAATATGCTTCATATTATTAAGATGCATGGGAATGATGAATAAGATAATTATATAAGATTCAGTTATCAAGGATATAATGTGGATTTATAAATGTGATTTATAGTATATTTGAGAGAGCTAATTGTAAATATTATTTATGAATTAGTTATTTATGTGAATTGGATTTGCATTAGATAATTAATTCAAAATATAATTTACATGTTATTTTGGATATATGAATATTTCTTTTTTTTCAATGGCATGATTGAGATATTCATAAACTAATTTGGAATTAATTTTATGAATATATTTGCAATAAAATTTGTTGCAAACATATAGAGGGTTATGTGAGATATTAAATCTCACATAAATTAAGAGGATGAGGCACCGTCCATATGTGGAGGTGGACCGCCACCCTTGACTAAACCAAGAGTGGTCACACCCCCATATTTACAAACTGAACTCCTTTTTCATCCTCTTGTCCAAATTGATTTGATTAAATTAAATTATGTTGATGATAATTCAATATATATTTAATTTAATGTAAATTAATTGTTATTGTATATTTTAGCAACATATATCATGGCTATTTATTAAAAACACAAATCAAGCTAACCATCGATTTAGGGTTGTACATTGATTGTGATCTATGGACTTCTAAAATACTATAAAATAAGAGGTAACCCTAGCTCTTCTTTTACAAAACTTTGCAAGTCTCTCTCTCATTCTCACGTCTCAATACACATAGGGATGAGCATTGGGCTGGGCCGGCCCGGCGCAGCCCGAAGCCCAGCCCAAAAAGCCTGGTCCAGCCCAAGCCCAAACGAATATTGGGCCAGGCTTGGGCCTAATTTTTAGGCCCGAAATTTTTTTGGGTCGGGCTTGGGCTTGGCTTGGCCCAGCCCGACTCGGCCCACGAGCCCGACCCGAAGAGGGCCCGAACCCTTCTCATATCCTACACATATGGAAACTCTCACCTGTCATGCATACTCTGTTCATGTATCCTATCTCCATACGATCTATATAAATCAAGAAAGTCATGTGTGGGACATATGAGTTGATGATCATTGTATTTTATTTCAGAATTAATTTTTCTTAATTAGTCTATGTCTTAGATTCTTGTGGTTATTCTTGAGTTTTTAGTGTTTATTTTTTCTATTATAATATTTTCTATTGTTGATTTTTACCCAATACGAGCATTATGCCCATTTTCTCAACATGTAGTGCCCGATGCACCTGTTGTTTTTAACTGTGTAAACTTGGTTCACTCTTTCAATTTCTGTAATGAGAGACGTTTATGGTATATAACATTGAGTGGACTTGTATAAAATGAGAAATCATCTTCGGTAGAATTGAGTTTTAGTTGTTTCACAAGTATTATGGCATATGTTTTAAACAATTTTAGCTCATCTAACTTGATTTGAGATTGACTTTAAACACAAACTCAAAGTTAATAATATATAATGGGTTAATATGGGCTGGCTCGGCCCAAGCCTGGCTCATAGGAATTGGGCCAGGCCTGGGCTTGGGCCGAACCAAAAAAAATTTTGCGGGCCTAGGCCCGGCCCAAGGCCCGAAGTTTTTAAGTGGGCTTGGGCATGGGCCCTTCAGGGCCCGGCCCAGCCCGGCCCATGCTCATCCCTAAATACTCTCTCTCTCTCTCTCTCAAGTATGACTGTCCGCCCCTTGTACTGGAGAGAGTCACCGTTGTTGCTACATCGTCGTGTCACCGCTTCGATCGCTCGTGGATCGCACGTGTCACCATAGCACTTAAGGCTTTCTCCCATACCCTTCAAGTGATGTCAGATCCATGGTTCAGGTCTTGGATGTGATCCAGAATCACATATGAACAAGGTTTTGAATTTCGGATATGTGGGGACTCATTGTTTTGCATGAGATACAAGTTTCGAATTGGATTTTCGCTAAAATAAAAAACCATGTTTTTACTCTTTCTGGGAGTGTTTTGTTGTTATTAAAATGTATTTATAAATTTTAGATATGTCCGTAAAACAATAGCCAATTGTTGACACCAAAAGTGCATGAATAAATTTCGAAGAGCTTCCTTGTTTTGTATGTATTCACAGATCTATAAGAAAATAATACTTTCTTACTGTTTTCCCATCATAAAACATGAAATAAATAATTGTATTGAGTAGAGAATCGAACCAGCGAACTGGTTGAATTTATTTTGTGTGATTCCGACTCTGTTTGTCCTAGATACCCCATATTTAGTGGAGATGGGTTGAATGATGATTAGATCATCAAATGATCTAGATTGATGTGTTTATAATTCAATGGAAATCATGGAAATTATGAATTCAACTTGATTACTTATGATGACTAATAATTATGAAAATAATTGATTAATCATCATTTACCATTGAATGTATGTTTATGAAAACCCTATTTTCTATTATAATAGTTGTAGGACAACTTTTACATGCAAAACATGGTTGCTTGATATGCTTAGAAATTTAGGATCTCAAAAATGTTTAAGATGGCTAAGATTTCTGAGTTGTTACTGTATAGTATAATGCCGATCATCAAAGTTGATCGTTAAAATCGCAGGTACATTAACATTATTTTGTGTTGTTCTCTATCAGAATGATGAAGGTGTTTAGTCCGGGTATGCCAGCTTGGTTTGCTAATTAGCGCCTTGGATATCAAGGAAATGCACCCTCCCATCATGTATTATGCGGATCTGTTTTTTAGGAAAGAATAATATGAGTAAGTCAAGTTGTACTCTAATTATTAAAATACATAAGAATACATACTTGTGAGTATGTATACTATATAGTAATACTAGGAAAACCTTAATTGTTTTGTTGGTTGATTGAATTGGATTGATAATTGATTTAATATGGTCAAATAAATTAGATCCAATTTAAAATAAACACTCTATTATGAATAGAGTTGTATTTCCTTTGCAAGAATTAATTATATGAATATGATTTGTAATAATTAATTAATATTGAGCATGATATGGAGGATTACATAAGTGACATCCATAGTCTCCTGTCAAGGTGATGGATTCTATCGTCATGAATTTTATTTAGGAGATACCTGTCCGAAGAGACAAATCTTGCATACAAGCACAGATGGATCGGGATCTTTGCTTCTCGAAAGAGTAAGGCCATATGTGCACTGGCCCCAATATCAGTTCCTCATATTATTAGAGTGATATTAGATTGCACATAGTGAGTTCTCATTCTGTTGACAGTTGGTTCAATAAATGATGGGTCAACATCACCTTAGGGGTGTTGGATTGGGGTATTAAAGACAGTATTGGAAAATGCAAGTTGGACTTGCAAGGCAGAATGTGTTCCTGCTTCTTTTTATCTGAGTTACAGTTCCTCGTATTATTGGGTCATAACAAAGGTAAAAATGAGATACATGTTCTTGCTATAGATAGAGTAGTAAGTATATCCCTTGATTTAAAAGAGATTAAGGGAATGAACTTTTAGAGCTGAGAAGGCAAGACTAATTTGATTAAAAATCTGTAATCAAAGAATTTGATATTGAATAAAGTCTTATTTATATATTCTAATATAGTGCATTCTTAATTTCAGACAATGAAATCCATGAACACACTCAGCAAGCTTGTGGAGGTCCACCAGTTGACCAGACCGAACTACTTGATTTGGATTCATAATTTATATCTTGCCCTTTCTGCATACCGTATTTCTTATGTGATGTTTATTGATAAGTACATAAACCCTAAAACATCAGACGAAACCAAGTTCAATGAAAACTATGATGAAGATCATACTATGGCTCGGTGTTATATTATGGGATCCTTGTTTAGTGTGTTGCAGAATCATCATGTGGAGATGGACTCCTGTAAGGATATAATGCATAATCTTAAAGAGATGTTCCATGATGTCAAACACACACAATGTTATAATGCCATGAAAGAACTTATTCGCTGCAAAATGCAGGATGGGACTTCGATCAAAATAATGTGATCAAAATATTTGGTTACCTCTCAGAGATGGAGACTTTTGGGGATGAGATGGATGCAGACATTAAATATGATTTCATTCTGTTGTCTCTCCCTAAGTCTTTGACCAATTATGTGGTATCATACCACATGAATAAGTTGACATTATCTAATGTTGAACTGATGGCTTCATTAAAGTCTACAGAGGACGTAATGAAGAAAGAGGATCCCTCTGACAATGCAATGGTTGCACAGGTCAATGGGAAGCGTGGTCGGAAGTAAGGGACTCGGAAGGATATGGCTCAGATGAAGAAGAAGAAGAAGAGTCAAATTGTTGGCTCTTTTCTAGTGCTTCCACACTGATAGCATCGAAGAAGACAGATGTATATCATCACTGCAAGAAGCTGGGGCACTTGAAGCGTAACTGCCCAGACTACCTTAAATCTATAGAGAAAGATAAAGCCCTAGCAGGTATGAAATCTATTTTCATCATTGAAACCAACTTTCTCAGAGAACGAGAAGGTAGTTAGATCATCTATTATGGTGCTTCCATTCATGTATGCAATTTCTTGAATCTGTTTCAGGAAACTAGGAGTCTAGATGAAGGGGAAATAATCATCCAGATGGTATATGATGCAATGGTTGTAGAAGTCACCGTCCGGACCTACAGACTATCTTAATTGAGTAGAAGAGTCCTAGTACTTAAAGTGTATCTTTATGTTCTGAATGTTAGAAGGAACCTTATATTTGTATCTAAGCTTGTTAGAAATTGATATTCATTTTTATTTGTAATAGACTTGTCATAAGTCTTTATGATAAATATATTGCAGATGGCATTCTGACTTTTGGTAGACTCGATGAAATGTGCATTGATGAATCAGTCATGAATGTTACTGCCACTAATAAAAACCCTAAAAGCACCATAGAGGATGTAAATCATTCTAACAGGATTTGGCATCATAGGCTTGTTCATTTATCTGTTGATAGGATCAATAGATTGATAAAGGATGGACCCATAGATTTTCTTTAGGTCCAGACTTTACCTACATGTGAACATTTTATTCAAGGTAAAATGATTAGGATGCCATTCTGTAATAAAAAGGTACGAGCGTATTCTTTACCTAATACATAGTGTGTGGTCCCTTCAGTTTTGCCAGCCAAAATGGATATCAATATTATTCGATGTTTATCGATGACCATTCACGATACAAGTTTATCTTCTTACTACGTCATAAATCTGAAACCTTTGAAAAGTTCAAAGATTTCATGGATTTGGTTGAGAAACAAACCGATATGAAGATTAAATGAATTTGATCTGAGGGATCATACAGGTTCAGTATTGAATCAGAAGCCATGAGCTCATTCATGAGGTATCAGGATCGATCAAATTCCATGCATTGTCGTCTTGCTTTGGAAGCATGGCAAGAATTTGTAGGTATGATATTTGTTTTTGGAAAGCATATGATCGATACTGACTCCCAATGACCAAATGATAAACTTAATGATAAAAACCAGAAGAAGATAGTCTAAAAGAGATCTAAAACTTTGTGTTTATTCTAGGTCTTCCAGTATACAGGATGTATGGGTGTTAGAAATACTCGAGGGTGATGTGATCATAAACGATTGTATAACCATGGTGCTTCCATTATGAGGGAGTAATGAAATAGGTTTGGATTTTAGTGACTCCTCTCAGTAGAGAAGTAATCTAATCTTAGTTCAAATATTGGACAATGATCTTGATATGATTCAGATGTAATGAGAAGATTAGATTTACGGTTTTAATTTAATTAAACATCTATGAGAGGACCCAGAGATTAGGATTTGGGATACGATCTCAATAGCCAAAGCACTATATATGGAAAATACAATTGCCCTATCCTTGTCTCCAAGTATCCACAGAGAAAGCCCATTATTCTTGAAATAGTTCAAGAATAATTGAAATTGATGAATAGTGTATCTGAGCATTCAAAAATTAATAATAAAATGTTATTTGATTATCATGAAGAATGTGAATATGCTTCATATTATTAAGATGCATGGGAATGATGAATAAGATAATTAAATAAGATTCAGTTATCAAGAATATGAATAATGTGGATTTATAAATGTGATTTATAGTATATTTGAGAGAGCTAATTGTAAATATTATTTATGAATTAGTTATTTATGTGAATTGGATTTGCATTAGATAATTAATTCAAAATATAATTTACATGTTATTTTGGATATATGAATATTTCTTTTTTTCAATGGCATGATTGAGATATTCATAAATTAATTTGGAATTAATTTTATGAATATATTTGCAATAAAATTTGTTTCAAACATATAGAGGGTTATGTGAGATATTAAATCTCGCAAAAATTAAGAGGATGAGGCACCGTCCATATGTGGAGGTGGACCGACACCCTTGACTTAACCAAGAGTGGTCATACCCCCATATTTACAAACTGAACTCCTTTTTCATCCTCTTGTCCAAATTGATTTGATTAAATTAAATTATGTTGATGATAATTCAATATATATTTAATTTAATGTAAATTAATTGTTACTGTATATTTTAGCAACAAATATCATGGCTATTTTTTAAAAACACAAATCAAGCTAACCATCGATTTAGGGTTGTACATTGATTGTGATCTATGGACTTCTAAAATACTATAAAATAAGAGGTAACCCTAGCTCTTCTTTTACAAAACTTTGCAAGTCTCTCTCTCATTCTCACGTCTCAATACACATAGGGATGAGCATTGGGCTGGGCCAGCCCGGCGTAGCCCGAAGCCCAGCCCAAAAAGCCCGATCCAGCCCAAGCCCAAACGAATATTGGGCCGGGCTTGGTCCTAATTTTTAGGCCCGAAATTTTTTTGGGTCGAGCTCGGGCTTGGCTTGGCCCAGCCCAACCCGGCCCACGAGCCCGACCCGAAGGGGGCCCGAACCCTTCTCATATCCTACACGTATGGAAACTCTCACCTGTCATGCATGCTTTGTTCATGTATCCTATCTTCATACGATCTTTATAAATCAAGAAAGTCATGTGTGGGACATATGAGTTGATGATCATTGTATTTTATTTCAGAATTAATTTTTCTTAATTAGTCTATGTCTTAGATTCTGGTGGTTATTCTTGAGTTTTTAGTGTTTATTTTTTCTATTATAATATTTTCTATTGTTGATTTTTACCCAATACGAGCATTATGCCCATTTTCTCAACATGTAGTGTCTGGTGCACCTGTTGTTTTTAACTGTGTAAACTTGGTTCATTCTTTCAATTTCTGTAATGAGAGACTTTTATGGTATATAACATTGAGTGGACTTGTATAAAATGAGAAATCATCTCCGGTAGAATTGAGTTTTAGTTGTTTCACAAGTATTATGGCATATGTTTTAAACAATTTTAGCTCATCTAACTCGATTTGAGATTGACTTTAAACACAAACTCAAAGTTAATAATATATAATGGGTTAATATAGTCGGCTCGGCCCAAGCCCGGCCCACAGGAATTGGGCCGGAACTGGGCTTGGGCCGAACCAAAAAAAATTTTGCGGGCCTAGGCCCGGCCCAAGGCCCTAAGTTTTTAAGCGGGCTTGGGCCTGGGCCCTTCAGGGCCCGGCCCATGCTCATCCCTAAATACTCTCTCTCTCTCTCTCTCAAGTATGACTGTCCCCCCCTTGTACTGGAGAGAGTCACCGTTGTTGCTACATCGTCGTGTCACCGCTTCGATCGCTCGTGGATCGCTCGTGTCACCCTAGCACTTAAGGCTTTCTCCCATACCCTTCAAGTGATGTCAGATCCATGGTTCAAGTCTTGGATGTGATCCAGAATCATATATGAACAAGGTTTTGAATTTCGGATATGTGGGGACTCATTGTTTTGCATGAGATACAAGTTTCGAATTGGATTTTCGCTAAAATAAAAGACCATGTTTTACTCTTTCTGGGAGTGTTTTGTTGTTATTAAAATATATTTATAAATTTTAGATATGTCCGAAAAACAATAGCCAATTGTTGACACCAAAAGTGCATGAATAAATTTCGAAGAGCTTCCTTGTTTTGTATGTATTCACAGATCTATAAGAAAATAATTCTTTCTTACTGTTTTCCCATCCTAAAACATGAAATAAATAATTGTATTGAGTAGAAAATCAAACCAGCAAACTGGTTGAATTTATTTTGTGTGATTCCGACTGTGTTTGTCCTAGATACCCCATATTTAGTGGAGATGGGTTGAATGATGATTAGATCATCAAATGATCTAGATTGATGTGTTTATAATTCAATGGAAATTATGGAAATTATGAATTCACCTTGATTACTTATGATGACTAATAATTATAAAATAATTGATTAATCATCATTTACCATTGAGTGTATGTTTCATGAAAACCCTATTTTCTATTATAATAGTTGTAGGACAACTTTTACATGCAAAACATGGTTGCTTGATATGCCTAGAAATTTAGGATCTCAAAAATGTTTAATGTGGCTAAGATTTCTGAGTTGTTACTATGTAGTATAATGCCGATCATCAAAGTTGATCGTTAAAATCGCAAGTACATTTACATTATGCGGATATGTTTTTTAGGAAAGAATAATATGAGTAAGTCAAGTTGTACTCTAATTATTAAAATACATAAGAATACATACTTGTGAGTATGTATACTATATAGTAATTCTAGGAAAACCTTAATTGTTTTGTTGAATAATTGAATTGGGTTGATTTAATATGATCAAATAAATTATATCCAATTTAAAATAAACACTCTATTATGAATAGAGTTGTATTTCCTTTGCAAGAATTAATTATATGAATACGATTTGTAATAATTAATTAATATTGAGCATGATATGGAGGATCACATAAGTGACATCCATAATCTCCTGTCAAGGTGATGGATTCTATCGTCATGAATTTTATTTAGGAGATACCTGTCCGAATAGACAAATCTTTCATACAAGCACAGATGGATCGGGATCTTTGCTTCTCGAAAGAGTAAGGCCATATGTGCACTGGCCCCAATATCAGTTCCTCGTATTATTAGAGTGATATTAGATTGCACATAGTGAGTTCTCATTCTGTTGACAGTTGGTTCAATAAATGATGGGTCAACATCACCTTAGGGGTGTTGGGTTGGGGTATTAAAGACCGTATTGAAAAATGCAAGTTGGACTTGCAAGGCAGAATGTGTTCCCGCTTCTTTTTATCTGAGTTACAGTTCCTCATATTATTGGGTCATAACAAAGGTAAAAATGAGATACATGTACTTGCTATAAATAGAGTAGTAAGTATATCCCTTGATTTTAAAGTGTAAGGGAATGAACATTTAGAGTTGAGAAGGCAAGACTAATTTGATTAAAAATCTGTAATCAAAGAATTTAATATTGAATAAAGTCTTATTTATATATTCTAACATAGTGCATTCTTAATTTCAGACAATGAAATCCATGAACACACTCAGCAAGCTTGTGGAGGTCCACTAGTTGACTAGACCGAATACTTGAATTGGATCCATAATTTATATCTTGCCCTTTCTGCAAACCGTATTTCTTATGTGATGTCTAATGATAAGTACATAAACCCTAAAACACCAGACGAAACCAAGTTCAATGAAAACTATGATGAAGATCATACTATGGCTCGGTGTTATATTATGGGATCCTTGTTTAATGTGTTGCAGAATCATCATGTGGAGATGGACTCCTGTAAGGATATAATGCATAATCTGAAAGAGATGTTCCATGATGTCAAACACACACAATGTTATAATGCCATGAAAGGACTTATTCGCTGCAAAATGCAGGATGGGACTCTGGTTCAATATATTGTGATCAAAATATTTGGTTACCTCTCAGAGATGGAGACTTTTGGGGATGAGATGGATGCAGACATGAAATATGATTTCATTCTGTTGTCTCTCCCTAAGTCTTTGACCAATTATGTGGTATCATACCACATGAATAAGTTGACATTATCTAATGTTGAACTGATGGCTTCATTAAAGTCTACAGAGGACGTAATGAAGAAAGAGGATCCCTCTGACAATGCAATGGTTGCACAGGTCAACGGGAAGCGTGGTCGGAAGTAAGGGACTCAGAAGGATATGGCTCAGAAGAAGAAGAAGAAGAGTCAAGTTGTTGGCTCTTTTCTAGTGCTTCCACACTGATAGCATCGAAGAAGACAGATGTATATCATCACTGCAAGAAGTTGGGGCACTTGAAGCGTAACTACCCAGATTACCTTAAATCTATAGAGAAAGATAAAGTCCTAGCTGGTATGAAATCTATTTTCATCATTGAAACCAACTTTCTCAGAGAACGAGAAGGTAGTTAGATCATCTATTATGGTGCTTCCATTCATGTATGCAATTTCTTGAATCTGTTTCAGGAAACTAGGAGTCTAGATGAAGGGGAAATAATCATCCAGATGGTATATGATGCAATGGTTGTAGAAGTCACCGTCCGGACCTACAGACTATCTTTGTTTAGTAGAAGAGCCCTTGTACTTAAAGTGTATCTTTATGTTCTGAATGTTAGAAGGAACCTTATATTTGTATCTAAGCTTGTTAGAAATTGATATTCATTTTTATTTGTAATAGACTTGTCATAAGTCTTTATGATAAATATATTGCAGATGGCATTCTGACTTTTGGTGGACTCTATGAAATGTGCATTGATGAATCAGTCATGAATGTTACTGCCACTAATAAAAACCCTAAAAGCACCATAGAGGATGTAAATCATTCTAACATGATTTGGCATCATAGGCTTGTTCATTTATCTATTGATAGGATCAATAGATTGATAAAGGATGGATATCAATATTTTCTATAGGTCCAGACTTTACCTACATGTGAACATTTTATTCAAGGTAAAATGATTAGGACGCCATTCTGTAATAAAAATATACGAGCGTATTCTTTACCTAATACATACTAGTGTGTGGTCCCTTCAGTTTTGCCAGCCAAAATGGATATCAATATTATTTGATGTTTATCGATGACCATTCACGATACAAGTTTATCTTCCTGCTACGTCATAAATCTGAAAGCTTTGAAAAGTTCAAAGATTTCATGGATTTGGTTGAGAACCAAACCGATATGAAGATTAAACGGATTTGATCTGACCGAGGTGGTGAGTAGCTTTCAGATGAATTTATAGAGGCCTCAAAGAGAAAGGAATTCTGTCCAATCTCACTCCTCTTGGAACTCCCCAACTTAATAGTGTTGTTGAAAGATGCAACAGGACCATCATGGACATGGTCCGTTCAGTGATGAGTAAAGCACATTTATCACTTAGTTTCTAGGGATATGCAATAGAGACTACAATATATATCCTGAACAACATTCCTGGCAAGTCTGTACCCAAAAACCCTCATGATATTTGGTTTGGAACCTATCCTATTGTTAGATAATTGAGGATTCGGGGTTTCTTAGTCCATGCGAAGAATGTGGATGCAAGTAAACTACAATCTCGCACTCGAGGTTGCAACTTCATTGGGTATGTAACGGACGGTATTGGATACAACTTTACGACCCTGAGACTTATAAGATTTTCGTCTCTAGAGATGAAAAATTTATGGAGGATGACTTCCTTAAGAGTTAAAACAAAAATGAAGTAAAGTAACTCATTGAATCCCCTAAGTGTACTGAGCTTCCTGAACTAGAAACTGAAGATGTAAATGAAGATGAAGCACCGGTACCTCTTTGAAGGAGTTCGAGGGTGGTCGCACTACCTGAAATGTATGGATTTCATGTGTTAGATGAAACTGACAATGATCCATCTTCATTTGATGAAGCACGCACAGATCATGACATGGATATAGTGATGCTTACCATGAAGTTAGAAATTGGCTCCATGCACAAGAATGTGTATAAACACTAGAGGATCCACTTAGAGGGGTAACCCATTGGGTGTAAATGGATCTTTAAGAAAGAGGAGTCCTAATGGGAGACCTTTAAGTCACGGCTCGTAACCAAGGGCTACACACAAGGAGAAGGCATCGACTATGATGAGACATTCTCTCTTGTGGTCATACTTAAGTCCGTCTGGGTCTCTTGTGGCCATACTTATGTCCATCAGGGCACTTCTAGTTATACTTGCATATCTTGATTACGACATCTAGTAGATGGACATCAACACGACTTTCCTCAATGGATACCTAGAGGAGGATATCTATATGGAGTAGCCTTAGGGCTTCATAATTGAGGAAGAGAAGTATGCAAGCAAACGAAATCCATCTATGGGCTCAAGCAGGCTTCTCGTTTCTGGAACATTAGAATTTACGAAATCATAAAGAGTTATGATTTTGTTCAGAATCCAGATGAACCATGTGTGTACAAGAAGCTTAGTGGAAGCGCCACTGTGTTCATCGTGCTTTATGTATATGTCATCCTTATCATTGGGAATGATACGTGGATGATAACCATTGTTAAGATTTGGTTGTCCCATACCTTCGAGATGAAAGATCTCGGAGAAGATTCTTATATCTTAGGTCTGAAGTTGTTCAGAAATAGAAAAAAGAGGACCCTGGGATTGTCACAACATGGGTATGTTAAGAAGATCTTAGAGCGTTTCCATATGGAGAATTCTAAGAAAGGCTTCCTTCCCTTAAGACATGGTATCCACCTGTCTAAAGGGATGGCTCCTCAAAGTGTTGAGGATAAGAAAACCATGGCTGGATGCCCCTATGCATCATCTGTGGGAAGCCTAATGTATGCCATGATGTGCACAAGGTTGGATATCTGCCATGTAGTGGGAGTGGTAAGCCATTATCAATCTGCTATGGAGACCAATACATGAATATAGTGAATAACATCTTTAAGTATCTAAGACGGATGCAAGATTACATCTTAGTCTATGGAGATGGTGATCTCCAAGACTTAGGATACATAGATTTGGACTTCCAATCTGATGTTGATGATCGCAAGTCAACATCAGAGTTTGTGTTCCTGTTGAATGGTGGTGCTATGAGCTGGAGAAGCAAGTAGCAGAACACTGCAATTGATTCAGCAATAGAAGTTGAATACATTCGGATGCTGCAAAACAGGCAGTGTGGTTGCGCAAGTTCATCCTAGAACTTGGCGTAGTTTCCTCTGATACTCCCATCCCGCTACTCTGTGATAGCACGGGAGCCATAACTCAGGTGAAGGAATCCATATGGCATCAAAAGAGCAAGCACGTGGAAAGGAAATGCCACATCTTTCGGGAGATTCAAAAACATGGTGACATCATCGTCACCAAGGTGGCCTCTACCGACAATGTTGTCGATTTCTTACCAAGCCTTTGACACAAAAGATTTTCGACCAACATGTAATGATCATGTGGTTTAGTGATTGTACTTGAATGCTTCTGAGGTCTAGGGTGAGATTGTTATCCATGTGATCCTGAGGTGAACCATTCCTACAATGAATGTTATTGTAATCATTGTTATATCAAAAAAGTTATTGATTTGTTTTCACTCCCTGTTTGAGATTAAATAAAAAAATACACTATAAAGTCCCTCGGTACAATTAGGATTATGTACCATGGTCATCTTGATGATCATATAACTGTTGATTCAATTGTTGAATCATAGGGTTGGTTCTTGGATGATATCTAAAGAGTTAGATTGAGGACTCATCAAGCGCCATTAAATGAATGTTAAGAGATTATATCCAACCTGAGAAGGAGATGACAATCCATCTCTAAAGGTTGATATCTGATCGACCTCTTGATGCAGGTCATTTGCATATGAATAGAGATCTGGAGTTGTTAGATAAGTTAGGTCAAAGAGTTGACTTAACGAACTCAAGATAACCAAGACCTATGTCATATGATGTCATAATATAGGAATGCATCCTTTGACCAGAGACCGATGTGTTACTATATTTTTAAGTGTGTATATTTGGCATACCAATAGGTTGACGACCTATTCAAGGTCAATGTACCGACGAGCTAGTGTGCATATGAGTAATGAAATCTCTCAAAGGGATCATACATGTTAAATAGTGAATCGAAAGACATGAGCTCACTCATGAGGTATTGGGACCGATCAAATTCCATGCATGGTCGTCTTGTTTTAGAAGCATGACAAGAATTTGTTGGTATAATATGTTTTAGAAAGCGTATGATCGATACCAACTCCCAATGACCAAATGAAAAACTTAATGATAAAACCCTGAAGAAGACAGTCTAAAAGAGATCTAAAACTACGATTTTATTCTAGGTTTTCAAGTATATAGGATTTATGGGTATTAGGAATACTCAAGGGTGTTATGATCATAAACGATTGTATAACCATGGTGCTTCCATTCGAAGGGAGTGATGAAACAGGTTTGAGTTTTAGTGACTCCTCTTAATAGAGAAGTAATCTAATCTTAGTTCAAATATTAGACATTGATCTGGATATAATTTAAATGCAATGAGAAGATTAAATTTAAGATTTTGATTTAATCAAACATCTATATGACGTCCCCGAGACCTGGATTGGAGATACGATATCAATATCTAAGTCTCTATACATGGAACGTACAATCGCCATGTCCTTATCTCCAAGTATCCGCGGAGAAAGTGCATTATTCTTGAAAGAGTTCAAGAGTATATCCATTGATGAACAATGTATCTGGGCTTTGAGAAATTGATAACTAAATGTGATTTAATTATTATGAATAATTTGAATATGATTCATATTATTTAGATCCATGAGAATGATGATCCAAAATAATAAATACGATTTAATGAACAAGGATATGAATAATGTGGATATCACTATCCATATTATATATATAGTATAAATGTAATTTATAATACATTAGAGAGAGCTGCTTGTAGATAGTATTTACGAAATAATTATTGATGTAAATTGGATTTGTATTAGATAATTAATTGAAAATACAATTTACATGTTATTTTGGATATATGAATATGATTCATATTTTTTTCATTGACATGATTGAGATATTCACAAATTAATTTGGAGTTAATTTTGTGAATATATTTGCAATAAAAGTTGTTTCAAATATATAGAGGATTATGTGATATATTAAATCTCACATAAATTAAAAGGATGAGCCACCTTCCATATATGGAGGATGGACGACCACCCTTGACTTAATCAAGCACAGACATCCCCTCTATATTTAGAAATTAGTCTCCTTCAGCATACTCTTATCAAAATTGATTTAATTAAATTAAATTATGTTGCTGATAATTCAATATATATTTCACTTAATGTAAATTAATTGTTATGTATTTTTTAACAACAAAGATCATGACCATTGATAAAAAAATACAAATCAATATAACCACTGATTTAATGTTGCACATGGATTGTGATCCATGGACTTCCAAAATATATAAAAAAGAGGCAATCCTAGCTCTTCTTTTTACAAAAATTTGCAAGTCTCTCTCTCATTATCATGCCCCAACTCTCTCTCTCTCTCTCAAGTGTGGTCATCCACCCCTTGTACTAGATAGAGTCTCTATCGTCACTACGACGTCGTGTCGTCACTTTAATTGCTCGTGGATCTCCTTCTTCTTCGGTGCTCCTTTCTCGTGAAGAAGATGTTGGATTTTGTGTGATGAAATCAGGAGATCCATTGCTTGGATATTCATCTTAGATTACAAGAAACTCGCATCTCATCAACGCGCTTGCAAGCGTCTCCTCCATCGGGTCGGACTAGAGACAAGCAGTCTCTTCTTTTAGGGACTTAGATCGCAACCACACTTCTAGAGGTTTTCCTTTCTTGTTTGTGATTTGATGAAATGATTTGAGAAGTATTCTCAAATCATGTGGTTTCATCTCTTTAATTTTTTAAATTCTGTTGATCCGAGCTACTAGTATGACTAGGCGCTCTCGATCGCATTGGATGTGATCATTACGCATCCATGATGCACTTAAGGCTTTTTCCCATAGACTTATAAAGGCCGTCTAGAAAGTGCAATCGTCACTATCATGGGGGCAAGTGATAGGTCAGTCTCAACGAGAACGTTGCGAATATAAGTGGGGGGAGGTTATAACACCTCACCTCCAAAAATAGTCCCACATCGGAAACTTATGAAACTTGAGAGTGGGTTATAAGTGGTGAGGATTAGTACTTTACACCTTAGGCTTAAGCATTTTGAGTGGTTGTCAGGGAGTCCATTCAGGTGTAGGACTAACAAGAAGGGATGGCTATTGAGCCCAATGAGTCGAACCAGGCCCTAGCTCGGGCTCGAGCTCGAGCTCAATGAGCGTAAGCCTCTTATCGAGAAACTCAGGCTTGATAAGGCCTAAGTTGAGCATGTTATTGAGCCTGTTTTGGGCTCGAGCCAAGTCTAGCTCATTAAGGAAAATGGTATTTTTTGGTACAAACGTGCAGTGCCTAGGCTTGAACTCATGACCTCTTATTTGAGAGGAACTATCTTCCTTACCAGTAGTCCACTATTCGAGTTACAATTTAGAAGCTAAATTATGTTATATATTATAACATTCTATTTTCCTAATAAAAAATATTAATATGATAATTATAACATAGGAAAACATAAATATAGTTGTAACTATATGTTCCTTAGAAAAATATAATATTGGTCGACACATTAGTGGATATTATATATTATCAAATATGTTCCTATTTAAAGATGTATAATAACATGAGATCATAATTAAGTCTACAATATAATATACATGGAACATTGAACACATTGGAATTCGCATTCACATATATGGACATATATAGTTCTAAGGTTCCCATGAAACGAAATTATATCGATCTATAGTTTGGTTGGGTACAATATACATATTTAATTATTGCCTTCGTAGATAGCTACAACTGTAGACATAGGTACCGATTGTTGAACATCTATTTTTTCCTAGGCTAACAGTACGATAAGAGAGCAATAAATTATCGGCATCTTTTGTCGCATAAGTGTTCAACACGGAGAGGCGAATGTAATTCTCTTTATTAGAGAATGAAGGAACAATCTCTAGTCACAATAGTTGTGTAGTGTTGCATCAGAAAGCAGAACACTGAAAGTGTGCTCAAGAGGAGGCATGTTAAGGGCACTCAAAGATGGGTGAAATACGAAAGATGTGACCATTTGTAGAGCAGATTATAAATGATGAGGATGGTCTAATGCATTATCAAGGCAATTTGAAGATCACAATGAAATTAAACTCAGGGGTGGTATTATTAAAATAAGGAAAACTAGAACCGTAGTATGCTTGAGTTACTTTCTATCTTGAAGGAGATTTGATTACATTTGATCAAATCTCGTTAAGATCTTGATTGATTAAGATGAATCGTTATAAGGGATATTTACACCCATAACCTCTGAGTATTTTTTATTTACATATGTAACCCTCGATAATCACAAATTACACGAGAAACCATAGCATAGTTCAGGTCAGCCCAATCCGTCCAGCATGTATACTACGTGTAGGCACCTAATCAGGGGTCGTCATCCCATCCCCCGCCTCAGACACAAGTGTTCGCAGACTTTTACAAAACTGAAAACCTAAAAATCTAAAAACCCTATAAAACTTATAAAAATAATAAATTATTCTAGAAAATCTAAAAAATATTTTTTTGAGTGACTTATTTTTCTTTATTGTATATAGTTTATGTAAAAAAATATTCTCAGGTTTATTTTGGGCTAATACATATTTTCAAAACTCTCTACAAGTTTTTGAATTTCCAATTTTCACTATTTTTAACTTGGAAAATCTATAAAATTATAAATTACCATAACAATACCTAAAAATAGAGAAAAATATTAAAAATACAAATACATATTATTCTATTTATTTTAACTTTGTTTGATTTATTTGAAATTTTCAGAAATAGTATTTTAACCATTTTATTTATATTAACTACTTAAATAGTTTAGGAAATGAAAAGGAACAAAATTTTTGTAATTTGAAATAATTAAAAATCAGAAAACATATAAAAATATAAAACATTTTAAATCCTAAAAAATTGAATACAATTAAAACCCAAAAAACATTAAAAATCACAAAAATGCATAAAAATAAGCAAAACAAAAACCTAAAAATCCTTATTAATTAGCAATAATTAATAATAATAATAATAAACATCTATCCCATTTGTTCCCAGTGTTCGACATTCTTCCATACTTGCACCTATACATATATTGTGAAGAGTTATAATAAATTTTGACTCATATACACACTTTGATTTACATATCTATTTGTAGGTTGATTGTTAGTGTTTGGTGATCGATCACCGTAGCGACCATGTGTTCGATCCTCTTTTTAGGAAACCCGACTAATCTCTCCGCCCAACAGGTACCCGCATCCCTATGTTTCCTTGAAAAAATCATTTTAATGGCACAAGTAGTGGCTACTAGTAAGACATGCTTCTCAACATGATCTCTATCTTCCTGCTAGTCCTTTCTCACCTTAAGGTACTTCTGGGATGCATGTGTCATGTCTACTTATCTATCAAATGGAATGGTAAATTTGATATATTTATCACAGATCTCATTTATCTTAAGGTCGTCTTTTTTTAATTTTTCGACTTTTCTTCTTTCCTCCCTCGAGAACATGGAGGGAAGGGATTGGTGAAAAAAACTCAGATTCTGAAACTCAAATATATTATTTCTCATTCAAATGAGAAATTGAGTTCTTTACCCTACTATTGGTGCATCCTCCTCAGATGGACTCTGACTCGAACTCTTACACTGACTCTGCTTTGAAAGAAATGCGGGAAGAATAAAATGTGGTTACCCTACTATTGGTGCATCCTCCTCAGATGGATATGTAAGCTTCTCCTTCTCAAGCTTGTTTGATTCACACCTGTTATTGCTCATCTCCTTATTTTTGTTCTTTTTCTTCTTCTCAATTTTTGGAATTTTTGGGAATCCACATCATCCTTTTTTATTGAGGGTAATGCTAGTGATATTGTTGCTTCTCATCCTCTAAGTTCTCCCTAGATAAAGACTCAGTGACATCCTTCTCACTTACTCATGCCCGATCAAGTACAAGCATGGTCCTACTCTTGAGGGACATATGATTCACAGTATCACATAAAAGGATCTCATGTTGAGAACTATTTTTTTCTAAATATTATACATGATCTCGTAGGAAATGCTGACTTTAGTTCATGTTATTTGGATTGGCTTTAACCTAGGATGGAATGGGAGTCTTCACTACCATGAACTCATCCTAAATGCACGAAACCCTGTTGAGGTCAATCCTCATGTCGTATACCTCATTGCTCGTGTATGATAATCTCAAGGACTCATTGCATGTCCTAAGAACTAGACAAAGGGGAGGCTTAATCCTGCCTTAGTGGGGTGTTGAAGAAGCCTGCTTAAGCCGATCTAGTGTTCTACACAAGGTGAGAACACTTGTCGATGTGGCAACCGAGATATAGTGTTCAGATTAGTGTTCTACACAAGCAAGTCTAGTGTTCAGATTAGTTAGGTCCAAGCGAGATCGATATAACCAAGTCCTATGTTGTATGCAGTCACGATATATGCATGCAACCTCCGACTAGAGATAGATGTGTTGTTATATGTCTGAGTATGTACATTTGGCAGATCGATTTTTTGATTGCCAAATCAAGGTCTATACACCGACGAGCTGGTGTGCATACAAGGGCATATGAGTAATACAATCTCTCAAAGGGATCAAATTGATTCACTTACAAATCAAAAGACATGATCTCACTCATGAGGTATTGGGATCGATTAATATCCATGCATGGTCGTCTTGCTTTCGAAGCATGACAAGAATTTGTAGGTATGATTTGTGTTTTTAGAAAGCAAATGATCGATACCAACTCCCAATGACCGAATGAGAAACTTAATGATAAAACCCTAAAGATGACAGTATAAATTGATCTATGTCTTCAGGTTTTATTATAAATCTTCCAGTATGCAGCATGTACATGTATTAGGAATACGTGAGGCTGATGTGTGTTAGCCATGTAAGCCTGAGGCGAACCATTATTATAATAAATGTTATTGTAATATATAATTTATCAATAAATGTTATTGATTGTTTCACTACCTTTCTGAGATTAAATGAATGAATGCACTATAAGGTCCCTCTGTATAATTAGGGTTATGTACCGTGGTCATCTTGATAAATTTATACAGCTGTTCATTCAATTGAATCATAGAGGCAGGTGCTTGGATGAATATCTAAGGAGTTAGATAGAGGACTCATCAAGCACCGTCAAATGATTATTAAAAGATGATCTCCAGCCTGAATAGGAGATGGCAATCCTTTTTCATTAAGGCTGATATCTAATCGACCTCTTGATGCAGGTCATCTACATGGGAATAGTGATTCAGAGGTGTCAAATTAGTTAGGTTAAAGGGTTGACTTAACGAGATCGAGATAACCTAAGTCCTATGTTGAATATTATCACAACATAGGCACACATCCTATGACCAGAGACAGATGTGTTATTATATGTCTGAGTGTGTACATTTGTCATACCAATAGGTTGATGACCTAACCAAGGTCTATACACTGACGAGCCAGTGTGCATGTAAGGGCGTATGAGTAATACGATCTCTTAAAGGGATCATACAAGTTCACTTGTGAACTGGAAGACATGAGCTCACTCATGAGGTATTGGGACCGATCAAATTCCATGCATGGTCGTCGTGCTTTGGAAGCATGACAAGAATTTGAAGGTATGATATATGCTTTGGGAAAGCATATGATCAATACCAATTGCCAATGACCAAGCAGTGTAAAATTGATCTATATCTTTGGGTTTATCATAGGTCTTCCAGTATGCAGGATGTACAGGTGTTAGGAATACATGAGGGTGATGTGATCATAAACGATTGTATAACCATTAAGCTTACATTCCGAGGGAGTTATGAAACAACTTTGGATTTTAGTGACTCCTCTCAATAGAGAAGTAATCTGATCTTGGTCCAAGTGTTGGACATTCATCTAAATGAGATTTATATGCAATGAGAAGATTATATTTGCGGTCTTGATTTAGTCAAGCATCTATGAGAGGTCCGTGAGATCCGGATCTGAGATGTGATCTCAATATCCAAGTCACTATACGTGGAACAATACAATCGCCATGTCCTTATCTCCAAGTATCTGCGGAGAAAGCGCGTTATTCTTGAATGGGTTCAAGAATGATTCCATAGTTGAATTATATCTAAGCATTGAGAAATGGATAATTAAATGTGATTTAATTATATTGAATGATGTGAATTTGATTCACATTATTGGGATGCATGTGAATGATTATCCAATGTAATTAAATGTGATTTAATTATTATGGATAGGAATAATATGGATAGCAATATCCAATTATTCATAATATATTATAAATGTGATTTATAATGTATTAGAGATAGCATATTATGATTTATATTTGTTGATTAATTATTGATGTGAATTGGATTCACATTAAAATTTTAATTGAAAATGTAAATCACATGTTATTTTGGGTTGTGAATGTGATTTACAAATTTCCAATGGCAAGATTGCAATATTCTAAAAATAATCATGAATTATATTTGTAGAATATTTTTCAACAATTGTTGTTGTAATTGGAGATACATGGAATCAAGAAATCTTGGAGATTGCCAAGATTTCATTGGAAATCTCCCACTCCAATTAGGAGTAGGGACGGCCACCTATTCCAACATGGAAAGGGGGGTTGTCCAATACCTCCATATGGAAGGGAAGATTTCATCTCCATTATCTCCAAGATTTGGTGATTTAACTTGAGGATTAAATTATGTTGATTTATTAATATGTATTTGATCTAATTAAATTAATTGTTCTTGTGTTTTTTACCAACAGCATCTTGTCCATTGAAAGAAGTACAAATCAATCTCATTCATTGATTTTGTGTATCCCATGGATTGTGATCCATTGACTCCCAAAACCCTATATAAAGAGGCACCCCATGCTCTCTAAAGTTAATAAGAATCTCAACTAAAGCTCTCTCCTCTCGCTATTCATTCACACACACACTCTCCCTCACTCCATTGGTGGTCGTCCACCAAGTCCTAGAGAAGGAGTCTTCGCCATCGCTTCGCCGTTGTGTCGCTGCTTCGACGACTCTCGGTTCTCCATCTTCTTTTGTGTGCCTCTCTCACGAAGAAGATGTTTGATCTCGTGCGACGATATCAGGAGTTCCCACGCATGGATCAACATCTTGGAGTGCAAGGATCACGTAGCTCATCCCCGTGCTTGCAAGTGTCTCCTCCGAAGGTCGGACTTGAGACAGGAGGTCTCTTTTTGTAGAGACTTGATCACAACCACTCTATAAGAGGTATTACTTTAACTTGTTGTGATTTATATGAAACAATCCGAGAATCGTTCTTGGAACATGTGGTTTCATCCAATGAAAATTTTTTAAATTCCGTTGCCTAGAACAACTAGTATGACTAGTCGTTCTCGATCATATACGATACAATCCATACTCTTTCGTGATGCGCTTGAGGATTATTCCATATCCTTCAATGTGATCATAAACGATTATGTAACCATGATGATTCCAATCTTAGGTAGTGACGAAATAGGTATAGATTTTAGTGACTCCTCTTAGTAGAGAAGTAATCCGATCTTGCTTGAAATGTTGGACAATGATCTGTATGTGATTCAGATACAATGAGAAGCTTAGATTTACTATCTTGATTTAATCAATCATCCATGAGAGGTCCTCGAGATCTAGATTTGAGATGTGGTCTCAATATCCAAGTCACTATACGTGGAACGTAGAATCGCCATATCCTTATCTCCAAGTATCCACAGAGAAAGCGCATTATTCTTGAAAGAATTCAAGAATAATTCCATTGTTAAATTATATCCAAGTTTGAGAAATGGATAACTAAATGTGATTTAATTATGTTACATAATGTGATTTTGATTCATATTATTTAAATGCATGAGAATGATAATCCAATATAATTAAATGTTATTTAATTATCATAGATATGAATAATGTGGATAACATTATCTATATTATTCATATATATATTATAAATGTGATTTATGGTATATAAGAGAGAGATATTTGTAAATAACATTTACAATTTAAATGTTGATATGAATAGGATTCATATTGTACAAATAATTGAAAATATAATTTACATTTTATTTGGGTTGTTAATTTGATTCACAATTTTTTAATGGCATGATTGCAGTATTCACGAAATAATTATGAATTATTTTTATGGAATTATTTACAAGAAGTATTGTTGTAAATTTTGGAGATATTTATGGGATTCAAAATACCTTGAAAAGGGAAAGAGGAAGTTACCCTTCCATATGGAGTGGGTGGATGACCACAATTCCTTATGGAAATTGGTGACCAAATACTCTCCTTATGGAAGGAGGCATGAGTCCTTCCTATTTCTCCAAGGAAGATTGAAGGAAAAATTATTTAATGAAAATCCATTTATATTGTTTATTATTCAATATATTTAGTTTAATTAAATTAATTATTGTTGTGTTTTAACAACAAAATCATGGCCATTGAAAGAAACACAGATCAATGTGAACCATTAGATTTGTCTTGTCCATGGATCTCTCCCAAAATATTATATAAGGAGAGGCAACCCTAGCTCTTATTTACACACACACATACAACAATTGAAAGGTCTCTCTCATCTCACGTGCCATCTCTCTCTCTCTCTAAGTGGACGTCCACTTGGAAACCCTAGAGAGATCGTTGTCGTCGCTACACTGTTGCGCCATCGCCTCGACTACTTGTGGATCTTTGTCTCCTTTAGTTCACCTTTCTCAAGAAGAAGATGTTAAATCTCATGAGATAAGATCATGAGATTCACCGCTTGGATCAATTCTTTGGATTGTGAGAAGCATGCGATTCATCTCCACGCTCGCCAGCATTTCTCCAGTCGGATCAGACTTGAGATAGGAGGTCTCTTATGTTAGAGACTAATCCAAGAAATGTTCTTGGATCATGTTGTTTCATCATTTAAATTTTTAAAATCCTGCTGCACTGAGCAACTAGTGCGACTAGTCACTCCGATCGCATATGATGCAATCTTCACACTTCCATGATGCACATAAGGATTCATCTATTTCCTTCAAAAGGTATCAGAGTCAGGTTGAGGTCTTGGATATGATCCAAAACCCTCGACAATCGAGGTTCATGTTTCGGATATGCGAGAATTATTGCTTTTGCATTGGATGCAAGATTCGAATTGATTTTTTCGTCTAATTAAAAATCTACAGTTTATACATTGTTTGAGAATTTTTTGCTAATAAAATATATTTATAATTTCTAAATATGTCCCCAAAATAGTAATATTTAATTGGTATCAAAAGTGTATGAAAATGATCCGAATAGTTCCCATCATGAAGAATTGTTTTGCATGTATTCACGGATCTGTAAGAAAATTAATTGTACTTACTTTTTTCATGTTATGAAATATGAAATTAAAACTTAGATTAAGTATAGAATCAAACCAGCAAATCGGTTGAAATTATTTTGCATGATTTTGAATCTATTTGCCCTAGGTATTCCATATTTAGCGGATATGGGTCCGAACATGATTAGACATCAAACCTCTTTACTTAGTGTGTTTATAATTCAATGAAAATAATGGAAGTTATGAATTTACCTTGATTAGATAAGATTCTTAATAACTGATTAATAATTATCGGCCATTGATTGAACTTTTCAAGATAATCCGCGTTCATCCTATAATAGTTGTAGGCAATCTCTACATGTAAAACATTGTTACTTGAATAGGATTGGGGATTTGTTTAGAAAATCTCCTTATAATGTTAATCAAAATCATTTTGATAAATGTTACATGGTATAAATTTAATTATTATGTTGAATAACATCTCAACTATAATATGATCAAATCACACTATCCTGACCTAAGTCAGATGTGGTGTCTGTCGAGGATCTTTGAGGTAGCAAGTTGCTCCGTGAACAGTCTATCCCACATCATATCCCTACTGGCCATGACAATGGGTAAGGAAAGGATAATGCTTGAAGAGATCATGGTGTATTTTGCTAATTATTAAATTTGAACAACACATATTTTGAGATTATCCATCCTTTCAAGTAATAATAAAAAAATTATTTGTTGGTTGATTGAATTGGATTGATAATTGATTTAATATGATTAAATAACTTATATCCAATTAAATGATCTATTATAAATAGAGTTGTATTTCTCATGAAAGAATTAATTATGTGAATATGATTCATGATAATTAATTAGAATTTGAATATGATACGGAAGATCACATAAGTGACATCCTTGGTCTCCCGTTAAGCCAAAGGGTTCTTTCACCATGGATTGTATGTAGGAGACGCTTGTTCGAAGTGACAGCTCCTACATACAAGCGCACATGTATCAGGCTCTTTGCTTCTCAAAAAAGTAAGGCCGTATGTGTAATGACCTCAATATCTATTCCTCATATTATTGGGGTGATATTGGATTGTGCATAGCAAGTGTTATTCATGTACGGTTGGTTCAATTAACAACAGGCCAACATCGCCTTAAGTGTGGTGCGCCTGGGTGTTAAAGACCAAATTGGGAATGCAAGTTGGGCTTGCAAGGCAAAATGTGTTCCCATTCTTTTTACCCGAATTGCAGTCTCTCGTATTATTGGGATGTTACGAAAGTTGAAAAGGAGATCCCAGTTCTTGCTAGAGATATAGATGTAAGTATATCTCTTGCTTTAAAAGTGATTAAGGGAATGAAATTTCAAAGTTGAAAAGGAAAGAATAATTTGATTAAAAATCTGTAATCGAAGAATTTAATAATTAATATATAATTATTTATTTGTTCTAATATAGTACATTCTTAATTTCAGACGATGAAGTCCATGAACCCACTCAGTACGTTCATGGAGGTCAATCAGTTGACTGAATCAAATTACTCAGATTGGATCAGTAATTTGGATCTTGTTCTCTATGCGGATTGCATCTCATATGTGCTATATAAGGAAAATATAGAAAACCCTAAGACTCTGGAAGATATCAAATACAATGAAAATTGTGATGAAGATCATACATTGGCCAGATGTTATATTCTGGGATTTGTATCCAATGTGTTTTAGAAGAAACATGTGGAGATGGAGACCTTCCAGGATATAATGTTGAATCTCAAGGAGATGTTCAGTAATGTCAACTGAACTCGGCATTATAATATTATGAAAGAGTTCATTCGCTGCAAGATGTAGGAAAGGACTTCGGTTCGTGAGCATGTACTCAAAATGTTTGGGTACCTCTCGGAACTTGAAATTCTTAAGGCTAACATGGATGTAAATATACAGTACGCATGCATTCCTCTGTCTCTCCCTAAGTCTTTCAATAACTTTGTAGTGTCATTCCACATGAACAATATGAATTGGTCTTACACTGAGTTGCTGGCTTCATCAAAGTTTGTGAATAAAAAGAAGAGTTAAGGTGTTGGCTTATATTCTATTGCTACCACACTTGTGACATCAAGGAAGAATGATGTGTGTCATCACTTCAAGAAGTCGGGGCATTGGAAGCATAACTGCCTAGATTACCTGAAGTCTGCTAACAAAGGTAAAGCCCCAAATGGTATGAATTCTACTTTCATCATTAAACTAGGACGAGAAGGTAGTTGGGTCATCGATTTCTAGTACTTCTGTTTGTATGCAATTTGTTGCATCTATTTTAGGAAACAAGGAATCTTCATAAAGGGGAGATATCCATCCATATGGAATCTGATGCAACTAGATATGGGAGGATCTGACCACCCGGAAGGGGGGTCGTGACACTCTAGGCCTGGGTGCACCAAGCCAAGAGACAAAGGTCCAGATCCAGCCATGTGGCTCGAAGCTGAGTCATCTCCCGATCTTGGGCCCCTCACGTGCACCGCATGTGAGGGGTGAGTAAATTACGTTGAAGACCCTTTAAATTTTGGATATTGCATTCAGGTCCTCTAGAAGTGTGCCTCACGTGCGCGCCTAGAGTATTTTATAGGGAGGCTATAGAAACTTTTGGAAATTACAAAATGATCCCTGTGTACAATGGATAATTTATAGAATGGCCCCTCTAGGTTTTGGAAATTGCAAATAGGTCCCTTTAGTGGTCTTTTTGTGACTATTTATTCTTTATACTTACGAACTTTTATTACATTTATGCTCTTGTATTATTTTGATCATATCATGAGCATTTTTAACTCCAAATCGCATGATCTCAGTTCCATTGTATTGTTAATTTTATCCTCTTTCTAATGGCATAGAGAATTTAATGTTTTGACACTGAATTAAAAATGTTGCATTTTTATGTACTCTGTGTCTCTTAATTTTCATGTTAAATGCCATTATTTATCATTATTGCATAATTTGATTTTGAAACTGATCACTATTCCATTGCTCAATAAATTGTTAATTCAGGGTATATTTGTATATCTTGTCTTGCATATTTATTTGCATCACATTAGTTGAGTACATATAACATCTTTTAATTGCATCTTAAAATCCAATAAAAATTAGCATGCATTCTCATTTGTTCTTGCATCAGTTCCTTCCATTGTGTTTGCATTATTTTATATGCATATCCGCATTTCACATCATATCTGCATGAAGACCTGAATCTAGAAGATACTCACTCTTGAATTAAACAATAATTTTCGACAAATAGATGAAGAGGCTTGTGTCCCTGTTTTCGACCTTGGTAGACTTGCTAAGTAAAAATAACATCCACATATTCGAAGGTGTGGATTTTTCTAAATCGAAGATCATCTCCTATACTACAATTTTAGAGAATTAAAGAGCTGATTTTCGCGCTCATCATTAACACTGATAGATGAAGCATTGAAAGCAATTTTGGGAGTGGTTGGAGTGAATGGAGGGCTCAATCGAATGGAATAGGTGGATCCCTAATTGGGTTAACCTCATGTGCAAGGGGGTCAACTGAATAGAGAGGGGGGGACTATGGAGAAGAAGAAGAGAACAAGAGTGTATGCATGGATGAATGGTAAAGATCTATGTATGATTAGATCAATTTATGTGTGTGTGTGTGCGCGCGTGTGTGTGTGTGTGTACGTAGATAAATATGAGAAAAAAAGAAGGGGTAGAATTGGCACGTACCTGAAGATTTGAGAAGAAGGTAGGAGGTAGAATCAAGGCACGGATGGAGCTCTAGCAGGCTCCTGGTATTCGCTTGATGTACATGGTGATAGTGCAAAAGCTCAACAAGTAGTCAGAAGAAGTTGCGACAAAGGTTGATACCTTCATATCTCGTCGAAGAGGATGTAGAGTCTTTGCTCAACCTCACACTCTCTTTCTCTCTATCAAAGAAGGTTGTGAGGTGGCTCGTCGGACTCTAACGGATAACCAGGAATGGAGGTTGGGAGAGGAGTTTTGTGCAGAAGAGGTAGCTGGACCATGCGGTTTCAACTACCAAAGGTAGGGGGTACATGAGAGAGAGAGGACAGGGGTTAAACAAACTGACGAAGATGAGGGGTACGCGAAGGCACCAGAATCATGAGGATGTGACACATGGACTAGCAAGAGAAATGGGGAGAAGTTGGGCTAGCGAAAAGTCACAATTCTTTGGATAGCAATGAGTGGAGGTTAAAGATGGGGGATTATCGTAGTATCGTACGATCTAACAATCCAAGAGTAGGTGCATCAGGACTGATCAACGTCGCTTGATCAAATGATCAAGCGACTCAGATTCAGACAGGCTTGATGGATCCATAACCATATGATCAGAAGATCAGATGACCCAGATGAGGGGTGGTGGATGAAGAAGAGCTTGTCACTTGGAAGCTTATGATTGGACCACGTGGCCCAATAAAAAAAGAGAGATCAATAAAATATTATAAAATAAAAATAAAATGCTAAATGAAATCAAATAAAAAATATTATACATGAAAGTTGCATATTTTTTAGAGATCGACAACTTTCATATAAAACAAAACCAAAATACATCATATATACATGTAACACCCCAGCTCGGTAGGAGCGCATCTCAATGCCCATTCACAATTATTACCCAACAACAATTGTAAACAACCCGCATGATAAAATATTCACAAAAAAATGGCAGGAGAAAATATCCATTTAACGGAAGATCGTCCACAGCTTAAAATGACAGGAATAATCCAAGATCATATTATTACATTATCAATAGAGATAATGGAGAAATCATAAAAGTAGACTGCTCAACTAGGTAACAACCTCTGAAATGGTTCTCAGCTGCTACCAAAAACTCTTGCCTCAGTTTCCTGCTCAAGATATCCTGTTGGATTTCCAAGAGGGGTAACTTGTGAGTCAAATGACCCAGTAAGGATATAAAAAAAGAAAAAAATCAGGTAGGCAATGCAAGTGCAGTAACTGTAGGTGTTTAAAGAAAATATTCTAAGAAACTCAAGTAGAAAACCTCTAATTAAGTTACAAGCAATGAGTAGATTTTTGATAATTTACATAATTAATCATCTTCTAGGTTATTTGGTGCGTAGCATATTTATTTACCTATAATTCTGGACCCCTTCGTCAAAGGAGAAAGTCTACGCTATGAATGAAACCTGCATCGCTTCATTCAAAGTACAAACTAAGACATGTGCACAAACGTGATCCTTTAACTAGTCTGGTTGGTAGTATTCTAACACTCGAGACACGAGGCGTATAGCCCCAAGGAATCATGATTCCGTCAATCGAGTCTGCCAGGGGAGTCATGCTCACACCAAAACTAATAGTCACAAAACATATCTGTATGGTGTGATGCACACGTGCATCCACCAAACTCTCCAGAGTACCTACCGCCACCCCACTCTATGATGCCCCTCGAGTGGGGGTGACTCACTGTCGGCTCAGCCGGACTACAAGGGTGTGCACCCACCTTGTAGTAATTACAGTTCATCCCCGCAAGTAAACCATACTTTACTCAAAGGTTAACAATTTATGGATTCCATTAGTACCATGATTATCTAATACCATCGGATCAACATCTATTTCATTATCGTTTGATCAAAGGTATGTTGATAGTATCTCGTCATACCTTACTCATAAAAATAGTTTCCCGTATCCGTGATGTTACGCTTACACAGAAAATCAATGCATCTCAACTTATACATACCAACTCTTCTCTTGGTGAAAGTTCAAATATTTAGTTGCAAATTAGGACCTTCCCTGACCTCAATTTCATAGAATAATATGTGAATAGACTCTTTTCAATCAACACATGATCTGGAACCCGTGGCAGTCCAACTTATGATGGCAATCTATATAGAATTATGCTCCCAATAATAATATGTACTTATAAGTCCATTTACATGTTGTATTGCATTGCATCCGGTCAGAAGGTAACTTACTGTTGTCGAATGTGATCTATGAATGACAAAATTCAGTAAAAGTTATGAGATCTCAAGGCTACAGGGTAACCTAAAAATATAATGTTAATTACAAAATTAACACTTGATGACACACTATAAGTAATATTTAACGTGACCAACTAATCTAACTAACGGTGGATCATGTAAGCAGAAAATCACATTGGGAGTTTTACAATTGACATATATACACATACAAATTTCTTACGGTAACGAAAATTGTATCACATGAGAAAGAGCCCTATCTTATGGTGTTTATGCGTAATAACATGTATATGAGTTTCCACAATCATCAAGATAAGTTAGGCAAAACGGATCTATAATTGGATGAGCTTTATTGTATTAACATCTTTAGCAACAAAAGAAAAGGCAAGAAAAACTTTACATCTGCGACTTCTTTTGGTATGATTAAGAACCCATTCGTGCATGCCATAAAATAAAGTTCGTAAAGCATAACCTCTATAGCATTGCATCTGTTAATGATAAAAATATATAACAGCAACCTAATATATTAACAATTTTATTCATGAAAGTGCCAAAACCTTATTGTAATATCACATTAAAACTCTACGCATTTGCGTGCAGTGTAGACCATACATCATTAACATGTGCACATCATTTTATTTCTAGAATGATGATTGATTCACATTGCATGGATTCATAAGCAACGAATTATCCAAGCATTACGACCTCCTTTTTTTGTTTTACGAAAGCCACTATCAGATAGCGCAACAAGGGAAGCTGTGAAAGGCCAACACTAAGAAGGGATCCAGGAGTAGGATCAAAACAACTAATCATCCCCAAAATAATATTCTCCTTTAACGCTACATACGCCAAAGAAAAAGGGAGAAAATTTAACAAATTTTTTGCGGGCCTAGAAAATCCGTATCTGATGAAACGATTCAACAGGTCAAGATATGCTCATGAGATATTTTTGAGATAAACCAACAGCAAGAGGCAATCCGGGGAAGATCGAAGTCAACAAGTCAAACCCCCAAAATAACAAACTCCATCATTGCAAGGTACACGAATATAATGGATAATGTCAAGATTTGTTACCTTCGCGTGAACTTTTGATCCAGGAACACGATCAACGATCTGAACTTTGTGATGTTTTTCCCTTGCGGCGACGTTTTTCCTCCTCTTCTCGTAACGAAGCTTGGAGCCTCGTGGCTCGTCAAAGGGAAGAAGCTCTTCCTCTCATCTCTCTAGGGAAGAAGAATGAAGAAATCAATTTGGAGAAGGGTGAGAATGGAAGGAGATCAATGTGGTTTTAAAGACCATTCAAGGGTGAAGAATAGGAAATAAGGTTGTCAATTTTAAGGTGAAATCATGCCTCAAAATATCTCCAACGTATGCAATAAGGTGCAAACCCGCAGGTCTACCTTCCATAATTGTCCCTGACCATAGTTCACTAAAACATGCATAACTTCCTCATACGAACTCAGATTTATGCGATCTTGGTCTCATTGGAAAGCTTGCGACGAGCCGCTTCTTTTGAGTATGATATTGTAATGTTTATATTTTGGAAAAAGACAAATTTCTGGGATGTTACATCATAACAACCTTAAAAACAGTCTCGTCCTCGAGACTTAAGATGCATGGGATGTAACATAACAACCTTAAAAGGTTGAGCCCAATCGATTGGATGCTAAAGATATAAGTAATATTTAGAGATTACCTTCAAAAAGATGTGGGTAGTCCCTTCGCATATCTGCCTCAGGATCCCAAGTGGCCTCCTTGGAGTTATGACGCTGCCAAAGGACTTTCACCAATGGTATCTCCTTATGCCTCAACTTCTTCACTGAGTGATCTACGATTTGAGTCGGTTCCTCGGGATAACTTAAATTAGTATCCACATGAAGATCATCGTAGTTGATCACGTGTGATGGGTCATGCACATATTTCCTTAGGTTGGAAATGTGAATGATGTTATGCACTCCCGACAAGTGAGGGGTAATGCCAACCTATAAGCAACACTGTCAATTCTGTCAAGGATCTCAAAAGGTCCAACAAACTGTGGGGCTAACTTCCCCTTTACTCCAAATAGTTGCACTCCCTTGGTTGGAGAAACTCTCAGGAAGACGAAATCTCAAGATCGGTGCGTCATTTATCACTGTAGCTCTTTTGTCTACTCTGTGAAGTAAGAAGCTTTTCTTGAGCCGTCTTAATGGCCTTAGCAGTTTCCTCCAAGTATTCCACCTTATGCAGCTGGTTATGCCCAACCTCCTGCCAACTCAAGGGTGTAGTACATCATCTCCCATATAATGCCTCGAAGGGGGCCATGCCTATGCTAGAATGGTAACTGTTATTGTACGAGAACTCTGCTAACGATAAATAGTCCTTCCAAGACCCTTTACACTCTAGCACACATGCTCGAAGAAGATCTTCTAACGTTTGTATCATCCTCTCGGATTGTTCGTCGGTCTGAGGATGGTAAGTTGAACTGAGGAACAACTGCACTTCTAAAGAGTTCATAAACTCCCGCCAATAATTTGAAGTAAATCTCGGATCACGATCAGATATAATTTGCCTTGGCAGACCATGAAGCCTGACAATCTCCATAAAGATCACTGAGTTGTATTGGAGTGCAAGCCATTCTCAAAGGTATGAAGTGTGCTGACTTCGTAAGCCTATCAACTACTACCCATATAGCATCATGACCGCTAGAAGCTCTAG
Organism: Ottelia alismoides; assembly: GCA_037367405.1. Taxonomy (NCBI): domain Eukaryota; kingdom Viridiplantae; phylum Streptophyta; class Magnoliopsida; order Alismatales; family Hydrocharitaceae; genus Ottelia; species Ottelia alismoides. Next base: position 94,279 of record JAZKJV010011062.1, read on the forward strand.
GAAGACCTGTAACGAAGTCCATAGATATGCCTTCCCACTTCCACTCGGGAATTGGAAGGGACTGCAGAAGTCCAGGTAGCCGCTTATGCTCAGCCTTAATCTGTTGGCATGCCATACACCTTGCCACAAAATCAGCAACATCTCTTCTCATTTGCTTCCACCAGAAATTTTTCTTTAAATCCTTATACATCTTGGTGCCACCAGGATGTATCGATAATCGAGAGCTATGTGCCTCACGCATGATCTCATTTCTTAGTTCCATATCTGCCGGAATACAGAAACGGTTGCCATTTCTTAGCACACCATCTTCATATGAAAAGACAACCAAAATCCCAGCAAGGGCTTTGTCCTTGAGCCTCTGTAGACTCTCATATGTAAGTTGTCCTTGAATGGTCCTCTCTATTAGTTCAGGACGACAAGGGGAGGGAATTATAACCGTCTCCCGACTACTCTGGAAGGAGCACCACTCACTAAAAGATGCGAGGAGATCCCATGTCTTGAGCTGGGGATGGGATTCGCTCGAGCGTGGTCTATGACTAAGTGCATTTGCTACTACATTTGCCTTTCCAGGGTGATATGATATAGTGCATTCGTAATCCTTCAAGAGCTCCATCCACCGTCGTTGCCTCATATTTAGCTCTTTCTGATCAAACAAATGCTTAAGACTCTTATGATCTGTGAAGATCTCGAAAGCCACCCCATATAGATAGTGCCTCCACATCGTGAGATCAAAAACAACTGCTGCAATCTCAATATCATGGGTTGGATAATTCTTCTCATGAGGTTTCAACTGACGAGATGCATATGCAACAACTTTGTCATGTTGCATCAAAACGGCACCCAATTCATCCTTTGACGCGTCGATGTATACTGTAAATCCATCAGTTCTTGATGGAATCACTAAGATAGGAGTTGTAAGTTTATCCTTCAACATACGAAAACTTTCCTCACACTTGTCTGTCCAAGTTACATTGTCTCCTTCTTGGTCAGCTGAGTAAGGAGAAGGGCAATCTGAGAAAACCCATTTACAAATCTTCTATAATATTCGGCTAAGCCAAGAAAACTACGAACCTCTGACACGTTCTTTGGTTGTACCCAGTTAAGAACTGCTTCAATCTTTGCAGGATCCACAGCAACTCCTGCACCTGAGATGACATGGCCCAAGTATGCCACTTGTCGAAGCCAGAACTCACACTTATTATACTTCGCATATAGCTTGTGTTTTCTCAGTGTCTCTAACACTGTTTGTAAATGTATTCGGTGTTGCTCCTAATCGCTCGAGTAAATAAGGACATCGTCAATGAAGACCACCACAAAGTTATCAAGAAATGGCATGAACACCCGATTCATCATATCCATGAAAGCAACTGGGGCATTTGTCAGGCTAAAGGCATTACCATGAACTCATAACGTCCGTACCTGGTCCGAAATGCAGACTTAGGTATATCGACATCTTTAATTCGCACTTGATGATAACCAGACCGAAGATCAATCTTGGAGAAGACCAATGATCCCTGTAGTTGGTCAAAGAGGTCATCAGTCCGATGCAATGGATAACGATTCTCGATAGTCGCCTTATTTAATTCCCGATAATCTATACACGTGCGCATAGATCCATCCTTCTTTTTAACAAATAGGACTGGTGCCCTCCATGGAGATGTACTGGGGCGTATGAAGCCCTTCTCCAATAATTCCTGCAGTTGCACCTTAAGTTCTTTTAGTTTAGATGGCACCATCCGGTATGGTGCAATAGAAATTGGTTGAGTTCCCTGAATAAGAGTTATTTCAAACCCTACTTCCCTTTGTGGAGGAAGTTCAGGAAATTCATCTGGAAAAATGTCTAGAAAGTTCTTAACAATTTCTACATTAGAAATCTCATTGTGCTGCACTTGATCCCCAATGACATGGGTAATGTATCCCACACACCTCTGAGCAAGCAAGCGATGTGCTTGCAATGATGATATGCATACTACTCCCCCGAAGGATGTACTCCCATCAAATACGAATTCCTGTAAATCAGGAATCTTGAAAATGATTTGTTTATGGAAGCAATCAAGGCATGCATGGTGATTCTTGAGCCAATCCATACCAAGAATAACATCAAAGCCTTCCATCTGTAAGACTAATAGGTATGCTTCTAGCATATAACCTCCGATATATACCGGACAATCAGGAAACACCCGATGGACCACAAACAACTGACCTCCAGGTCCCTTAATAAGATAAGTGTCTACAACTGCGGTAGGCTCTCGGCTAAGATACTCGTAAAGCTCAACGATGCGAAAGAATGTGATGCACCAGAGTCAAAAAGAGCATAAGTTGTAAAGTCGCCTACAGAAATCATACCTCACACTACCGATCCTGAGGCGTGAGCTTGTCTATCAGTAACAGCATTCAACTGTCCCTCTCTTTGTGGTCTACTTGAGCCTGTCGTGCTCCGAGTCTTGTAAGGTTGTCCCCTACCTCCCCGAGATGTAAAGTCGCGCCCCCATTGTTGGGGACGTCCTCCTCGTACTACAACTCCTGACTATGAAGATCCCAAGGGACAATTGGACCGGATGTGACCTTTTTGGTTGCATCGATAGCGCCTGATCCTCCACATGAGCATTTGTAACAGTACTCAATATCGGGTGAGATGTCCCAGCTAGCTCAGAAAGTGCTTGCCCCAAGGTAGGAGCTCCTCTATGAGTAAACCGAGTTGACATCCCAGAGCGTTGAGGGTGGAAGCGTTGTCCTGCACGTGCCCCTGCTCTGTCATTGTGAGTTGTCCTACCTGAAAAGTTTGATCTTATTTGTATTGATTTACTCTCGTGTAAGTCTTGCTCCACCCGAGCAGCAGCATCAATCAGTTCCTTCATTGTGACCAACCGAAGGGGCACCAATCTCTCACGAATTTCCTTATGAAGCCCGCGGAAGAACTTGAATGCCTTGTCAGACTCAGTTGGCACAGTGTTAGTAGCATACTTCAGCAACTCTGTAAATTTATTTAGATAAGTAGTCACGGTTCTGTTCTCTTGCTCGAGTAGCGCAAACTCCACGCGCTTCTACTCTAACCAGTATTCAGGGTAGAAATGCCCCTGAAAGGCCTCAGTAAACAACTCCCTAGTAGCCGGTGTTGCAATCTGTGGCTCCATTGAGGTCTACAATTCCTCAGCATATCCAGCTAAGGAGTATGTAGCGAGGGTTATCTTCTCTTCATCTGGCACATGTATGGTACGAAAGATCTTCTCTACTCGCTTCAGCCACTTCTCTGCCTCCTCGGGGCTTGTGTTTCCCAAGAATTCTGAAACCTTCTCCTTACGGTATTTTGAAAATACATCTTCCTATCGCGATGGTGGAGGAAGTAGAGGAGGAGGTGGTGGTGGTGGTGGTGGGAGATCTGCACCTCCCCCACCTATGTCAGACCCACTCTCGGATACTGATCTGGTGAACCGCTCTTCAAGAGCGAGCTGTCTTTGTTGCACATCTTGCAACAATGCCATCATTGCATCTAATTGTTGTGTGGCCTGATTTCTACGAGGCGGCACGATCTGCATTAAAAGAAAGATAAAAAAATCATACAGGGTTGAGATTCGATGTCTAGTGGACTATGCCATTTTCAGACATGAGTCAGGGGACTACTTGTCTAATGTATGAAGTTTTTCTTCATATCATACAGTTGTCTACAACTGATGGGGTAATTGGGCTTTGATACCGAATGTAACGTCCCACCTCGATAGGAGCGCATCTCAATGCCCATTCACAATTATTACCCAACAACAATGATAAACAACCCGCATGATAAAATATTCATACAAAAAAATGGCAGGAGAAAATATCCATTTAACGGAAGACCGTCCACAGCTTAAAATGACAGGAATAATCCAAGATCTTATTATTACATTATCAATAGAGATAGTGGAGAAATAATAAAAGTAGATTGCCCAACAAGGTAACAACCTCTGAAAAGGTTCTCAGCTGCTACCAAAAACTCTCGCCTCGATTTCCTGCTCAAGATTTCCTGTTGGATTTCCAGGAGGGGTAACTTGTGAGTCAAATGACCCAGTAAGGATATAAAAAAAAGAAAAAAAATCAGGTAGGCAATACAAGTGCAGTAATTGTAGGGGTTTAAAGAAAATATTCTAAGAAACTCAAGTAGAAAACCTATAATTAAGTTACAAGCAATGAGTAGATTTTTGACAATTTACATAATTAATCCTCTTCTAAGTTCTTTGGTCCGTAGCTTATTTATTTACCTATAAATTCTGGACTCATCAGTCAAAGGAAAAAATCTACGCTATGAATGAAACCCGCATCACTTCATTCATAGTGCAAACTAAGACCTGTGCGCAGGCATGATCCTTAGCTAGTCTGGTTGGTAGTACTATGACACTCGAGACACGAGGCGTATAGCCCCAACGAATCATGATTCTGTCAATCGAGTCTGCCAGGGGAGTCTTGCTCACCTCAAAACTAATAGTCACAAATCATACCCGTATGGTGCGATGCACACATGCGTCCACCCAACTCTCCAGAGTACCTACCACCACCCCACTCTATGATGCCCTCGAGTGGGAGTGACTCACTATCGGCTCAACCGGACTACAAGAGTGTGCACCCACCTTGTAGCAATTACAGTCCATCCCCGCAAGTAAAACATACTTTACTCAAAGGTTAACAATTTATGGATTCCATTAGTACCATGATTATCTAATACCATCGGATCAACATCTATTTCACTATCATTTGATCAAAGGTATGCTAATAGTATCTCGTCATACCTTACTCATAAAAATAGTTTCCCGTATCCGTGATGTTACACTTACACAGAAATCAATGCATCTCAACTTATACATACCAACTCTTGTCTTGGTGAAATTTCAAATATTTAGTTGCAAATTAGGACCTTCCCTGACCTCAATTTCATAGAATAATATGTGAATAGACTCTTTTCAATCAACACATGATCTGGAACCCGTGGCAGTCCAACTTATGATGGCAATCTATATAGAATTATGCTCCCAATAATAAGATCTACTTATAAGTACATTTACATATTGTATTGCATTGCATCCGGTAAGAAGGTAACTTACTGTTGTCGAACCTAACACACGTTAGTTATGCAGTGTAAGAGGAAGGTGATCTATGAATGACAGAATTCAGTAAAAGTGATGAGATCTCAAGGCTACAGGGTAACCTAAAAATATAATGTTAATTACAAAATTAACACTTAATGACACACTATAAGTAATATTTAATGTGACCAGTTAATCTAACTAACGGTGGATCATGTAAGCAGAAAATCACATTGGGAGTTTTACAGTTGACATAAAATATAGTTCGTAAGGCATAACCTCTATAGCATTGCATCTGTTAATGATAAAAATATATAACAACAACCTAATATATTAACAACTTTATTCATGAAAGTGCCAAAACCTTATTGTAATATCACATTAAAACTCTACGCATTTGCGTGCATTGTAGATCATACATCATTAACATGTGCACATCATTTTATTTCCAGAATGATGATTGATTCACATTGCATGGATTCATAAGCAACTAATTATCCAAGCATTACGACCTTTTTTGGGGGTTTATGAAAGCCACTATCAGATAGCGCAACAAGAGAAGCCATGAAAGGCCAACATTAAGAAGGGATCCAGGGGGAAGGATCAAAACAACTAATTACCCCCAAAACAATATTCTCCTTTAACGCTACATACGCCAAAGAAAAAGGGAGAAAATTTAAAAATTTGTTGCGTGCCTAGAAAATCCGTATCCGATGAAACGAGTCAATAGGTCAAGATATGCTCATGAGATATTTTTGAGATAAACCAACAACAAGGCGATATCGAAGTCAACACATCAAACCCCCAAATAACAAACTCCATCATCGCAAGGTACACGAATATAATGGAGAATGTCAAGACCTGTTACCTTCACGTGAACTTTTGATCCAGGAACACGATCAACGATCTCAACTTTGTGATGCCTTTCCCTTGCGGCGACGTTTTTCCTCCTCTTCTCGTAACGAAGCTTCGGAGCCTCATGTCTCGCCAAAGGGAAGAAGCTCTTCCTCTCGTCTCTCTAGGGAAGAAGAACAAAGAAATCAATTTGGAGAAGGGTGAGAATGGAAGAAGATCAATGTGGTTTTAAAGATCATTCAAGGGTGAAGAATAGAAGATAAGGTTGTCAATTTTGAGGTGAAATCATGCCTCAAAATATTTCCAACGTATGCAATAAGGTGCAAACCCGCGTGTCTACCTTCCATAATTGTCCCTGACTATAGTTCACGAAAACAGGCATAACTTCCTCGTACAAACTCGGATTTTCGCAATTTTGGTCTCGTTGGAAAGCTTGCGACGAGACGCTTCTTTTAAGTAGGATTGTAGATATTTTAATATTTTGAAAAAAGCCGAGATTTTCAGGACGTTACAATACATACATGATTATTTTATAAGTATTTTTAAGAAATAAAAATGTTTCTTTAATTTGTTTTATATTTTTTTGTATTACTGAATAATAAATAATATGCAATATATTATATACATTGTTAAACTAATTTTTATTGGGTTTTGAATAATATGAAATTACAAATAATAAATAGAATCATAAACACATATGTACAATAAGTAGGCACTTTATTTGTTTACAATAATTAACCTTAATTATTTGCAATGTATCTAACATTAATTATATTGATATAGAAATTAATTTAATTAAATAGGTTAAGATAGAGGGTTAGATTATAATAGTGTTGATGAATATGAGAGTCATCATCCACAAAGTACACCACTGCGTAAAGATCCGGATTCATTTTCTAGATACATCATGCTCGGTAGTCAGGAAACCTTGTCCAGTTCCTTCCTGTTATGTGGAGGCTTTTCTTTCCTATGAACGATTGCTCAACGAGTTGGATATCTATACTATTTGTTTGTATTAGTTTAGTTAAATATCAATGTCAGTTGTTAAGTTTTGGGTGCAACTCATGGTTATTTATTCTCAATGATATTAGCATTTGGTTTTTCCCCCTCCATGCATGTCCTTAGATCTTTTTGTTTAGATGTTCATGTACTATCCTGTTGATTGAATTTCATGAAGTTACAAGTTTGATTCTTACCAAAAAATAAAGAAAAGAAAAGATTACATATCAAATCTGTCTCATGGTGTTCGACTCGATACTCCCATTATTTACACAAATACTATTGTGCTCCTTTGTTTTGAGTACCAGATAAATTTTATTATTGATATGTCCCCTATCTTATGCACAATGACTTGGTTTTATATCGATTTACATACTCTGATTTTCGACGATCATGGTGTCGCAATTCCCGAACTCACAAGGAGGTGTTAGTACGGATGCAGATGCTATGGTTGAGGCAATCAAGATGATGTCTGGACAAGGCAGAGACCAGAAGCAGACCTACTATTATAACACTTTTCGCAAGGTCAACATTTTTACGCTTCATTGTGAGGGTATATGTAAGGCATTCGAGGATTGGTTCCATCCAGTGGAGAAGTTCTTAAAGGTCAACAACATACCACATCAACATTGGCTCCTGCTTGTGATGTGCTTGCTAATTGGAGACAGACCAAGTAAAGATTCTTCGAAGATAGTAAGGTTTTTTTAAGGAATTTACTGCCCCATCAACTGGTGTGATGCTAGACGTCAAGAATTTAAGAGGTTAGTATATGGATAACATACTACAGTGGAGTACTGGTGCAAGTTCATGCAACCTTAACAAAATTATTCATCCTAATTGAGCTAAAATCCCTCATAGGTAGATGTTAATAGAGATCAAAACACATTTGATACAAAATAACACAAAAATATAATAATACTAAATTAGAAAAAAAACAAAAAGAATAAAATAGAAAAGAGTAAACAAGAAAGAGAATTAAATACGAATATGTATACTATAAACAATCAACATAAACTTAAAATAATTTATAAATTTAGTAAATCATATTTCATGATCTAGAATCCCCGTATACAAGATATACTTACTCGTGTGCTAATAAATATATATATATATAACAAAGAATTCTAAATTTAAAAAACCCACAAATATGGTATAAATTTATGCAAGTAGACATCAAAGTCTAAAAACAGTAAAGAACCCAACTAAAAGGAACATACATTATACAACTACCCCCATCATCAAAATAATGATAAGCAAATAGAGAATAGGATCCTATGTAAGCTACCCACCATCAAAGTCTTATTTGTTTGCTTTAAATACATGCTTATGTAAGCTTTCATGGACCTTTTATGTTGAAGTTAAACCTTAAATTGAAAGTTTAGTAACATCTTTTGTTACAGTTGAAAAAATAGACATGAAATTAGGAATCAAGGCATGGTTTTTTTAAATTTACCTTAGAAAATAGGAAATTTTATACTACCAACCCTGTAAACTCGACTCCCTTGCGTTCTTTGTAATTATAGAAAACTAACCCATTTAACACCACAGTCACTGTCATTGATTTGACTCTTCTTGTTTAAATTTGTTTGAGTACCCCATGTAATCAAATAACAACAAAATCCAACGATTGATTTCCCACCCCATCGTCTTCATCCCCCCGCCCCCACTTCTCCTTGCTCTTCATTTCCCTTCCACGCAGAAGTCTAGAAAGGATGACAATGGTGTCACGCATCATCAAACATCATGTCAAGGGGACGCGAAGGTCGACATCGTGGTTGACACGTAGAGAGTTGTGGGTGATCTTAATTGCGACAGTGATGAGGGATTGAGGTTGGCCAATTAAAAAGAATCCATGTTGTGCTCACTAAAAAACATCTCTATTTTAGGGACGGAAACATGTGACGGTCCCATATGTATTTGGCTAGGATGGTCATCATCCTGCATGTCTGTTTAGGGAAGGGGCGGTCAAATAACCATTGTCCCTTATAAATGACACACATGAGACGATGGGAGCAATGGTTGTACCTTCCTTATTCGGATGGGATGGTCACTTAGAGACTGTCTCTTCCTATTCCATCGGGTAGGACGAGCGATATTGAAACCATCCCATCTGATCCCTTATCCCTTTCTAGCTAGATAGTGTATCCATGAGAACTGTATGGGACGGTTGTGATTGTCCCATATAGCCTCATGTGCACATCCTGCTTATGAAGTTCATGTTTTTTGGTGACACGGTTTCGACCATCCCATATAGCCTTATGTGTCCGTTCATCTTTCTGTTTCCCAACAAGGGCTTCTAGAAGGGTGGATGAGACTGTTTTAACTGTCGTAGTAAGGATTGTATGCATGTCTCTTCGATGTCACTTGATATGTTGGAAGTAGGGGGATGGTTGCCATACTTGTCCTGACCGATCTCCCGCTTAATAAAAAAATGGCAGGCTTCACTGAGGAAGGGACGGTTGCTCTTACGATCATCCCACCTGATTTTCCATCTAGTGAAAAACAAGGTGAGCTTAGAAGTGGATGGGACGATATTACTTATGACCATCTCGATCGTCGAGGAAGACATGGTCATAGTGATCGTCCCATCTGGGTAAATCGATGAAACCCCAATCCCCTCAACAACAGCTATATTTCATCCCTAATCTCCACATCCACCATCGCCGTTCACGCCGGACATCGCCTCCACACGCTCCTCCGGTCTTCTACCTCCGCCACGAGATTGTGCCTTGTCCCCCCTATGATCTGCTTCCTCCTCATCTATTCTTTTCTCTATCGGTAGTCGTGGGACAACTCTTTTCCTTCTCCACATTCCGCTCATCATCAAATCTATCAGTAACTACCATTGAGTTTATTTAGATGTGATTATATCTACATGATGATTCCTTCTCTAAATTTTTTTGAGACTTTATATTTGATACTCTATATTTGACAATGTATGAATGCTTTTGATAGGGATTGTATATGTGCCAATGTTACTCATAATAATGCTTTATGTATATTGTATGAATGCTTTGATAGTTGTATGAATGCTTTGATATGATAATTGCATGAATGCTTTGATACTCTATGATGAATCCGTAATTCATCACACTAAAAGTTGAAACTAGATATTCATTCCCAAGTAATTAGATGCATTTCATCGTTTACTCGGCATTTTTATCATTCATGTACTTAGAATTAATATCTGCATTTTAGCATGCATACTTGCATTCATAACCATCTTTACACTTTCGTCCAACTTCATGTATTTTTTAATTAAACCATGCTAACTCCAATTGACATGAAACTAACTTCATTCTATTCATATCGCTAACCTTAATCCATGAAAAAAAATCCTAAAAAATACTAACTTGTACACATGCAAAATAATCTCAAACCCTAATTTCAGAAAAGACGGACTAAAACGTTGACATCTTTCTCATACATTGTCTGATTTCACTCTACTCACTTTGAAAGTAATATACATTCAAATACCTTCAAAACAAGATCAATTTCATAAAAATCGTAGCTCATGTGAAAGTTGGATTTTGGGCCTCTTTTGCACATTGTACATTTTCGCCGATTTTAACCTATCATTTCGTATGCATATTTCATCCATTCTAACTATTCCTCTTATATTTCTTTAATTCGTTCATTATTTTAATAAATCATATAAAATCCAAAATCCAAAAAAACAGGAAAGCAAAGAAAAAGACAAATTCTAACTTGACCTTATTCACCTAATCAACTTGTACATAATTAACCTCCCTGATTTATTTTGACATTAACTCGACCTATAAAAATATAAAAAAATGTCATTTGAGTTCACTACATTATTTCATAGCAAGTTTGATTTTTGTATGCATTTATCTATCATTAGTAAATCAAATAAAATTTGTAAACCTAAAAAATTGGTATTTAATACACAAAATTATCACCAAAAAATTCATATCTTGCATTCTACATTTCATTTGCTTTGGTCATGAAATTGTAAATCTAATTGAGACGAGAAATTTTTGTGAAGAAAATTTTTTGATCTGATGTGTGCTTCTATTTATTTTCGATTTGTGATTATTTCTAAATTTCAAATTTTTGGGGGGTGACATGTGGCGCCCCTTGAGGTAGCCACGTACCACTCCCACCCTTCTCTCTCCACTGACCTCCGGATCATGTGTATAGCACGTGATCGTCATATCCCCAAACTGTTCCCCCCATTCACGGAGACCCATCGCCACCCGCCTCTATCGCCAACCGTCGCCCGCCCTATCACCGCTACCCACCCCCTCCACTATCTCCGAGCGGTTCCACCAACCTCCATCTCCTTTCCTCCACCGATGAACCTCTCCCTTATCCCCTTGTCGCCATCCATCTCCATATCCATCCGTCGAATCCACCATGGCTCATCTTCGACCGCACCTGTAGAGAGCTCAGGCCGGAGGTGGTGACAACCCTTCAACTCTAGCTAAGACCTTCAAGACGAGATCGTTTCCAGCCTCCCATGCACCATGGATACAGTCGAGATGAAAACCCGGAGGAGGACCTATATCCCCCTCTAATCCCAGGCGATACCCCTTCCCCCTTTTTTCTTTTTCCAGACCCCATTGTCTTCTCTCTCTGCTACCTGTTGGACATGCGAGCCCACGGCGAGCCATTATGCAATAAATGTTATTGCGCATATCACTCCCTGATCTGAAATGAAGAATTAATAATTTGCATAATAGGTCCCTCTGTACAATTAGGGTTATGTACCATGGCCATCTTAATAATCACGCAACTGTTGATTCAATAATTGAATCATAGAGGTTGGTGCTTGGATGAATAACTAAAGGGTTAGATTTAGGACTAATCAAGCACCGTCAAATGATTGTTAAGAGATGATCTCCAACCTGAGTAGGAGATGACAATCCTTTCTGACATAGGTTGATATCTGACCGACCTCTTGATGCAGGTCCTCTGCATAGGAATAGTGATTCGGAGGTGTCAGATTAGTTAGGTCAATGGGTTGACTTAACGAGATCGAGATAACCTAAGTCCTATGTTGAATGCTGTCACAGCATAGGCAAGCATCCTCTGACCGGAGATAGATGTGTTACTACATGTCTGAGTGTGTACATTTGGCAGACCAATAGGTTGATGAGCTTATCAAGGTCTATACACCGACGCGTTGGTGTGCATGTAAGGGCATATGAGTAATACGATCTCTCAAATGGATCATACAGGTTCACTTATGAACCGGAAGACATGAGCTCACTCATGAGGTATTGGGACCGATCAAATTCCATGCATGGTCGTCATGCTTTGGAAGCATGACAATTCGAAGGTATGATATATGCTTTTGGAAAGCATATGATCGATACCAATTCCCAATGACCAAGATTGGAAAACTTGGTTATCAAACCTTGAAGAAGACGGTGTAAAATTGATCTTGATCTTCAGGTTGATCATAGGTCCTCCAGTATACAGGATGTACAGGTATTGGGAATACCTGAGGGTGATGTGATCATAAACGATTGTATAACCATGACGCTTCTATTCCGACGGAGTGATGAAACAGGTCTGGATTTTAGTGACTCCTCTCAGTAGAGAAGCAATCTGATCTTGGTCCAAGTGTTGGACATTGGTCTGAATGAGATTCAGATGCAATGAGAAGATTAGATTTGCGGTCTTGATTTAATAAAGCATCTGTGGGAGGTACGTAAGATCTGGATTTGAGATGAGATCTCAACATCCAAGTCACTATACGTGGAACAATACAATCGCCATGTCCTTATCTCCAAGTATCTGCGGAGAAAGCACATTATTCTTGAAGGGGTTCAAGAATAATTCATTTGATGAATTATGTATCCAAGCAACAAGATGATTATAATTAAATGAGATTTAATTATCAAGAATAATATGAATGGGATTCGTATTATGAGAATGATTATCCAAGATAATTAGATGGGATTTGATTATCAAGGATTACAGAATATGGATAGTACTATCCATGTTATATGTATATATATATTATAAATGTGATTTATAACATATTAGAGAGAGAAGCTTTGTAAATAATATTTGTTAATTATTAATGTGAATTAGATTCGCATTCAGTAAATAATTGGAAATGTAATTTACAAATTAGTTTGGGTTATGAATATGATTCACATATTTTTCAATGACATGATTGAAATATTCACAAATTAATTTGGTGGATATTTTTGTGATAATGGTTATTACAAATTTATTAAGGATTAATGGATAAAAAATAAAGAGGAGATAAATCACCATAAAATAGGTGGTGTCACCTATAACGTCACCTATAGGTGACGCCCCCTATTTTGGGGGTGATTAATTGTCTCCTCCTTTTTTATCTTCTAATCTCTTGATAATTAATTTATGTTAAATTAAATTATGTTGATGATAATGCAACATATATTTGATTTAAATTTAAATATAAATTAATGTTGTTGGTTTTTAACCAACAATAATCATGACCATTGATTAATGCATGGATCAACCTAGTCGTTGATCTATGTGTGCCATGGATTGAGATCCATCGGATCCCAAACTAATATATAAGGATAGCAACCCTAGCCCTTTCAAAGTACATGATCAAGAGTTGTACAATCCTACTACTCTCTCTCTCTCTCTCATTCTCGTCTACTCTCTCTCTCTCTCTTTAAGGTGGTCGTCCATCTTGTGCATTGAGAAAGAGAGCTTCTCGCCTTCGCCTTCGCCTTCGACTACTCGAGGATCTCCATCTTCTTTGGGGTTGCTTGCTCTAAAGAAAGATGACGGATTTCGTTGGACGAAATCAAGGGATTCGTAGCTTGGATCTTCATCAAGGATTGCGGGAGGAACTCGTCTCATCATCGCGCCCGCAAGTGCCATCTTTGTGGATCGGACTTAAGACAGGAGGATCTCTTGTTTTAGAGATGTCGTGATCGCAACCACGCTTCAAGAGGTATTTCTAATTTTGTGGTTTGATGAAACGATCCAAGAAATGTTCTTGTGATCATGTGGTTTCATCACTTGATTAAAAATTTTAATTGCTGCTGCTTCTAACGACTAGTGCGACTAGTCGCCCGATCGCATAAGATGCGATCAACACGCTTCAGTGATGCGCTTAAGGATTCTAAATATCCTTCACTACCCTCCTCATCCGTCGAAATCCAATCACCTTCCGTCATAGTCCACCTCGTGCGACACCATCAGTCGTTCCCCGCCACCATTGCATTGTGCCTCCCCGACGACATCGCCACCTCGATCGTAAAGCTTCTTCTCCCATCCTCGACTCTCCAGCAGTAGGATAGCCATCTTCTAGTGGTTAATCGCCCGCCCCTCGGGAGTGAGCCTCCAACAGTGATCATCGCTAACCGTACAACTTCCACTCCTGCACCACCTCATACCTCCACCGACCGATTGCCTCAGTTCCTCCCCCGCACGTGAGGAGCATGTGTAGAGGGGAACAACTGTAGAAGAGCCCTCAACCTCCCCTCCATTCACGCTCCAGTCCTCCCTAGCAAGGGCATGTACGAGGCACGTGCCCATTGGGAAAATTGTGTATACACCCCCATTGATTCTAGGAATTTCATCTGTACCCCTGCCTTGGGTAATTTGTAGTGGAGGTCTAGCTATTTAAGAAAATTACAGATTAATCCTTTTTAAGGGTATAGCTACGAACATTTTATTTATTTTAATTATGATTTAGTCTTTGAACTTCAGTTATTCATATCTTGAGCATTATGTATCGGATTAACACGTTCTTGGTGTCGTTTTGATTACTAATTTATTGTCTTTCATATTAAACACTAAGATTCAACAATTGGGACAAAATTTGCTATTAATTATTTGAGGAGATTATTTCTAATATTCTGAGCACCTATATTAGCATGCATTAATTATATTGGTTCTCTTTTTCTCAATGACTTGTGCCTTAACTTTGAGGGATTACTTGGGAATCAGAGTTTAATTGACTAATTATTTGAGGCAATCATTAGAGGATGTGCTAAATTGATTGGTTGTTGTTTGGTTCGTTTGCTTCATATTCACCGTCGCTTGCATTACAACATTTTGCATCGTTTAAAAATCAACAAAAATATTGCATCATTTAAAAATCAACAAAAATATTGCATTTGTTTAGTCATGTTCCACCACACATCGTAGCATTTTTTCTTACATTAAAATTATTTCGCAAATTCATGCGGACATTTTTTTCGTAATTAATTACATATTTTTAATTGAAAAGCCTTAAAATGGAAAAAGAAAAAAATCCCAAAAATATTTCTCAAAAAACCCGAGTTATGAATAATCGAGAAATTAACCTAAGGAGAAAATAGTCTCCCTGAGTTTGACCTTGGACTTCCCGGGTAAAAAAAATAAATTGACTGCTTGCTATTAATCGTTAAAATTAATTAAGTGGTCATTTTAATAAATCTGAATTTGCTCGACTACAATGCGTTTAAAATAACTTAATTAAAAGGGAAAATTTACGGTCTGTCACTCGACATTTCTTTAATTCTAAGAACTGTATATGCCAATGTTACTCATAGGAATACCTTATGTTAGATATATAGGAAATATATTTGTTGGTCATAAGAAATGTACGTTGTAGTATTGTATGATTGGCAATGCTATGAATGAGTTTGTAGGTATATTCTTCTTAGCAGAACCAGTTAGGGATGTTATACATTGAGTTAGTTAGTCCTATGGTACTATCTTTGGATCAATGATGATATGATTGATGCAGAAGTATGGATAAGTCTTAGATGAACAAGAGATAGGGTGACTTCCAAAAATATAAGAATGGAGTAGATGGATTTTTAGATTGGGCATTTCATGTTGAATGTTTGAATAAAAAATCAAGTATAGCTTGTGATAAAATAAGCGATCTTTGTACGTAATGTAAGAATAATCGAATCAATGACCAAGATAAGATTTATGAACATCTAATCCTAGATTATTTTTTGTTACATTACACAACCTGCATGGAACATAGGGAAGAAATCAATGGACCTTGTATTCAACTTGAGATAGTAGATGATATAGAGATGGACACTGAAGGTGTTTATCTGAATGAAATGTTAAATGATATAAATAGAAATGACTTGAATGAAATAGAAATTACAAGAAATGATGATTTGAGAAGAACCTCACCGATGTTGAATGCATGTTATCTCATGGAGTGGAGATGACACGACTGCAATTTCTATTAGAAATGTTTAAAATAAAAGTCAAGAATCGTTCAATAGCCACAATGATGACGGATGTCATGTCTTTGATGGATAGATTACTCAAAATCCCAAAAAGTTTCCAAAGGATTGGAAAGATGCAAAGTCAAGATTTCGATCACTTGGAATTGCATGATGAGAAGATCAATGCATGTCCAAATGATTGTGTTCTTTTGTGGAAGGATAATGTAAGTTTAACTCATTGTCCATAATGTGAAACATCAAGAAACAAAGATGAAGATAATAACAATGCAGGGAATAACTTGCACAAAATATTACGATATTTTTCTGTTACTCCGAGATTGAAGAGATTATATAGTTCTAAAAAACTGCGAAGTGGGAGATATGGCATGATAATAAAAGGAATAATGACTCAGATGGCTTTATGTGACACCCTATTAATGCAGAGGAGTGGAATAAGTTTGACGAAAGATTTCCTGAATTTTCAGACGATTCTTAGAACATTAGATTGAAATTTGCAAATGACGAATTTAACCCATTTGGTAATATGAGCATGAGTTATTTGATTTGTCCAGTTATAACTGTAATATACAATCTCCCACCATGGATTTCAATGAATTCGTCATTCATGCTAATGTCACTACTAATATCATGTTTGAAAAATCTACGGAATGCAATCGATGTTTATATAGAGCCTTTATTTGATGAAGTAAAGGTGCTTTGGAATTCATGGATTAAAACCTATTATGCATTCAAAGGAGAGACATTTATTATGCATGTTGCGTTGTTTTGGACTGTTAATGATCTCTCAGCTTATACAAATCTACATGGATGGAGTACCAAAGGAAAACATGCATGTCCATATGTTTGGATGATACTCATTCTATCCAGCTTATAGCAAGTATCGAACATTGTTATCTAGGGCATAACCGTTTTTTGTCAATCAAACGTCGATGGCAAAGACGTGAATACAACATAAAGTTTGATAGTCTGACTTGTGGTCGTCCAAAAACTTTATCTAGAGTGGCTAGAGAAAATATGTGGGATCAATAGATAGAAATTGAGAAATTTTGTTTGGGATGAACTTTCAAGAAGAAAATGCTAGGAGGGTGGAGAAAACAAAGCATTTTTTTCTAGGATGTACCATATCCGAATGAAATTCATCACAATATTGTTGTAATGCATATTGAGAAAATTATGATGGAAATATCCTAGGAATTCTAAACATGTCTAGAAATGGAAAAGATACAGTGAGAAGTAGACATGGTTTATTCCAATTAAATATATGTTATGAGTTGCATCCAATTGAGACGGAAAATGGACACATAACAATACTTGGAGTAATGTACACATTATCAAATGAAGAACAAAGTAAAATATTAAACTTCTTGAGAGATATGAAAGTTTCAGATGGTTTCTCTTTACAATTAGGTGATGAATCTCCATTTCATCACATTTATTCTATAATTTTGGTCTTAAAAACCCTAGCTAATGCATGTAAATAACATCAGTTGTACAAAATAGCATTAATCATCTATTGCATTTAGTGTGTAGATAATATAGTTTTCAATGCCAAAATTGTAGAATAAAGAGAAAAAAAGAATAGGAATAAAATACCAAAGATATTTTATGACCCTAAATATTGAGACCAAGTCAAGAATTGAGTTGGTCGATAAGGAATAAAGTAGGAGGAAATAAGGGCAAAAAATACAATAAAAACCCATTATTTTATTCAATCAATAAAGCATTTTTGACATATATTTAGTATTTATTGTTTATGCGTCAGATAAAGAAATTTTGTACATGAAAGTTGTAAAGAATAACGTAAATAAAAATACAAAATTGAGTTTGCGCAAAAATACACACAATATACCTTTCATACACAATATAAAACCTCAAAACCCAAACTTCACATACCCATATCTTCCAAATAAAAACTCTAAATGTATAAAAATCACTCTAATTGTATATAAATTTTCATGAGCTATTTAATGTAGGTGGTTTCATATTTTTTTGGAGTTAAGATGTGAAAGTTAGGTTTTGGGACCCTCATTGTATAGTAGACCCGGATAAAATATTCAATTTAAGAATTCTTTATTATTTTTAGAATTTTATATTTTTATAATTTTTTAATTACTACTTAAAACATATGTACATATTAAAACCAAAATAAAACCAAAAAAACATAAAATAAAATAAGCATGTATCAATATATAGACAAAATACCTATGCTATTACTTGTACGTAAATAAAAGAGAAATTATTCTTTTATTAATTATTCTTTTATATTTTTATAATTCGGTAACTATTATTTATGCTCTATTAAAAATATAAAGCTAAAATAAAACCCAAGGAAATGCCGTAAAATAAAATAATGTATATAAAACATAGATAAAATACCTATAAGTATACCTATTTAATTTACATACCTATTTATTTAAGCATAAAAAATAGATCATAAAAATAAAATAAAAAATATTTATATACCTAAAAATAAATTATAAATGTATAAAATAAGAAAATAAAAACATACAAAATAAAAAATAAAATAACTAAGATACATATGAATATACCTATAAATACACACTTAAAAATTAACTTATAATAAATAACATCAAAAAATAAATAAAAATATATTAAAATACTACATTAAATAATAAATTTTTTTATTCTATGCTAAAAAATTAATCAAACCGATTACTATTTTTAATTCTTTATTCTATAATAAATCGGCCTATTTTGTCATTTAGTGCCTAACGTGGATCAATGGGGTCACGTCAAATGTTGACCCCTAGTCAACCCAACCTCCAGGCACTGCTCCTATCAGCAAACATCGAATCCCATGATTTCTTCCTGTTTTTCTGCATGATCATCCATCAAACACCTTCGACCTCTTCATATGATTTGATTACTGATTCATCGTGATCCACTCCAAGCCTCAAAATCTCGTGTACATACGTCTGATTCTCATCATTTCACTGGTCAATAAGGGTACCATCATGTGTTTAAATAAAATCCTCCAACCTTCATTTCAAAGTTGGTCATTAATCCTAGTCTAGAAGCCCTTGTTCTTGGTCTAGCGAGTTCCCTCGTGACAGGAGGAGTCATTTCCCGGCTGGGCAGAGCTCCGGGAGGACAAAGGTGCACCCACGACGGAGCTCCATCACTGTCCTACTCCCCGATCTCTCTCATGTATAAGAGTTGCGCCTTTATCGATTTTTAGATAGCTTTTAATCCCTGCATTTTATTTCTTCCATTAGTTAAGTCATTAGGATAATAGATTAGCGTTAAATGCCCAACTCGTAGTTTGCTGGAGCTCGGCTTCGGTGAACGTTCCCACCGAGCCTATCCCATGTTTCCGACATGCTTCCACGTCCACTCTCTTCCCCTTCGCTTCTACTCCATACCACACACTTTCATTCAACCAGATCGACACCCGGTCTGGAGATCAGGTGATCATCCACTCACCTCGCCAAAGTACCATCGCTCGCATCTCATCTCATGCCCATTTCGACCAATAAGGTCCCCAAGACTCATGTGTGTCGTGCTTTAGCTCCTTGCAGGTTTTGGAGGACAAAGTGACCCGATAGGGTCGATTTTTGACCAAACTGGAGATACATGTGGCTCTTTATTCTCCCGAGCTCGCTAGACATCACCAGGGCTCCGGCGTGCCTCCTGAAGTCATCATCAGATGCAGAAGAGCTGAGGCGATGTTTTCCGCCCCCTACAAGCAATCCAGGTGGTCAATGACAAAAGCTACACCGTATTGAAGTCGGGAGGCACGGGATTCTTCCCTGTTCTTCCGAGCGTCGTTAGAGCCATCGAATCGTTCCTTTCCTCCAGATCTTCCAGATGTCGCTGGGTCAGGCCAGCATCAACAGTAAGATCACCTCCAGTGATCTATTTTCAAGCATCTACAGTGAAGCAGGATTGCCCGTCCGTGCGTCGACACGTGGTTAAGTGGAGTAAATCAGACCATCCGATGGAGCACGATAAAGGGATAAATTGCCATATCCATCTTCTGGTTTTGTATTTATTATTTAATCCTATAAATAAAATATAATGATTAAAATAAATTGGAGATTTTGCATAAAAGCCCATGTATTTATTGTAATTGCATCTGGGTTCATTCCACGTCACCTCATGTGTTGTCCCACGTGAGGTGATGAAATAGCATTGAAGCCCCCGATAATTTTTTTATTTGTAAAATAGTCTATTAAAAGTTGAATTACATTGTATATTTTTGGGAATTTTGCAATATCAACCATGTACTTAAGGTTAATCGCATTTGGGTCCCTCCCAGGCTAACTCACATGTAGTCCCACATGAGTGGGTAATTTGTATTGTATGCCCTGGCATTTTTGTAATTGTGAAATAATCTATAGAATGAAAGAAACATTGTATATTTATGGGAAATTTGCATGCGAACTCTCGAAGTTTATTTTTATAGCAAATATGCTCATGCTAGGACACGCATTTTGTTCATTTCGTGTATTTTTTATAAATATCTATTGTGCTCCTAAAAATATGAAAAAATAGGGATAGATGCCTCTTGCCATGAACCTTCATGCCATGAATTTGTTTCGTATTTGTTTGGCTTTTTATCCATTTAACAAAAATCAAAAGGAGCTTAATTTTGTACTCGTTAACTTAGAAAATATAAAAAATATAAAACATCCAGAAAAATTCAAAAAAAATATTTATCTATTTTGCCTTATTTTAATTACAGACCAAAAATCACTTAAATCGAAAAAAAGGAAAAGCTTAAAAATTGAAAAACCCCAATTTTTTTATAAAAAAGCTAAAAAAATCATTAAAAACCAAAAATATGTTTTCATGTTTTACAATTCTCTTTATATGTATCTATTAAAATTGATTTGGGTAATTTGGGCCTTATTTACTATTTTTCTTATTCAAATCAATTTTGACTTACTTATTTAATCCCTTATTTGGGATATTTTTTACTTCAAAAATACATAAAAATTAGCAAAATTTCATAAAAAATCATAAAAACATTAGAAATATATATAAAACCCAAAAATAATTTTTTTCATGTATTTTACATATATTCTTTTAGTAATTATAAGTATATTTCCCTACATTGTATGTATAGCCTTATATATGTTATATCGTATGTTAAAAAAAGAAAGATATAAAATATAAAAAGAAGATATAAACATATAAAATTAAAAATCAAATACAAAAATATAAAACAAAAATAAAATCAAAAAATATACAAAATCAAAAGCCCACAAAAAAATATATGTATATTCATAAGAAATGACTTGGTTGTATATAAATAACCATGGGCTGCCCGTTTTTCTCTCTTTGGTTCGACCTCTACATGCTTATGTGTTATGCATCTTTTGGTAGAGATTAATAAATTTTAATTCACTTTGTACACTTCATTGCTTTTTTTAATCTAGTGGGTTAATTGCTAATCAAACGAGGTTTATTGAGTGGTCAACACATTGATTGCGGTTTCACCTTGTGAAACCTTGCGACCCTCTATTTTCCTCTGTTTATCAGATGTCGTCATTGTCGGGGAGCAATGAACATAGCCTATTTTCATCATTCCTCTTGTATAATTATTATTGCTTATTCATTGATTCATTGTTGAAATTAATAATGGAATTCATTTTGCATATAGACTATTCAATTACTATTCATGTATAGCTCAATTTGATTTAATTTGATTATTCGTGATATTGCACCCTTCTTTGTGACTTTGTTGCGAGGGCCCGCCACGCGAGGATGACATTTTAGGAGGCCGATGCAGCCAAGCTTGGAGGGGGTTGGTCTTCACCTTGTGACCAGCTGGAAAGGCAGCAAAGGGAGAAAGGGGAGGGAATTAGCATAGCATTAGATTAATTTTGTTCATGTATTTATTGGTGACAGAGAGACAATTTAGAATATGTAATAGTTAAAGACTTGGATTATACTCTCCACGACGAGGTCCAGTGCCTGGGTGTTTGTTCACCTGGGGGCCTCGTCGCAGTTTTTTGAGTTTTCTCACCTTATTGTATTTATTTCCTGCTATTTTGCACTTTCCTCCTTATTTTTATTTGATTTGTGTGCATGGAGCCCCTAGACATAGGTTGCTTGACTTAATAATTAGGTCCAAACCCTAATAAGAATGCATGTTCCAATAGTCACTTATGTTTGGATCTAGTCAAATTAATAAATATTAGTCATTCGAATTCAAACTCGCACGCAGTGAGAGACACCATACAACGCTAGCAGGACCCGTTGTGGCGGGAACCGAGATGTCTCCAACACTGGACTCTAGGATTTGTCTTTAAATAAATAACATATGGTTCTCCATTATTAATAGCAGCTAATGTTTAGGGTGATTTTGTTGATTGCACACCGTCATGTAGTTAGGTTTAAAAATTCTGTTTTGCATACCGCATGAAGAGAGCTGGAAAGCACGATAAGTCCTCTAACTCAGCACGTATTATTATATTCAATGGTGAGATTTCCACCATAGAATTGACTTGCTCGGCTTTTTCGCTATCTCCATCTGATTTTGAGCACCTAGGACTTAAATGAAAATCTACAAAGATGATAGGCGCTTGTATGAAAACAGATAAAAAATGAAAACCCAAAAAACTAAAACAATTAGACTGCTAAATAAACTTTGACCTGAGAGGACCAAAACCCCTCCCATGAGCGAGGCACGGCGCGTTAAGGATCAGAACCCAAAACCCGGTCTGTAACTGTCTTGTGTATTGCATGGATTTCCGAAGTAATGGTGCTTCTATCGTACGTGACCGAGTAGGGCCTTATCAATGATGGTGTTCTCGCCTTCTGTAGAACATCAGCATGGTCTAAAGTACCGAGCTTAGGCCACATCTTCACGGGGGTTTCTATCTCATCGGTTTGCGTCCGAGTAGGTTCTTGCACGCTCTGGGTGATTCCGTTGCGAGCGAGAATCAAAGTAGCGGTTTCGTCTATTGGCTTCCTCTCTATTTCTTTGACTGAGTAGGGATCCAAGAATGGTTACAAGGACCTCAAAAAGTACGAACTACAGGTTACAAAGGAGGAGGACAAATATGTGATACTTTTCTGGTAGTACTCTCTCCTATAGGGTTAGCGTGCTAAGAACTTATTATAAGATACGCCTGAAACAACAACTCTAAAACTGAAAAGATAATAAGTAGCCGAACCTTCGTGGCTTCACATGGCATGAGTTGGTGAACCCAAATTTATATTGGTTTTCTATGGATCTAGATTAAGGTTCAGAGATCAAGTCTCACGCATTTGGGCACATTTTGTCATATGTCTCCCTTTTGAACCCCGCTCAATTTGAGTCTTGCTACTGTTTTACACTCCTTTTTATTCCTTGTTGACCACCATATCTTTCTTCCTACACCAATCTCCTTCTTGCTCCATGATGTCGATCTATGGATGGTTCAGTCGAGACCCCGTCGATGCCTACATCGATTCCATAGACTAAACCTCATCAATAATTCGAGGCGATTCATGAGAACCCGATCTGGACCTTGCGGGTCGATCTCCAGACTCCTCATCTTCTATCCCTTCTCTTGACCATCCAATAATCTGGGATCACTTTCGTCCCACTTTTGCCGTTGTGAATGAAAGTTGATTACAGTCCACATCTTTTTCTTTCACAACACTATGGGACTGACCCTAATTCCATATTCATCTTGGCAGCTGGGATTCGATTGCAAGTGGTTTGATTGGAAATTTTTCACATTTCAAGACAATCCCGGTCCTGGATCCCAACACAAAATTTATCTCGTCAGATTTAGACCCCGAAATGGCTCCCCAAGTAAAGGGCAAGGGTCAACAGCCTCCCCAGCCAGAACAGGGACAGTTGCATGACCAGAACCAAGTGAATGCTCAGTTTCTAGCCTCCATCCAGACCATCCAGTAGCAACTAATCGAGCAAGCCTGACACAGATGCTATGATGAATGATGTCATGAACCGACAAGAAGGAGGAGAAGGAGGCAGACCAATAGGAGGAGGTGGTGGACCTCGTGGCAATCCTGACGAGGAGAGCCAGAACAAGGGAGGCCTAAACCCGCGTTGAAAGAGACATATAACCCTGTAGACAGCCACATGACCGAATGGATCCTCATTCCACCGATGCACGCTCACTTTGAGCTGAAGCCCCAGTTCCTTGCTCTTCTCCCATCATTTCAGGGGAACACCAATGAAGAGACGTATATTCACCTGTAACAGTTCTCATGCATTTATCGTACTACCCACTACCCCAATGTCCCATTAGACGTAGTGAAGATAATAGTGTTCCCCTTTAGTCTACAGGATAAGGCCCTTTATTGGGTCAATCATCTGCGAAAGGTTGTAATGACGTGGGAGGAACTAAAGTCCGCCTTCCTGCACAAAATTTACCCTCTCAGTTGGCTCAACCATATGCGAGCCAGAATCAACAACTTCTCCCAGTGTGCCCACGAGACCATCCATGAAGCTTGAGAGAGATTTACGGACCTGCAGGAGAAATGCCCACATCATGAAATTCCTAGGACCATATTGATCCAACACTTTTTCGGGAGGCTCAATGTAGAAAGCCGACATCTCATCGATGCATCCTATAGGGGATCACATTTCAACAAGGATGAAGATGTGGTCTCGCAGATTTTTGATGAAATAGCCGAAGGAGAGGACACCCTCTCTTCATCCAAAGCTTATCGGAAGCAAACCCCATATCCTCCAGAAGCAAGTCCATATGTCAACATCTCGCAAGGCGGAGAGAGATGAGAGCTCGAACATCAGCTTCATCGAGGGCCATATCTCAACTGTTAATATCATTGAAAAACGATCACAGGACCTTGAAAAACTTGCAGTGATCGAAAGAGGACACAGAACCTAGACAAGCTGGACCATATCACCAAGAAGTTGGGGCTACTGATGGGTACCATCAGTTTTGTCCAGTCGGCGACACCATCCACAAAGGCTCCAGTTGAGAAGAAGGATGAGCGATCATCGTCGCATCAACCTCAGTCGAACAAACAACCATTAGCAGTCCAGCATGTATTCTACGTGCATGCACTCGATCTGGTCCAGCCACAACAACAGATGGTTATCTACCAACCAGACTTCCTTCCATCATCTGATCCAACCTTTCCACCACCACCTTTGATTCAAGAGGTCAATGGTGTATGGAGCAATGATGCACAACTAGCCCATCATACCAGACACTTCCAGGGACAACAACAAGCCAACAAGCAATACCACCAACCACATGGTGGTCGTTTTGGGCAGTCCTCACAACCCCTGCCTCAGTATCACTAGCCTCCACAGTACAATAACCAATGGAAGCAGAATCAACAATACTAGCATCCGCATACCGCCAGCCACATCTATACCACCAGTATGCGGTTGTCGTTGCACCACCTCCACAACACCAGCACTACCCTCGTCCCTCTTACCATCAATATCAGCTTCCTCCACCACTCATAGTTCCATATAAGCACTTGCATAGGACGGTCGTGACCATGTCACCTATACATACATAGATGGGATGGGCGTGACCATCGCATACTATCTTCTCCCATCATTCGGGAGACACCGGACGAGATGGTACCGACCATCCCATCCGAGCTATAGGATGGGACGGGATGTGTTCCCATCGCATCCAAACAGATGGGACATGACTAGAAGAGACGATCGAATGACCATTGCATATGCGTATATGGGACGATTGCTCGTGCATGCGAGTCGGTAAGTGACCGTTGCCTGTTGTGGTCCAGGTTGCAGTGGCTCGTTGAATTTGAATACAATCCTGAACTCATCAATTGACCATTGCCCTCCGACATTGTCATCAAAGTTGATAACCTGGATATGGTCACATCTGGTGAGCTACTCAGGGAGCATATACATGTAGATGAAGTGCATGAATTGCAGGAGCGATGAGACCTCAAAGAAGGACTCAGTACACGTTGAGCTTGAGCATGACATCCCGCATGTTGCTGGGAGGCTGTGGTATATCCATGACAAGATGAAGGAACTTAATGCCTCTTTGGAGTGAAAGGTGGAGCATAATCGTGACTTTTCCATGGTGTGAGAAATTGAAGCTTCTACTCTTCCTTGGCGGAGGGGGGCATACATGGGTGTTAGAGATGACAACCACGTCAAGGAAGATGGAGAGTGATGATCTAGAATAGAGCTGGCCTATGTTCTCTTCGTCTCCTCTTCTTTGTACTTCTTCTTCTTCCTCTTCTTCTTAAGTTCTCGAGTTGTGATGGTCCCCTCCTTTTCTTGTAGAGTCGAGTGCATGCAATTCATCTAAGGAGCAAAGGAGAGGAACCGAACTTGAGAAAAGCCCCTCGCTCTCTCCTCAATCTCAACTGCGTGGAGCATGCAAGACAATGGAGTTCAAGCCATGAACTCATGTCCCACCATCGATCTATGTATGATTTCGACATTCTCTTTTCTCTCTGTATCTCATGTATGGAACAACATGAGTAACATTATGACCGAGTAGTGGTGGGTGTTGTTATGGGACTCAACGTTGTCTCGACGGAGGGGATGGGGATTGCACAACAATATTGGACCAGGAGGGGTGACGACTGTGACACAATAGAGGTGAGTAGGCAGTGGCACATGAGACGGGAGAGAGGGGCAATGACATTCAATTGATGGTGTGTTTATCCTTGAAGAGGATGAGGAAGGTAAATTTGAGTCATCATGAATGATAAATATCAAAATTTTTGATAGAACCTTTTTTTTAACAATTAAATGGATTGGAGTTTACCAAAGGGTTACAACATAAGGGTTAGTAAGTTTGTAAGAGTTATGGGATAATGATGAAGAACACATGGGCAAGCGGTTTATTGGTAAAGTTTATATGATTTATTGGAATAAAAATCCCTAGAAAATAAATACAATTCATGAAAAATTTGCATGGCTTACCATTGTTACAATCAAAAACTTTACCTTCTTCCTCGTGACTTCTTCTTCATTCAAAACTCTAAAACACATTGCAAGACTCCAAATTATCATGATCCTCACTCTATCAATGCTAGTCGGAAAAAGTGAGTGGGCCTTGTCAAATGTTTGCAATCAAAATCGAATGATGCAAATAGTACAATTCAGACACATACTTTGCTATGTAACCTAAACAATTTGAGAATGTTGGGATTCTAAGATGTATGAAGAGATAAACAAACATCTACAAGCAATATGAAACACAATGTTATCGAAATCTCATCGGTCCATATTGTAGTACTTACGTGATAACATGCGAATATGGTCTTTCACAATAAATGATGGGTGGAGCTGCCTTTACACAACTTCTCAACATGTTAATAGATCACTTTAGAATGGCATGTACACCACACATCCTTGATCAAGATAAAACTCTAAGTTGCCAACAAGCCACCGCTGAGGGATTGTTCATCCAAGGTGATGCACAACAAAGTTTGATTTTCGAGAAAATCATCATCATGGGAATGTAGATGCAATAGAATAATTATGTCAATCCATTGATACACCTGGTTGGAAATATTGGATCATCGAACCAACCCTGATCTGGACCAATTCTCTGATTTTCGCGGTATGCAATATAATTTTATTTGAAATGTGGTTCACCTAGGTTCAATCAAAACTGAATCAAAAAATTAGAACTATTAGCAAATAATGATGTGTTAGCGAGAGTTGAACCTATGGCCTTTTCCTACCAACATTTAATACTAACCAATTTATCCACAACAATCATTTATGCTAACTGAATTATCATATTATTTTATTATTACAAAGGAATAAATGTGCCTAGTTAACATTATACACGTGTATACATATGTATAATATTTGACGTTTTATATGCAGAAATACCTTATGGCCCTGTTCATTTTGAGAATAAGCACTGGAATAAAGGGGTCAATTCCCTGTCCAACGCGATTGCTAATAGTATGGCTATTCCCATCCATATCTTATTATTTCGCCTTATTCCACACTTATTACTATCTTTATTCCACCTTAATTACCCACCCTTATTCTCCTTATTCCTGTCTTTTCAGCCGAACAAAGAATATACACTTATTCTCATTATTTCCCATCCTTAATCATGCTTATTCCGAAACGAACACCCCCCATAAGTATGGTGATACACGCACAGCATATAAACACTTTAACAATCACACGTAAAAGTATGCATTTGTCAGGTTATACATATTTATATATGTACAGAGATTTGCACAATTTGTGTAATTATCAATGCTAATTTGTTTGTTCGTTCTCGTGTTTGTGTATTTTTTCATGTATTTTTGTATGTATGCATATTATTTATAATACGCGTACTTAGTACTTCAGAATGCTTATCATACAATCAATCATCACACCAATAAATAGAAATGTATATCCCATATAAATTCATATTCCCGTTAGGTATTCATATATTCAAGATATTTATATATTTTTATATCTATATATATCTGGGTTTGATGAGGCTGTCAACAGGCTGCCCCTGGCCATTTTCCCATATTTTTTAATTTTTTTGAATAATATCACCATGTATATTCATTTATATATCACTCTAATATGCCATTCAAATTTCGTCAGAAGCGAAGACTCCTATACCCTCGACCTAGAACATGCTGATTACAACAATGTTTAAACCATTAAAATTACTTGTTCTTGATGAAGGGCATATGAGTCTTTATTTCTGATGAAATTCGAATGACATATTGGAGAACCAAATTTAAAAATTCAATGGAAAAATTGAAGGATATGGAATAAATCCTCAAGCGCATCACGGAAGCGTGATTGTCGTATCGGATACGACGAAGAACGACTAGTCGCACTAGTTGTTCTATGCAGCGGAAATTAAAATTTTATGCAACGAAACCACATGATCCTAGAACACTTCTCGGATCGTTTTGTCTAAACCACAAACAAGTATTCGGGTTACCTCTTGAAGCGTGGTTGCGATCGAGTCTCTAAACAAAGAGACCTTCTGTCTCAAGTCCGATCCGTCGGAGGAGACGCTTGCGAGTGCGGGGATGAACCGCGTGCTTCTCGCAATCCATGTTGATGATCCAAGCGGTAGGATCTCCTGATCTCGACACACGAGATCCGACATCTTCTTCACGAGCGGGGCGCACCGAAGGAGACGGAGATCCACGAGCAAACCATCGGGCAGCATAACGACGATGCTGCGGCGATGTAGAGCCTCTCTAGGTCATCCATGGTGGACGACCATGAGAGGGAGAGAGAGAGAGAGATTTGTTGTCTCAACTATTGTGTGTCTATTTGCATCAAGAAGAGCAATGGGGTGCCTCTCCTTTTATAGGGTTTTGGGATCCATGGATCTCAATCCATGTGTCAACACAAATCCAATGGTCCACATTAATTTGTGTTTCTTTCAATGGTCATGATTTGTTGCTAAAAACACAACAACAATTAATTTAATAAAAAATCAAATATACAATAAATATAATTTGATTTTATATCAAATCAATCTCTATTGGAGAA
This sequence comes from Ottelia alismoides, assembly GCA_037367405.1. NCBI lineage: Eukaryota > Viridiplantae > Streptophyta > Magnoliopsida > Alismatales > Hydrocharitaceae > Ottelia > Ottelia alismoides. The sequence goes on from JAZKJV010011062.1 coordinate 123,801, forward strand.
ATAGGAAAGGAGGCAAGCCTCCTTCCATAAGGAGGGTGGACGGCCACCAATTCCTCATGGGAATTGTGCCCGTCCCCTCTCCTCATTAGGAAGGGGGCCTCCTTTTCCTATTACATGAGATTACATTATCTCATGATTCTCTCCAATATTTGCAACAACTTTTGTTGCAAATTATTTCACAAAAATAAATCCAATTTATTTTGTGAACATTGCAATCATGCCATTGGAAATTTATGAATCACATTCACAACCCAAAACAAAATGTAAATTACATTTTCAATTTAATGTCCAATGTGAATCCAATTCACATTAACATTTAATTAACAAATGTAAATTACAAATAGCTCTCTCTGATATATTATAAATCACATTTATAATATATATGACTAATATGGATATTGCTATCCACATTATTCATATCCATGATAATTAAATCATATTTAATCATCTTGGATCTCTATTCTCTTGTGTCCAAATAATATGAATCACATTCACATTATTTACATCTTTGATAATCAAATCACATTTAATTATCTAAGATAGCTCTCTTTATAAAATGAATCAAATTCATAATAATCGTGATAATTAAATCTCATTTAATTATCCATTTTCTCAATGCTTGGATACATATATCAACAATAGAATTATCCATGAACTCCTTCAAGGATAATGCGCTTTCTCCGCAGATACTTGGAGATAAGGACAGGGCGATTGTATTGTTCCACGTATAGTGACTTGGATATTGAGATCGTATCTCAAATCCAGATCGCGGGCCTCCCATAGATGCTTGATTAAATCAAGACCGCAAATCTAATCTTCTCAAAGTATCTGAATCACATTCAGATAATGTCCAACATTTGGACTAAGATCAGATTGCTTCTCTACTGAGAGGAGTCACTAAAATCCAGACCTGTTTCATCACTCCCTGGGAATGAAGCGTCATGGTTATACAATCATTTATGATCACATCACCCTCAGGTATTCCTAATACCTGTACATCCTGCATACTGGAAGACTCAGATTAAACCCGAAGTATTTGATCAACTTTATACTGTCTACTTCATGGTTTTATCAGTAAGTTTCTCATTCGATCATTGGAAGTCGGTATCGATCATATACTTTCTAAAAGCATATATTATACCTAGGTCTTGATCATATACTTTCCAAAAGTATATATCAAACCTACAAATTCAGTCAAGCTTCCAAAGCGAGACGACCGTGCGCACGGAATTTGATTCTTCCCAATATCTCATGAGTGAGCTCATGTCTTCCGGTTCAATAAATGAACCTGTATGATCCCTTTGAGAGATCGTATTACTCATATGCCCTTATATGCACACCAGCGTGCCGGTGTATAGACCTTGGTTAGGTCATCAACCTATTGGTCTGCCAAATGTACATACTAAGACATACAGCAACACATCTGTCTCCGGTCAGAGGATGCGTGCATGTATTGTGACAGCATACGATATAGGACTTCGGTTATCTCGATCTCGTTAAGCCAACTCTTTGACCTAACTAATCTGACACCTCCGAATCTCTATTCCTATGCAGAGGACCTGCATCAAGAGGTCGGTCAGATATCAGCCTTTAGAGATAAGGATTGCCATCTCCTACTCATGCTGGAGATCATCTCTTAACAATCATTTGACGGTGCTCGATGAGTCCTCAATCTAACTCTTTAGATATTCATCAAAGCACCAGCCACTATGATTCAATAGTTGAATCAACAGCTGTATGATCATCAAGATGGCCATGGTACATAACCCTGATTGTACTTAGGGACCTATTATGCAAATTATTCATTCTTCATTTCAGATCAGGGAATGACATTTGCAATAACATTTATTGCTTAATGGCTCGCCGTGGGCTCGCATTTCCAACAATCTCCCACTAGCCCAAAGAGCCATTGATGGGCTAATCATTTAAACCCACACTCATGTGACAATCATAGGCTATTTAGAAAATAGCTAGGTAAGCTGATCAGACACTCTGTTCCCGCGAGACTATGCCAAGTCCTTTTACGGCACTTGCATATCCCCAGTAACAGTGCTCGCATCTAATGTGAATGTTGCATCTCATGCAACCAATACTCAATCTTGTTAGTCATAGTGTCCTTGACACTACAGCTTAACAATTATTATAACCAATATTTCCATAATCCTTATCAGAATACCCTTATTTCTGAAGATCTCTATCTCCAAAGGTATCTAGGGTTAAGACCCTCATAGATCACTATCTACAAGGTTTTAAACTTTTGAAGATAAGACTTTGAGATCACTATCTCAAAAATCTCACCATCTATGAAGATTTTGTTATTTCTGCAACCAAGTGTTTTATTTCCATAGTAGGATCAGTAACAGTTTACTACTCCCACTGCATAGCAGCTATCTGGCTTTTGTACACATCCCGTACACACCCGGCTTCTCAGAACTGATGCCCAAGGGCAAGTAGTTCTAGCATTCACTTCCTCAACTCTTTGAGGTGCTATCCCTTTAGACAGGTCAGAACCATATCTTAAGGGATGGAAGCCTTTCTTGAAATTTTCCAAAAATGGAATATGTCCAAGATGTACTATTAATGTGACAGTCCCAATACCCTCTTTCTTTGCTCCTGAACAACTTCAGAACTAAGATCTAAGAGGTATATTTGAAATCATATTTCAAGATATGGAATAGCCAGTCTATAAAACACTTATTATTATCCTTGTATCATTTTTAAATGATTAGGATATTATCTACATCTAGCATGATGAACACAAAGGAACTCCCACTAAGCTTCACATGGCTCATCAAGATTCCATCTGAAATCATGACATTTATAATTTCATCAAATCTTATGGTCCAACTTCAAGAAGCTTATTTGAGTCCATAGATGGATTCCTTAGCTTGCACACCTTGCTTCCCTCAATCATGAAGCCCTGGGGCTACTTCATGTGAATACCCTCAGAGAGGTATTCGTGGAGGAATGCAATATTGACTTACATCTTGAAGATGCAATAGTCAAGTTGTGTAGCTAAGGTTAGCAATATTCTGATGGTTTTAAGCATGGTCACCGAAGAGCAAGTCTCATCGCAAGCAATGTCTTCTCTTCCAGTGTGTAGCTCATGGCTACGAATCGTGCTTTGAAGGTCTCTACCTTCTCATCAGGTTCTCTTTTTCTTGAAGATCCATTTATACCTTTATAGGTCTTACCCATATAGGTGGATCCTCGAGGGTCCATATACAACACTTGTATATGAAGTCTACATTAGACTTTTATTGCTAACATCCATCTATCCATGCTATGATCTTCAGAAGCTTCATCACATGAAGTTCGATCATTGTCATATTTCTCTGACACATGGAATCCTTCCTCAAACTCATTTGAAGAGGTTTTAGTGTTTCATTTTTAATTGTCCTTTTAGTTTCCAATTTTAGGAGCCTCATTATCTTTTCAAGATTAAATGAGTTCCTACACTTCATTTTCATCTTGATTCTTAAGAGTCTCTACCTCTAAGAATCACATTCTAAGAGATGAGATATTTTAAGAATCTCAAGCTCACAAAGTAGGTATCCAATACCATCCTTTATTTTCCTAATGAAGCAGCACTCTCAAGTGCTAGATTTCAGCTTGCATGCATGGAATCTTATTAAGCATATATATTGTAGTATCTACTACACACATATATACCTGGAAACTAAGGGATAATTATGCTAAAATTCATCATTGATAAGGTCATGTCACACATGATCCAATTGTATCTCCCTATAACTCTATTGAGTTAAGGTGTATTAGGAGGATTGAGATAGAAATGATATTCATATCTCCATAAGGCATTCTTTGAATTCATCTAGCAGGTACAAGCTACCTAGATTAGATCAAATTCATTTTATCTTCCTTCAAACTTTGGTTGTAAACCAAAATTATGTGAAATCTTTGAACATTTCAAAGGTTTCTAAGTGAAGAGAAGAAATCTCATATCATACATAATCATCAGTAGATATCATATATCCATAATGTTTACTATGATATAGATGATCCGCATACATCAACATGTATGAGATCCTGAATACCTTGACATCTTACACCATTCTCAAAGAAGGGTGTATTGGACATTTTACTTTGAATAAAATATTCATAAGTATGTAGGTTTTAAAATTTTAGACATTCTAAAGTTTCATCTCTTACTAGTCTATTGATCAAATCAATAGACAAATGTCCAAGGCTTGATGCTAGATCATTGTCAAATGATCTTCATCCTCCTATTGATCTTGAGGTTTAATTTCAACATTTAGAATTGTTAATGAACCATTCATTAATTGTTCTAAATAGTGGAGTCCACTAGATCTTAGATTACTATCTGAAATATCTCCATCATAACTCTTTATGATAGATTTATTACAGAATTCATGTTTATTTCCAATATTTAGAAACAAATAATGAGTGTATTCTAATGCCTAGGTCATAGAGACATTCTCTAAGACTAAGGGCTCTCCCACTGAAATTATGAAGCCTTTCAATCCAATAGAGATTGTTGCACCAATTGCATCAATATCTATGTGGATGACTATAAGCCTTAAGATCAAAATTTCTAGTCTTCTAAAACATATGCAACCCATTGCAAGTGTTGTAGAAGATTGAGATACAATTACAAGACTTTAAGCAAGTCAATTTCAATGATTTATATGTAGATTATTCTGATGCTCTATCTGAGTCATTCTCTAAGGATTATAGACAGACTTGATAGTCATACTATCAACACATCAACTTATTGCGGTATTGGCATTCATCCAACTCTTCGGATGACATATGAAAGTCATAGATGTACAGTCAACTCTTTGACCATACTTCTTACTCGGGTCCAACCCATGCTTCCACTGCGCTCCCTTTATCTATAAACAACCATTGCTTAAGACAGGATCTCTTATGTTAAATTCGAAAGAATTCAATGTAAGAGTATTTCAACATTTATACATGCCTCACTAATTCATACAATATGAATATTATGAAGCTTCATGAATGACTAGAGTATAGACAGTGGAATGATGACACTCATCATGTCTACATCCATCTAGACTCTTAAAACATTGGTTCAGGTAGGTATTCAAACAATTTGAATACATCATCTCTTATAGAGCCAACATTCTGCACGATGCAGAGAACCATGTCATTCATGATTAAATGTCAAGAGCACATATGTATGCCAGAACATCTTCTTAGATTTTATAAGGATTAATTGACAATTGTAATCATCATCGACATGTCACTTCCAAAGTACATTCGATGAGATCAAGACTATAGAGACATACAAACCCTAGGGTTGTAGTCCTATTATCTATTTAATTCCTCATTAGTATGAGGAGACTTGCATGCTGCAACCACATACATTATGTGTCCAACTGCAAGCACAATATCTGGATCATGAGTCCAATCCATGATATTTTACTGGTTACTATTGAGTATAGAATTGAGTGGGTTTAATGAAGGATTATCTGAAATAAGAAAATTGCATAAATATATATGAATATATATATATATACACATTTTACTTTAATTTAGGAATTTTTATATCAAAGTTGTCTTGCCTTGTCAACACTGAAAGTTCATTCCCTTAATCACTTTCAATGTAAAAGATATACTTACCATTATATCTCAGCAAGATCTGAGATCTCCTTCCTTATCTTTGTTACATCCCAATAATATGAGAATCTGCAACTCCGATAAAAAGAAGCGGGAACACATTCCACCTTGCAAGTCCAACTTGCATTTCCCAATTCGGGCCCACCACCCCTAAGGCGATGTTGACCCGTCATTAATTGAACCAACCGTCAACAGGAATAGTACTTGCTATGCGCAATCCAATATCGCCCCAATAATATGAGGATCTGATATTAGGGTCTCTACGCATACGGCCTTACTCTTTCGAGAAGCAAAGAGCCCGATCCAGATGCTCTTGCATACAGGAGCTGTCTCTTCGGACAGGCGTCTCCCACGTGCAATCCCTGGCGACGGAACCCTTCGCCTTGACGGGAGACCATGGATGTCACTTATGTGATCCTCCATATCATATTCAAATTTTAATTAATTATCATGAATCACATTCACATAATTAATTCTTCCAAGGGAAATTATAATAACTCTATTCATAATAGAGTGTCTCAATTGGACACAATCAATTTAATCATATTAAATTAATTATCAATCTAATTCAATCAATCAAACTTAATTATTTTACTTAAATATATATGGTAATATCTCAAAATACGTGTTAATTCGAATTTTAATAATTAGAAAATACACCTTGATTTTCTCCGGCATTATACAGTCCCTACCCGCTGTCATGGCCAGTACCGACGAGAGTGGGACGGACCACATACGTTGCAACCCGCTACCCAATGCTCTCCGACTAGTCATCATATCCGCCTCGGGAGAGCATAATGCCAGATATATCAATTTGTACTTGATATGATCATCGGTTTTTCAATCGAAATTATACCATATAGTAATAATCAAAACATTTTTTATTATAAGGAAATTTGCTACACAAATTCCCAATCCTATTCAAGCATCAAGTTTGAAGATTGTGTTTCCAATTATGATTTGGATCACATCCAATCAATTTATTGGTTGAGGCCAAGTCAATTAGGCAAATAATCATGTTCCAATATTTCACAAATATTTTCCAAGATTATTTCACGAAATTAACACTTAATTTCACTAATTGACAATCACTTGGTTCTAGATTAGGACTGTAATTTCAGTAGTGACCCCTACTCACTAAAATTAGCATATCTCAATCAATTTAAATCCAAATTAGGCAAAATCAATTTTCAAAGATTACTAATTTGATTTAGGACAGAACCCAAGTGGTGTTTCACACATTTTGAGGCAGATGATAACAGTAATTAACTCTTTAATCATGTTAAAATCTACTGTTCCCGCAACAGTGCATACATGTTCATTAAAACAACCATATCTTGAGCAAACGAAATCCGATTTACGTAAACTCAGATCCTATGGTTTCCTTATTTAATGGGGAACAAAACTCAAGTAAATAATTCGTGCTTAAATAATTTAAACATGGCCGAAATTATTTACTAAACAGATCTGCGAAATCAAATGCGATAAAAACTTTCGCGACCTCAACGAACCCAAGTCGTCCTCGGTTTTTCGAATCATATTCGAAACCGTCGACCTAAGGCTCTGATACCACTTGAAGGATATGGAATAAATCCTCAAGCGCATCACAGAAGCGTGTTTGTCGTATCGGATACGACGAAGAACGACTAGTCGCACTAGTTGTTCTATGCAGCGGAAATTAAAATTTTATGCGACGAAACCACATGATCCGAGAACACTTCTTGGATCGTTTCGTCTAAACCACAAACAAGTATTAGGGTTACCTCTTGAAGCGTGGTTGCGATCGAGTCTCTAAACAAAGAGACCTCCTGTCTCAAGTCCGATCCGTCGGAGGAGACGCTTGCGAGCGCGGGGATGAACCGCGTGCTTCTCGCAATCCATGTTGATGATCCAAGCGGTAGGATCTCCTTATCTCGAAACACGAGATCCGACATCTTCTTCACGAGCGGGGCGCACCGAAGGAGACAGAGATCCACGAGCAAACCATCGGGCAGCATAACGACGATGCCGCGGCGATGTAGAACCTCTCTAGGATATCCATGGTGGACGGCCATGAGAGGGAGAGAAAGAGAGAAAGAGAGAGAGAGAGATTTGTTGTCTCAACTATTGTGTGTCTATTTGTATCAAGAAGAGCAATGGGGTGCCTCTCCTTTTATAGGGTTTTGGGATCCATGGATCTCAATCCATGTGTCAACACAAATCCAATGGTCCACATTAATTTGTATATCTTTCAATGGTCATGATTTGTTGCTAAAAACACAATAACAATTAATTTAATAAAAAATCAAATATACAATAAATATTCGTAAGTGAAGAGAAGAAATCTCATATCATACATAATCATCAGTAGATATCATATATCCATAATGTTTACTATGATATAGATGATCCGCATACATCAACATGTATGAGATCCTGAATACCTTGACATCTTACACCATTCTCAAAGAAGGGTGTATTGGACATTTTACTTTGAATAAAATATTCATAAGTATGTAGGTTTTGAAATTTTAGACATTCTAAAGTTTCATCTCTTACTAGTCTATTGATCAAAACAATAGACAAATGTCCAAGGCTTGATGCTAGATCATTGTCAAATGATCTTCATCCTCCTATTGATCTTGAGGTTTAATTTCAACATTTAGAATTGTTAATGAACCATTCATTAATTTTTCTAAATAGTGGAGTCCACTAGATCTTAGATTACTATCTGAAATATCTCCATCATAATTCTTCACGATAGATTTATTACAGAATTCATGTTTATTTCCAATATTTAGAAACAAACAATGAGTGTATTCTAATGCCTAGGTCATAGAGACATTCTCTAATACTAAGGGCTCTCCCACTGAAATTATGAAGCCTTTCAATCTAATAGAGATTGTTGCACCAATTGCATCAATATCTATGTGGATGACTATAAGCCTTAAGATCAAAATTTCTACTCTTCTAAAACATATGCAACCCATTGCAAGTGTTGTAGAAGATTGAGATACAATTACAAGACTTTAAGCAAGTCAATTTCAATGATTTATATGTAGATTATTCTGATGCTCTATCTGAGTCCTTCTCTAAGGATTATAGACAGACTTGATAGTCATACTATCAACACATCAACTTATTACAGTATTGGCATTCATCCAACTCTTCGGATGACATATGAAAGTCATAGATGTACAGTCAACTCTTTGACCATACTTCTTACTCGGGTCCAACCCATGCTTCCACTGCGCTCCCTTTATCTATAAACAACCATTGCTTAAGACAGGATCTCTTATGTTAAATTCGAAAGAATTCAATGTAATAGTATTTCAATATTTATACATGCCTCACTAATTCATACAATATGAATATTATGAAGCTTCATGAATGACTAGAGTATAGACAGTGGAATGATGACACTCATCATGTCTACATCCATCTAGACTCTTAAAACATTGGTTCAGGTAGATATTCAAACAATTTGAATACATCATCTCTTATAGAGCCATCATTCTGCACGATGCAGAGAACCATGTCATTCATGATTAAATGTCAAGAGCACATATGTATGCCAGAACATCTTCTTAGATTTTATAAGGATTAATTGATAATTGTAATCATCATCGACATGTCACTTCCAAAGTACATCCGATGAGATCAAGACTATAGAGACATACAAACCCTAGGGTTGTAGTCCTATTATCTATTTAATTCCACATTAGTATGAGGAGACTTGCATGCTGCAACCACATACATTATGTGTCCAACTGCAAGCACAATATCTGGATCATGAGTCCAATCCATGATATTTTACTGGTAACTATTGAGTATAGAATTGAGTGGGTTTAATGAAGGATTATTTGAAATAAGAAATTTGCATAAATACATATATGAATATATATATATATACACATTTTACTTTGATTTAGGAATTTTTATATCAAAGTTGTCTCGCCTTGTCAACACTAAAAGTTCATTCCCTTAATCACTTTCAATGTAAAAGATATACTTACCATTATATCTCGGCAAGATCTGAGATCTCCTTCCTTATCTTTGTTACATCCCAATAATATGAGAATCTGAAACTATGATAAAAAGAAGCGGGAACACATTCCACCTTGCAAGTCCAACTTGCATTTCCCAATTCGGGCCCACCACCCCTAAGGCGATGTTGACCCGTCATTAATTGAACCAACCGTCAACAGGAATAGTACTTGCTATGCGCAATCCAATATTTCGCCCCAATAATATGAGGATCTGATATTGGGGTCACTACGCATACGGCCTTACTCTTTCGAGAAGCAAAGAGCCCGATCCAGATGCGCTTGCATACAAGAGCTGTCACTTCGGACATGTGTCTCCCACATGCAATCCCTGGCGACGGAACCCTTCGCCTTGACGGGAGACCATGGTTGTCACTTATGTGATCCTCCATATCATATTCAAATTTTAATTAATTATCATGAATCACATTCACATATTTAATTCTTCCAAGGGAAATTATAATAACTCTATTCATAATAGAGTGTCTCAATTGTACACAATCAATTTAATCATATTAAATTAATTATCAATCCAATTCAATCAATCAAACTTAATTATTTTACTTGAATATATATGGTAATATCTCAAAATACGTGTTAATTCGAATTTTAATAATTAGAAAATACACCTTGATTTTCTCTGGCATTATACAATCCCTACCCACTGTCATGGCCAGTACCGATGAGAGTGGGACGGACCACATACGTTGCAACCCGCTACCCTATGCTCTCCGACTAGTCACCATATCCGCCTCGGGAGAGCATAATGCCAGATATATCAATTTGTACTTGAGATGATCATCAGTTTTTCAATCGAAATTATACCATATAGTAATAATCAAAACATTTTTGATTATAAGGAAATTTGCTACACAAATTCCCAATCATATTCAAGCATCAAGTTTGAAGATTGTGTTTCCAATTATGATTTGGATCACATCCAATCAATTTATTAGTTGAGGCCAAGTCAATTAGGCAAATAATCATGTTCCAATATTTCACAAATATTTTCCAAGATTATTTCACGAAATTAACACTTAATTTCACTAATTGACAATCACTTGGTTCTAGATTAGGACTGTAATTTCAGTAGTGACCCCTACTCACTAAAATTAGCATATCTCAATCAATTTAAATCCAAATTAGGCAAAATCAATTTTCAAAGATTACTAATTTGATTTAGGATAGAACCCAAGTGGTGTTTCACACATTTCGAGGCAGATGATAACAGTAATTAACTCTTTAGTCATGTTAAAATCTATTGTTCCCGCAACAGTGCATACATGTTCATTAAAACAACCATATCTTGAGCAAACGAAATCCGATTTACGTAAACTCAGATCCTATGATTTCCTTATTTAATGTGAAACAAAACTCAAGTAAATAATTCGTGCTTAAATATTTTAAACATGGCCTAAATTATTTACTAAACAGATCTGCGAAATCAAATGCGATAAAAACTTTCGCGACCTCAACGAACCCAAGTCGTCCTCGGTTTTTCGAATCATATTCGAAATCGTCGACCTAAGGCTCTGATACCACTTGAAGGATATGGAATAAATCCTTAAGCGCATCACGGAAGCGTGATTGTCGTATCGGATACGACGAATAACGACTAGTCGCACTAGTTGTTCTATGCAGCGGAAATTAAAATTTTATGTGACGAAACCACATGATCCAAGAACACTTCTCAGATCGTTTCGTCTAAACCACAAACAAGTATTAGGGTTACCTCTTGAAGCATGGTTGCGATCGAGTCTCTAAACAAAGAGACCTCCTGTCTCAAGTCCGATCCGTCGGAGGAGACGCTTGCGAGCGCGGGGATGAACCGCGTGCTTCTCGCAATCCATGTTGATGATCCAAGCAGTAGGATCTCCTGATCTAGAAACACGAGATCCGACATCTTCTTCACGAACGGGGCGCACCGAAGGAGACGGAGATCCACGAGCAAACCATCGGGCAGCATAACGACGATGCCGCGGCGATGTAGAACCTCTATAGGTCATCCATGGTGGACGACCATGAGAGGGAGAGAAAGAGAGAAAGAGAGAGAGATTTGTTGTCTCAACTATTGTGTGTCTATTTGTATCAAGAAGAGCAATGGGGTGCCTCTCCTTTTATAGGGTTTTGGGATCCATGGATCTCAATCCATGTGTCAACACAAATCCAATGGTCCACATTAATTTGTGTTTCTTTCAATGGTCATGATTTGTTGCTAAAAACACAACAACAATTAATTTAATAAAAAATCAAATATACAATAAATATAATTTGATTTTATATCAAATCAATCTCTATTGGAGAAATAGGAAAAGAGGCAAGCCTCCTTCCATAAGGAGGTTGGACGGCCACCAATTCCTCATGGGAATTGTGCCCGTCCCCTCTCCTCATTAGGAAGGGGGCCTCCTTCATCTCTTTCGAGCCACCATTCTGCATAATACAGAGAACCAAGTCATTCATGATTAAATGTCTAGAGCACATACGTATGCCAAAATATCTTCTTTTATTTTATAAGGATTATTCGACAATTACGATCACCATCGACATGTCACTTCCAAAGTACACTCGATGAAAGATCAAGACTATAGAGACATACAAACCCTAAGGTGATGTCTTATTGTCTTATTTAATTGCCCTTCCTCATTATGTTGAGGGGACTTGCACACTGCAACCACATACATTATGTGTCCAATTGCAAGTACAATATCTGGATCATGAGTCCAATCCAAGATATTTTTACTGGTTATCATTGAGTATAACATTGAGTGGGTTTAATGAAGGATTATCTGAAATAAGAAATTTGCATAAGTGTATATATTATATATACATGTTTTACTTTGATTTAGGAATTTTTATATCAAAGTTGTCTTGCCTTGTCAACACTGAAAGTTCATTCCCTTAATCACTTTCAATGTAAGAGATATTCTTACCATTATATCTCTAGCAAGATCTGGGATCTCCTTTCCTATCTTCGTTGCATCCCAATAATATGAGAACCTACAACTCGGATAAAAAGAAGCGGGAACACATTCCGCCTTGCAAGTCCAACTTGCATTTCCCAATTCGGTCTTTAACACCCGGGCCCACCACCCCTAAGGCAATGTTGACCCGTCATTAATTGAACCAACCGTCAACAGGCTTAATACTCGCTATACGCAATCCAATATCGCCCCAATAATATGAGGACCCGATATTGGGGTCACTACGTATACGACCTTACTCTTTCGAGAAACAAAGAACCCGATCCAATTAAATCATATATAGGATCTGTCACTTCGAACAGGCGTCTCCTATACACAACAACTGGCGACGGAATCCTTTGCCTTGACGGGAGACCATGGATGTCACTTATTTGATCCTCCACCTCATATTCAAATTTTATAATTAATTATCGTGAATCACATTCACATAATTAATTCTTCCAAGGGAAATACACATCTACTCAAAATAGAGTGTTTATTGGATATAATTAATTTAATCACATTAAATTAATCATCAATCCAATCATCAATCAACAAACATGTCTTTTACTTGAATAGTAGGTATTATCTCAAAATACGTATTATTCGAATTTTAATAATTAGAAAAATACATATTGACTTTCTCCGGCATTATACAATCCCTACCCGCTGTCATGGCCAGTACCGACGAGAGTGGGACGGACCACATACGTTGCAACCCGCGACCCCAATGCTCTCCGACTAGGCACCACATCCGCCTCAGGAAAGGATAATAACAGATAGATCATCATGTACTTTGAGATGCTCATCGGTTTTTCAACCGAAATTATACCATATAATATACATCAAAATATTTTTGATTATATTATAAGGAGATTTGCTAGACAAATCTCCAATCCTATTCAAGGAAAAGGGTTTTTCATGTAAAAGTTGTCCTACAACAATTGTAAGATAATCTATGGTTTTCATGAAAGCAATGTTTGTTGATGAACCAATGATCAAGCTCTAATATCTCATCATTGTGGTTTAGGCAAGTGTCATTCAATGAAATAATTATATCTTTAAATATTTCACAAATATTTATCACTAATTATTCCAGAAAATTAACAATTAATTTTCATCATGATAATTGAATGACATATCACAAGGTTCAAGATCAAAATTGTTAATTTCCAGCAGTGACCCCCAATCACTAAAATTAACTTATCTTGATCAATTTAAATCCAAAAAATGCAAACTCAGTTTCCAAAGATTGTCTATTTGATTTATTAAAGAACCCAAGTGATAATTCACGCATTTCAAGGCGGATTAAAACCGTAATTATCTCATTAATTACGTTCAAATCTGCAGTTCCCGCAACAGTGAATATAGGCATATTCAAAAGACCATATCTTGAGCAAATGAAGTCCAAATTTAGTAAACTCAAGTCGTATGGTTTCCTTGTTTAATGGGGAACAAAATATAGTTGAAAATTTCGTGTTTAAACATTTTAAACAGTGCCGAAAAATTCAATTAGACAGAGGTGCGAAAATTGAAATGCAGTAAAAATTTCGCAACCCTTTCAAGAACCAAATCGTATAAGGTCTATGGATCATATCCAAAACCTTATTCAACCTATGGCTCTGATACCACTTGAAGGATATTGAGTATCCTTAAGCGCATCACGGAAGCGTGTCGATCGCATCGTATGCAATCGGAGCAACTAGTCGTACTAGATGCTAGATGCAGCGGAAATTAAAATTTTTTAACTTTAAAGATGAAACCACATGATCACGAGAACACTTCTCGGATCGTTTCATCAAACCACAAAGTACAAGGAATACCTCTTGAAGCGTGGTTGTGATCGCGAGATCCCAAAGTAGAGATCCTCCTATCTTAAGTCCGATCCACGAAGAACGCACTTGCGGGCGCGATGATGAGTCGCGTTCCTTCCCGCAATCCTCGATGAAGATCCAAGCGATGGCTCCCCCGATTTCGTCAAACGAAATCCGTCGTCTTCCTTTAGAGTAAGAAACTCCAAAGAAGATGGAGATCCACGAGTCGTCGAAGAAGAAGCCGAGAGTCTCTCCTTTCTCAACACAAAGTGGACGGCCACTTAATGGAGAAGAGAAAGAGAGAGAGAGGGCGAGAATGAGAAAGAGAGAGAGAGAGAGTTGTCACCTTGTACAACTCTTAATGATGTACCATGGAAGGCTACCCTAGCCCTCTATTTATATTAGTTTAGGATCCAATGGATCTCAATCCATGGGACACATGGATCCAAAGGCTATGCTTGGTCCATGCTAGATCAATGGCTATGATTGTTGTTGGTTAAAACCAACAACATTAATTTAAATTAAAAAATGTTGCAACATTATCAACATAATTTAATTTAACTAATTAAGAGATAATGTGACAACAAAAAGGGAGTCAACAAACCACCCTAAATTATAGGGGGTTATTTTGTCTCCTTTTATTTTATCTTATAATTTCTTAATAAATTGCAATAACTATTATTGCAATAATATCCACCAAATTAATTCCAAATTAATTTGTGAATAATTCAATCATGCCATCGAAGATATGTGAATCACATTCACAACCCAAACTAATTTGTAAATTACATTTCCAATTAATTAATTAATGTGAATCCAATCCACACTATTAATTAACAAATGCTATTTACATAGATTCTCTCTCTTCAATATATATTATAAATCATATTTATAATACACATATATCATGGATAGTATTATCCACATTCTCTAATCCTTGATAATTAAATCCCATTTAATTATCTTAGATAATCATTTTCACAATATGAATCATATTCATATTTAAGCTTGATAATTAAATCTCATTTAATCATCAAGTCCTTGCTTGGATATTTCATCAAAAGAATTATTCTTGAACTCTTTCAAGAATAATGTGCTTTCTCCGTAGATACTTGGAGATAAGGACAGGGCGATTGTATTATTCCATGTATAGTGACTTGGATATTGAGATATTATCTTAAATCCAGATCGAACGAACCTCCCATAGATGTTTGATTAAATCAAGACCGCAAATCCAATCTTCTCATTGAATCTGAATCTCATTCAGACCAATGTCCAACACTTGGACTAAGATCGGATTGCTTCTCTACTGAAAGGAGTCACTAAAATCCAGACCTGTTTCATCACTCCCTCGGAATGGAAGCGTCATAGATATACAATCGTTTAGGATCACATCACCCTTCAGGTATTCCCAATACCTGTACATCCTGCATACTGGAAGACCCATGGTCAACCCGAAGATTAAGATCAATTTTACACTGTCTTCTTCAGGGTTTGATCACTAAGTTTCTCATTTGATCATTGGGATTTGGTATCGATCATATACTTTCCAAAAGCATATATCATACCTAGGTCTTGATTATATACTTTCCAAAATTATATATCAAACCTACAAATTCAGTCAAGCTTCCAAAGCGAGACGACCGTGCACGGAATTTGATTCCTCCCAATATCTCATGAGTGAGCTCATGTCTTCTGGTTCAGTAGTGAACCTGTATGATCCCTTTGAGAGATCGTATTACTCATATGCCCTTATATGCACACCAACGCGCCGGTGTATAGACCTTGGTTAGGTCATCAACCTATTGGTCTGTCAAATGTACATACTCAGACATATAGCAATACATCTGTCTCCGGTCAGAGGATGCGTGCCTATGTTGTGACAGCATTCAACATAGGACTTAGGTTATCTCGATCTCGTTAAGTCAACTCTTTGACCTAACTAATCTGAGACCTCCGAATCTCTATTCCTATGCAGAGGACCTGCATCAAGAGGTCGTTCAGATATCAGCCTATGTGAGAAAGGATTGCCATCTCCTACTCAGGCTGGAGATCACATCTTAACAATCATTTGACGGTGCTTGATGAGTCCTCAATCTAACTCTTTAGATATTCATCCAAGCACCAGCCTCTATGATTCAATAATTGAATCAACAACTGTATGATTATTAAGACAGCCATGGTACATAACCCTAATTGTACAGAGGGACCTATTATGCAAATTATTTATTCTTCATTTCAGATCAGGGAATGATATTTGCAATAACATTTATTGCATAATGGCTCGCCGTGGGCTCACATGTCCAACAATCTCCCACTAGCCCAAAGAGCCATTAATGGGCTAATCATTTAAACCCACACTCATGTAACAATCATAGGCTATTTAGAAATAACTAGGTAAGCTGATCAGTCACTCTGTTCCCAAAAGACTATGCCAAGTCCTTTTACGGCACTTGCATATCCCTAGGTAACATTGCTCGCATCCAATGCGAATGTTGCATCTAATGCAACCAATACTCAATCTAGTCAAAGCAATTATAGTGTCCTTGACACTATTGCTCAATAACTAGTATTTCCATAATCCTTATCAGAATACCCTTATTCCGGGAGATCACTATCTCTCAAGGTATCCACAGTTAAGACCTTTTAGATCTCTATCTATAAAGTCTTAACTTCTTGAAAATAAGACATAGAGATCACCATCTCTAAAGCCTTGTCAGCTTTGAAGATATTGTTATTTCTGCAATCAAGTGTTTTATCTCCATAATAGGATTAGTAACAGTTTACTACTCCCACTGCATGGCAGATATCTGGCTTTTATACACATTTAGTATACATTTAGCTTCTCGTAACTGATGCACAGGTGCAAGCAGTTCTAGCATTCACTTCCTCAACTCTTTGAGGTGCTATCCCTTTAGATAGGTCAGTACCAAATCTCAAGGGAAGGAAGCCTTTCTTGGAATTTCCAAAAAAATGGAACATGTCCAAGGTGTACTACTAATGTGACAATCCTAATACCTTCTTTTCTTTGCTTCTGAACAACTTCAGAACTAAGATCTAAGAGGTATCCTTGAGATCATATCTTAAGGTATGGAATAACCAGTCTATAAAACACTTATTATCATCCTTATATCATTCCAAATGATTAGGATATTATCTACATTTAGCACGATGAACACAATGGCACTCCCCCTAAGCTTCACATGGTACATCAAGATTCTATTTGAAATCATAACATTTATAATTTCATCAAATCTTATGTTTCAACAACAAGAAGCTTATTTGAGTCCACAGATGGATTTCTTTAGCTTTCACAATTTACTTTCCCCAAACATGAACCCCTGGGGCTACTTCATGTGAATATCCTCAGAGAGGTATTCTTTAGAGGAATGCAATCTTGACTTACATCTTGAAGATGCAATAGTCAAGTTGTGCAGCTAGGATTAGCAATATTCTGATGATTTCAAGCGTGGTTTCCAAAGAGCAAGTCTCATTGCAAGCAATGTCTTCTCTTACGGTGTGCAGCTCATGGCTACGAACCGAGCTCTGAAGGTCTCTACCTACTCATCAGGTTCCTCTTCTCTTGAAGATCCATTTACACCTTAATGGGTCTAACCCTTATAGGTGGATCCTCGAGGGTCCATATACAACACTTGTATATGAAGTCTACTTTAGACTTTATTGCTAATATCCATCTTTCCATGTCATGATCTTCAGGAGATTCATCACATGAAGTCCGATCATTGTCAGACTTGGCTGATACATGGAATACATCCTCAAACTCATTTGAAGAGGTATTAATGTTTCATCTTTAATTGTCCTTTTAGTTTCCGATTTCAGGAGCCTCATTATCTTCTCAAGATTAAATAAGTTCCTTTACTTCATTTTCATCTTGATTCTCAAGAGTCCATCCTCCAAGAATCACATTCTCAGAGATGAGATCTTTTAAGAATCTCAAGGTCATAAAGTAGGTATCCAATACCATCCTTTATTTTCCTAATGAAGTAGCACTCTTAAGTGCTAGATTCCAGCTTACATGCATGGAACCTTATTAAGGATATATATTGTAGTCTCTACTACACATATATACCTGGAAACTAAGAGGAAATTATGCTAAAATTAATCATTGATCAAATCATGTCACACATGATCCAATTGTATCTCCCTACAACTCCATTGAGTTTAGGTGTATTAGGAGGAGTGAGATAGAAATGATATTCATATCTCCATAAGGTATTCTTTGAATTTTATCTAATAGGTACAAGCTACCTAGGTTAGATCAAATTCATTTCATCTTTCTTCAAACTTTGGTTCTAAACCAAAATTGTGAAATCTTTGAACATTTCAAAGGTTTCTCAGGTGAAGAGAAGAAATCTCATATCATACGTAATCATCAATAGATATCACATATCCATAATGTTTACTATGATATAGATGATCTACATACATCAATATGTATGAGATCTTGAATACCTCGACATCTAACACCATTCCCAGAGAAGGGTGTATTGGACAATTTACTTTGAATACAATATTCACAAGTATGTAAGATTTGAAAATTTGGACACTCTAAAGTTTCGTATCTTACTAGTCTATTGATCAAATCAATAGACAAATGTCCAAGGCTTGATGCCAGATCATTGTCAAATGATCTTCAACCTCCTATTGATCTTATAAGGTTTGATTTTCAGTATTAGAAATCTTAATGAATCATTCATTAATTTTCTAATTTTGTGGAGTCCACTAGATGTTAGATTACTATCTGAAATATATCCATCATAACTCTTTATGATAGTTATATCTCAGAATTCATGTTTATTTCCAACATTTAGAAACAAACAATGAGGGTATTCTAATATCTAGGTCATAGAGACATTCTCCAAGACTAAGGGCTCTCCCACTGAGAATATGAAGTCCATCTATCCAACAGAGACTGCTGTAACAATTACAGCAATATCCATATAGATGACTACTAAACCTTAAGATCAAATTTCTAATCTTCTAATATATATATGCAACCAATTGCAAATGTCATTAGAAGATTGGGATACAATTGTCAGACTTAATCTTATGAAATAATAAAGTCAGAGTCAATGATTATATGTAGATTATTCTGATGCTCTATCTGAGTCCTTCACTAAGGATTTTAGATAGACTTGATAGTCATACTATCAACACATCAACTTATTGCAGTATTGGCATTCATTCAACTCTTTCGATGTCATATGGAAGTCACAGAAGTAGGTCAACTTTTTGACTTTCCTTCTTACTCGGGTCCGACCCATGCTTCCACTGTGCTCTCTTAATATATAAACAACCATTGCTTAAGACTAAGGATCTCTTATGTTAAATTCAAAAGAATTCAATGTAAGAGCATTTCAACATTTATACATGCTTCATTAAATTCATACAATATGAATATCATAAAGCTTCATGAATGACTTGAGTATAGATAGTAGAATGATGACACTCATCATATCTACATTCATCTTAACTCTTGGAGACTTAGGTTCAGGTAGGTATTCAAACATTTTGAATACATCATCTCTTTTGAGCCACCATTCTGCATAATACAGAGAACCAAGTCATTCATGATTAAATGTCTAGAGCACATACGTATGCCAAAATATCTTCTTTTATTTTATAAGGATTATTCGACAATTACGATCACCATCGACATGTCACTTCCAAAGTACACTCGATGAAAGATCAAGACTATAGAGACATACAAACCCTAAGGTGATGTCTTATTGTCTTATTTAATTGCCCTTCCTCATTATGTTGAGGGGACTTGCACACTGCAACCACATACATTATGTGTCCAATTGCAAGTACAATATCTGGATCATGAGTCCAATCCAAGATATTTTTACTGGTTATCATTGAGTATAACATTGAGTGGGTTTAATGAAGGATTATCTGAAATAAGAAATTTGCATAAGTGTATATATATTATATATACATGTTTTACTTTGATTTAGGAATTTTTATATCAAAGTTGTCTTGCCTTGTCAACACTGAAAGTTCATTCCCTTAATCACTTTCAATGTAAGAGATATTCTTACCATTATATCTCTAGCAAGATCTGGGATCTCCTTTCCTATCTTCGTTGCATCCCAATAATATGAGAACCTACAACTCGGATAAAAAGAAGCGGGAACACATTCCGCCTTGCAAGTCCAACTTGCATTTCCCAATTCGGTCTTTAACACCCGGGCCCACCACCCCTAAGGCAATGTTGACCCGTCATTAATTGAACCAACCGTCAACAGGCTTAATACTCGCTATACGCAATCCAATATCGCCCCAATAATATGAGGACCCGATATTGGGGTCACTACGTATACGGCCTTACTCTTTCGAGAAGCAAAGAACCCGATCCAATTAAATCATATATAGGATCTGTCACTTCGGACAGGCGTCTCCTATACACAACAACTGGCGACGGAATCCTTTGCCTTGACGGGAGACCATGGATGTCACTTATGTGATCCTCCACCTCATATTCAAATTTTATAATTAATTATCGTGAATCACATTCACATAATTAATTCTTCCAAGGGAAATACACATCTATTCAAAATAGAGTGTTTATTGGATATAATTAATTTAATCACATTAAATTAATCATCAATCCAATCATCAATCAACAAACATGTCTTTTACTTGAATAGTAGGTATTATCTCAAAATACGTATTATTCGAATTTTAATAATTAGAAAAATACATATTGACTTTCTCCGGCATTATACAATCCCTACCCGCTGTCATGGCCAGTACCGACGAGAGTGGGACGGACCACATACGTTGCAACCCGCGACCCCAATGCTCTCCGACTAGGCACCACATCCGCCTCAGGAAAGGATAATACCAGATAGATCATCATGTACTTTGAGATGCTCATCGGTTTTTCAACCGAAATTATACCATATAATATACATCAAAATATTTTTGATTATATTATAAGGAGATTTGCTAGACAAATCTCCAATCCTATTCAAGCAAAATGGTTTTTCATGTAAAAGTTGTCCTACAACAATTGTAAGATAAACTATGGTTTTCATGAAAGCAATGTTTGTTGATGAACCAATGATCAAGCTCTAATATCTCATCATTGTGGTTTAGGCAAGTGTCATTCAATGAAATAATTATATCTTTAAATATTTCACAAATATTTATCACTAATTATTCCAGAAAATTAACAATTAATTTTCATCATGATAATTGAATGACATATCACAAGGTTCAAGGTCAAAATTGTTAATTTCCAGCAGTGACCCCCAATCACTAAAATTAACTTATCTTGATCAATTTAAATCCAAAAAATGCAAACTCAGTTTCCAAAGATTGTCTATTTGATTTATTAAAGAACCCAAGTGATAATTCACGCATTTCAAGGCGGATTAAAACCGTAATTATCTCATTAATTACGTTCAAATCCGCAGTTCCCGCAACAGTGAATATAGGCATATTCAAAAGACCATATCTTGAGCAAATGAAGTCCAAATTTAATAAACTCAAGTCGTATGGTTTCCTTGTTTAATGGGGAACAAAATACAGTTGAAAATTTCGTGTTTAAACATTTTAAACAGTGCTGAAAAATTCAATTAGACAGAGGTGCGAAAATTGAAATGCAGTAAAAATTTCGCAACCCTTTCAAGAACCAAATCGTATAAGGTCTATGGATCATATCCAAAACCTTATTCAACCTATGGCTCTGATACCACTTGAAGGATATTGAGTATCCTTAAGCGCATCACGGAAGCGTGTCGATCGCATCGTATGCAATCGGAGCAACTAGTCGTACTAGATGCTAGATGCAGCGGAAATTAAAATTTTTTAACTTTAAAGATGAAACCACATGATCACGAGAACACTTCTCGGATCGTTTCATCAAACCACAAAGTACAAGGAATACCTCTTGAAGCGTGGTTGTGATCGCGAGATCCCAAAGTAGAGATCCTCCTATCTTAAGTCCGATCCACGAAGAACGCACTTGCGGGCGCGATGATGAGTCGCGTTCCTTCCCGCAATCCTCGATGAAGATCCAAGCGATGGCTCCCCCGATTTCGTCAAACGAAATCCGTCGTCTTCCTTTAGAGTAAGAAACTCCAAAGAAGATGGAGATCCACGAGTCGTCGAAGAAGAAGCCGAGAGTCTCTCCTTTCTCAACACAAAGTGGACGGCCACTTAATGGAGAAGAGAAAGAGAGAGAGAGGGCGAGAATGAGAAAGAGAGAGAGAGTTGTCACCTTGTACAACTCTTAATGATGTACCATGGAAGGCTACCCTAGCCCTCTATTTATATTAGTTTAGGATCCAATGGATCTCAATCCATGGGACACATGGATCCAAAGGCTATGCTTGGTCCATGCTAGATCAATGGCTATGATTGTTGTTGGTTAAAAACAACAACATTAATTTAAATTAAAAAATGTTGCAACATTATCAACATAATTTAATTTAACTAATTAAGAGATAATGTGACAACAAAAAGGGAGTCAACAAACCACCCTAAATTATAGGGGGTTATTTTGTCTCCTTTTATTTTATCTTATAATTTCTTAATAAATTGCAATAACTATTATTGCAATAATATCCACCAAATTAATTCCAAATTAATTTGTAAATAATTCAATCATGCCATCGAAGATATGTGAATCACATTCACAACCCAAACTAATTTGTAAATTACATTTCCAATTAATTAATTAATGTGAATCCAATCCACACTATTAATTAACAAATGCTATTTACATAGATTCTCTCTCTTCAATATATATTATAAATCATATTTATAATACACATATATCATGGATAGTATTATCCACATTCTCTAATCCTTGATAATTAAATCCCATTTAATTATCTTAGATAATCATTTTCACAATATGAATCATATTCATATTTAAGCTTGATAATTAAATCTCATTTAATCATCAAGTCCTTGCTTGGATATTTCATCAAAAGAATTATTCTTGAACTCTTTCAAGAATAATGTGCTTTCTCCGTAGATACTTGGAGATAAGGACAGGGCGATTGTATTATTCCATGTATAGTGACTTGGATATTGAGATATTATCTCAAATCCAGATCGAACGAACCTCCCATAGATGTTTGATTAAATCAAGACCGCAAATCCAATCTTCTCATTGAATCTGAATCTCATTCAGACCAATGTCCAACACTTGGACTAAGATCGGATTGCTTCTCTACTGAAAGGAGTCACTAAAATCCAGACCTGTTTCATCACTCCCTCGGAATGGAAGCGTCATAGATATACAATCGTTTATGATCACATCACCCTTCAGGTATTCCCAATACCTGTACATCCTGCATACTGGAAGACCCATGGTCAACCCGAAGATTAAGATCAATTTTACACTGTCTTCTTCAGGGTTTGATCACTAAGTTTCTCATTTGATCATTGGGATTTGGTATCGATCATATACTTTCCAAAAGCATATATCATACTTAGGTCTTGATTATATACTTTCCAAAATTATATATCAAACCTACAAATTCAGTCAAGCTTCCAAAGCGAGACGACCGTGCACGGAATTTGATTCCTCCCAATATCTCATGAGTGAGCTCATGTCTTCTGGTTCAGTAGTGAACCTGTATGATCCCTTTGAGAGATCGTATTACTCATATGCCCTTATATGCACACCAACGTGCCGGTGTATAGACCTTGGTTAGGTCATCAACCTATTGGTCTGTCAAATGTACATACTCAGACATATAGCAATACATCTGTCTCCGGTCAGAGGATGCGTGCCTATGTTGTGACAGCATTCAACATAGGACTTAGGTTATCTCGATCTCGTTAAGTCAACTCTTTGACCTAACTAATCTGAGACCTCCGAATCTCTATTCCTATGCAGAGGACCTGCATCAAGAGGTCGGTCAGATATCAGCCCATGTGAGAAAGGATTGCCATCTCCTACTCAGGCTGGAGATCACATCTTAACAATCATTTGACGGTGCTTGATGAGTCCTCAATCTAACTCTTTAGATATTCATCCAAGCACCAGCCTCTATGATTCAATAATTGAATCAACAACTGTATGATCATTAAGATAGCCATGGTACATAACCCTAATTGTACAGAGGGACCTATTATGCAAATTATTTATTCTTCATTTCAGATCAGGGAATGATATTTGCAATAACATTTATTGCATAATGGCTCGCCGTGGGCTCACATGTCCAACAATCTCCCACTAGCCCAAAGAGCCATTAATGGGCTAATCATTTAAACCCACACTCATGTAACAATCATAGGCTATTTAGAAATAGCTAGGTAAGCTGATCAGCCACTCTGTTCCCAAAAGACTATGCCAAGTCCTTTTACGGCACTTGCATATCCCTAGGTAACATTGCTCGCATCTAATGCGAATGTTGCATCTAATGCAACCAATACTCAATCTAGTCAAAGCAATTATAGTGTCCTTGACACTATTGTTCAATAACTAGTATTTCCATAATCCTTATCAGAATACCCTTATTCCGGGAGATCACTATCTCTCAAGGTATCCACAGTTAAGACCTTTTAGATCTCTATCTATAAAGTCTTAACTTCTTGAAAATAAGACATAGAGATCACCATCTCTAAAGCCTTGTCAGCTTTGAAGATATTGTTATTTCTGCAATCAAGTGTTTTATCTCCATAATAGGATTAGTAACAGTTTACTACTCCCACTGCATGGCAGATATCTGGCTTTTATACACATTTAGTATACATTTAGCTTCTCGTAACTGATGCACAGGTGCAAGCAGTTCTAGCATTCACTTCCTCAACTCTTTGAGGTGCTATCCCTTTAGATAGGTCAGTACCAAATCTCAAGGGAAGGAAGCCTTTCTTGGAATTTCCAAAAAAATGGAACATGTCCAAGGTGTACTACTAATGTGACAATCCTAATACCTTCTTTTCTTTGCTTCTGAACAACTTCAGAACTAAGATCTAAGAGGTATCCTTGAGATCATATCTTAAGGTATGGAATAGCCAGTCTATAAAACACTTATTATCATCCTTATATCATTCCAAATGATTAGGATATTATCTACATTTAGCACGATGAACACAATGACACTCCCCCTAAGCTTCACATGGTACATCAAGATTCTATTTGAAATCATAACATTTATAATTTCATCAAATCTTATGTTTCAACAACAAGAAGCTTATTTGAGTCCACAGATGGATTTCTTTAGCTTTCACAATTTACTTTCCCCAAACATGAACCCCTGGGGCTACTTCATGTGAATATCCTCAGAGAGGTATTCTTTAGAGGAATGCAATCTTGACTTACATCTTGAAGATGCAATAGTCAAGTTGTGCAGCTAGGATTAGCAATATTCTGATGATTTCAAGCGTGGTTTCCAAAGAGCAAGTCTCATTGCAAGCAATGTCTTCTCTTACGGTGTGCAGCTCATGGCTACGAACCGAGCTCTGAAGGTCTCTACATACTCATCAGGTTCCTCTTCTATTGAAGATCCATTTACACCTTAATGGGTCTAACCCTTATAGGTGGATCCTCGAGGGTCCATATACAACACTTGTATATGAAGTCTACTTTAGACTTTATTGCTAATATCCATCTTTCCATGTCATAATCTTCAGGAGATTCATCACATGAAGTCCGATCATTGTCAGACTTGGCTGATACATGGAATACATCCTCAAACTCATTTGAAGAGGTATTAATGTTTCATCTTTAATTGTCCTTTTAGTTTCCGATTTCAGGAGCCTCATTATCTTCTCAAGATTAAATGAGTTCCTTTACTTCATTTTCATCTTGATTCTCAAGAGTCAATCCTCCTAGAATCACATTCTCAGAGATGAGATCTTTTAAGAATCTCAAGGTCATAAAGTAGGTATCCAATACCATCCTTTATTTTCCTAATGAAGTAGCACTCTTAAGTGCTAGATTCCAGCTTACATGCATGGAACCTTATTAAGGATATATATTGTAGCCTCTACTACACATATATACCTGGAAACTAAGAGGAAATTATGCTAAAATTAATCATTGATCAAATCATGTCACACATGATCCAATTGTATCTCCCTACAACTCCATTGAGTTTAGGTGTATTAGGAGGAGTGAGATAGAAATGATATTCATATCTCCATAAGGTATTCTTTGAATTTTATCTAATAGGTACAAGCTACCTAGGTTAGATCAAATTCATTTCATCTTTCTTCAAACTTTGGTTCTAAACCAAAATTGTGAAATCTTTGAACATTTCAAAGGTTTCTCAGGTGAAGAGAAGAAATCTCATATCATACGTAATCATCAATAGATATCACATATCCATAATGTTTACTATGATATAGATGATCTACATACATCAATATGTATGAGATCTTGAATACCTCGACATCTAACACCATTCCCAGAGAAGGGTGTATTGGACAATTTACTTTGAATACAATATTCACAAGTATGTAAGATTTGAAAATTTGGACACTCTAAAGTTTCGTATCTTACTAGTCTATTGATCAAATCAATAGACAAATGTCCAAGGCTTGATGCCAGATCATTGTCAAATGATCTTCAACCTCCTATTGATCTTATAAGGTTTGATTTTCAGTATTAGAAATCTTAATGAATCATTCATTAATTTTCTAATTTTGTGGAGTCCACTAGATGTTAGATTACTATCTGAAATATATCCATCATAACTCTTTATGATAGTTCTATCTCAGAATTCATGTTTATTTCCAACATTTAGAAACAAACAATGAGGGTATTCTAATATCTAGGTCATAGAGACATTCTCCAAGACTAAGGGCTCTTCCACTGAGAATATGAAGTTCATCTATCCAACAGAGACTGCTGTAACAATTACAGCAATATCCATATAGATGACTACTAAACCTTAAGATCAAATTTCTAATCTTCTAATATATATATGCAACCAATTGCAAATGTCATTAGAAGATTGGGATACAATTGTCAGACTTAATCTTATGAAATAATAAAGTCAGAGTCAATGATTATATGTAGATTATTCTGATGCTCTATCTGAGTCCTTCACTAAGGATTTTAGATAGACTTGATAGTCATACTATCAACACATCAACTTATTGCAGTATTGGCATTCATTCAACTCTTTGGATGTCATATGGAAGTCACAGAAGTAGGTCAACTTTTTGACTTTCCTTCTTACTCGGGTCCGACCCATGCTTCCACTGTGCTCTCTTAATATATAAACAACCATTGCTTAAGACTAAGGATCTCTTATGTTAAATTCAAAAGAATTCAATGTAAGAGCATTTCAACATTTATACATGCTTCATTAAATTCATACAATATGAATATCATAAAGCTTCATGAATGACTTGAGTATAGATAGTAGAATGATGACACTCATCATATCTACATTCATCTTAACTCTTGGAGACTTAGGTTCAGGTAGGTATTCAAACATTTTGAATACATCATCTCTTTCGAGCCACCATTCTGCATAATACAGAGAACCAAGTCATTCATGATTAAATGTCTAGAGCACATACGTATGCCAAAATATCTTCTTTTATTTTATAAGGATTATTCGACAATTACGATCACCATCGACATGTCACTTCCAAAGTACACTCGATGAAAGATCAAGACTATAGAGACATACAAACCCTAAGGTGATGTCTTATTGTCTTATTTAATTGCCCTTCCTCATTATGTTGAGGGGACTTGCACACTGCAACCACATACATTATGTGTCCAATTGCAAGTACAATATCTGGATCATGAGTCCAATCCAAGATATTTTTACTGCTATCATTGAGTATAACATTGAGTGGGTTTAATGAAGGATTATCTGAAATAAGAAATTTGCATAAGTGTATATATATTATATATACATGTTTTACTTTGATTTAGGAATTTTTATATCAAAGTTGTCTTGCCTTGTCAACACTGAAAGTTCATTCCCTTAATCACTTTCAATGTAAGAGATATTCTTACCATTATATCTCTAGCAAAATCTGGGATCTCCTTTCCTATCTTCGTTGCATTCCAATAATATGAGAACCTACAACTCGGATAAAAAGAAGCGGGAACACATTCCGCCTTGCAAGTCCAACTTGCATTTCCCAATTCGGTCTTTAACACCCGGACCCACCGCCCCTAAGGCAATGTTGACCCGTCATTAATTGAACCAACCGTCAACAGGCTTAATACTCGCTATACGCAATCCAATATCGCCCCAATAATATGAGGACCCGATATTGGGGTCACTACGTATACGGCCTTACTCTTTCGAGAAGCAAAGAACCCGATCCAATTAAATCATATATAGGATCTGTCACTTCGGACAGGCGTCTCCTATACACAACAACTGGCGACGGAATCCTTTGCCTTGACGGGAGACCATGGATGTCACTTATTTGATCCTCCACCTCATATTCAAATTTTATAATTAATTATCGTGAATCACATTCACATAATTAATTCTTTCAAGGGAAATACACATCTATTCAAAATAGAGTGTTTATTGGATATAATTAATTTAATCACATTAAATTAATCATCAATCCAATCGTCAATCAACAAACATGTCTTTTACTTGAATAGTAGGTATTATCTCAAAATACGTATTATTCGAATTTTAATAATTAGAAAAATACATATTGACTTTCTCCGGCATTATACAATCCCTACCCGCTGTCATGGCCAGTACCGACGAGAGTGGGACGGACCACATACGTTGCAACCCGCGACCCCAATGCTCTCCGACTAGGCACCACATCCGCCTCAGGAAAGGATAATACCAGATAGATCATCATGTACTTTGAGATGCTCATCGGTTTTTCAACCGAAATTATACCATATAATATACATCAAAATATTTTTGATTATATTATAAGGAGATTTGCTAGAAAAATCTCCAATCCTATTCAAGCAAAAGGGTTTTTCATGTAAAAGTTGTCCTACAACAATTGTAAGATAAACTATGGTTTTCATGAAAGCAATGTTTGTTGATGAACCAATGATCAAGCTCTAATATCTCATCATTGTGGTTTAGGCAAGTGTCATTCAATGAAATAATTATATCTTTAAATATTTCACAAATATTTATCACTAATTATTCCAGAAAATTAACAATTAATTTTCATCATGATAATTGAATGACATATCACAAGGTTCAAGATCAAAATTGTTAATTTCCAGCAGTGACCCCCAATCACTAAAATTAACTTATCTTGATCAATTTAAATCCAAAAAATGCAAACTCAGTTTCCAAAGATTGTCTATTTGATTTATTAAAGAACCCAAGTGATAATTCACGCATTTCAAGGCGGATTAAAACCGTAATTATCTCATTAATTACGTTCAAATCCGCAGTTCCCGCAACAGTGAATATAGGCATATTCAAAAGACCATATCTTGAGCAAATGAAGTCCAAATTTAGTAAACTCAAGTCGTATGGTTTCCTTGTTTAATGGGGAACAAAATACAGTTGAAAATTTCGTGTTTAAACATTTTAAACAGTGCCGAAAAATTCAATTAGACAGAGGTGCGAAAATTGAAATGCAGTAAAAATTTCGCAACCCTTTCAAGAACCAAATCGTATAAGGTCTATGGATCATATCCAAAACCTTATTCAACCTATGGCTCTGATACCACTTGAAGGATATTGAGTATCCTTAAGCGCATCACGGAAGCGTGTCGATCGCATCGTATGCAATCGGAGCAACTAGTCGTACTAGATGCTAGATGCAGCGGAAATTAAAATTTTTTAACTTTAAAGATGAAACCACATGATCACGAGAACACTTCTCGGATCGTTTCATCAAACCA
Source organism: Ottelia alismoides (assembly GCA_037367405.1). Classification (NCBI taxonomy): domain Eukaryota; kingdom Viridiplantae; phylum Streptophyta; class Magnoliopsida; order Alismatales; family Hydrocharitaceae; genus Ottelia; species Ottelia alismoides. Next base: position 154,027 of record JAZKJV010011062.1, read on the forward strand.
CAAAGTACAAGGAATACCTCTTGAAGCGTGGTTGTGATCGCGAGATCCCAAAGTAGAGATCCTCCTATCTTAAGTCCAATCCACGAAGAACGCACTTGCGGGCGCGATGATGAGTCGCGTTCCTTCCCGCAATCCTCGATGAAGATCCAAGCGATGGCTCCCCCGATTTCGTCAAACGAAATCCGTCGTCTTCCTTTAGAGTAAGAAACTCCAAAGAAGATGGAGATCCACGAGTCGTCGAAGAAGAAGCCGAGAGTCTCTCCTTTCTCAACACAAAGTGGACGGCCACTTAATGGAGAAGAGAAAGAGAGAGAGAGGGCGAGAATGAGAAAGAGAGAGAGAGAGTTGTCACCTTGTACAACTCTTAATGATGTACCATGGAAGGCTACCCTAGCCCTCTATTTATATTAGTTTAGGATCCAATGGATCTCAATCCATGGGACACATGGATCCAAAGGCTATGCTTGGTCCATGCTAGATCAATGGCTATGATTGTTGTTGGTTAAAACCAACAACATTAATTTAAATTAAAAAATGTTGCAACATTATCAACATAATTTAATTTAACTAATTAAGAGATAATGTGACAACAAAAAGGGAGTCAACAAACCACCCTAAATTATAGGGGGTTATTGATTTAGCCGAATCTCACGAGGGTCTAAATTGGTATCTCACACAAGGCGGAGACGACCGTCGCTGTTGCGACCCTCAAATGAAATCCGGACTAAAGTCAACAATTAACCCACACTAAGATCAATGAATTAGAAACAATGTGGAGTTAAAATTTATTTTTAACTCTGCACAAAAGATGTAAAGGGCAAGTATGCAGAGAGTTCGAACACAGGGAGCAAGCAGTGTAGTCCTAGCAAATGAATGCACAAGTGTGTGAGTGATGTGTGAAGTGCCTACACTAAGCAAGCAACGACAATTTTTTTGTGGGTTTTTAATTTTTAAAATTTCTTTTTTTTTATTTGATTTTTAATTTTCTATTTGATTTTTGATTTTCTGATTTTTATATTTTATATTTTATATTTTTTTTTTCTTTTTCAATATTGGAAAGTAAATGCAATATAAGGCAAGGCAAAGTGAAATATTTATAAAAATGTACAAAAATGCTCCAAAATTCAGAAAATAAATGTTTTTGGTATTTTTAAGGTTTTTTTACTGTTTTTATGATTTTTGGGGATTTTTCAAGATGTTTTTGGTATTTTTAAAGTCTGAAATAAGGCAAACAGTGGAAATAAGGGCTGGCTGTGGCAAAAATAGGAATGAAAAATAGCAACCAGTACCAAAAATATTTCACACTATTTTTCTAATAAAGGGAGTAAAATAAGGAAGAAACAGAAGCTGAGTTTGCAATTTTTGGGTTTTTCTACTATTTTTTATATTTTTTTGAAGTTTTTGAGTGTTTTTATATTTTTAGTGTTTTTCTTTTGAAATTTTTAATGATTTTTGGACTGACACTAAAAGATGATAAAATAGACACTAGGTGATTTTTTTGGAATTTTTAGAGGTGTTTTGATATTTTTTTTGGTATTTTCTAAGGTAGACAGTAGGAAAAAGACATGTTTTTGATTTTTTATAAATAATTAAAAGTGGTAAAATTGAAAACTAAAAATAGGGCGTCAAAATATAGGACAACAGGAGCTTAACCCTATTTTTGTGGAAATTTTGGAGTTAAAATGATGCTTTAATTAATTAGAACAAGTCTCCAATCATCAAACAGTGCTGGCAAGGGCATAAGTGCAAATATGGAAACATACAGGGGCATGCACGCAAAATTTCCACAAAATATTACTCTGAAACTTGCATTTCAAGGTTTAAACATAAATATCCAAACCCGCAAGGGTATATGTGCAATTTACCCACAGGACGCGTGACTTGCACGCGCCTGGGAGGGGTGTTCTTGCTATATTACAAAGCTCAGGGGGGTTCAATGCAATTTTTCCAAAATTTTCAAACTTAACAGAAATGTTCAAGGACTAAAACGAAATAAATAAACCCCAGGGGGGTCCCTGCAAAATACCCAGTCCCCTCACGCGCACGGGCACGTGAGGTGACGTGGATTGGACCTGAATGCAATTAAGAAAACTACCAGGGTCTAAGTGCAAATATTACAGAAATATTTAAACTACGGTTTAGAGTTTATGGACTAAATAAAAATTACAAAATGCGCGGGGGTGATGCTGCAAAATACCCACGCCTGGCGCGATCCAACGGCGTATGTAGCTTCACTTAAACACGTGGACGCTCCTGATCAGCCGATACCGCTTCGATTCAGCGGTCCAGATTAGGTGCTTCGATGACGATCGGACGGCTGAGGCAGATGGAGATCGGACGGTGGCTGATTGATCTGGAGGGGTGGCCCAATCGATCGGCTGGGAAGCTCGGAGGAAGAACAGGGAAGAGCGCCGGCGAGGGCGAACTTCCCCGAGCTCGTTCTCGGGCCTCCGACGATCTGGAAGCTTCAAAATGGGGCTGCGACCTCCTGAGGTCTGTCTCTGTCTCCTGGTGGCTTCAAAACACCTCGGCGAAGGCCGAGGTACTCGCTGGCGGTCGGCGGAGCTGGGGGGCTTCGCGAGCTCCGGCGAGGTTCCAAAACTGCCTCCAGGCGCGAATCGAAGAACTTTGACCTGCAAAAACGATTAGGAGGTCCAGGGCAAACTGCCTGGACCTCAGGATGGAAGCGGGGGTGTGTGGAGTGTCGGGACGATGGTCGGCCGGAGATGCGTTCCGGCCAAATGGGTGAATCGATGATTGAAGCGAGGAAACTCGAGATTTTTTTGGGGTTTTTGATCCTTAGACTAAACCTAAGCTAACTAAAGCAAAATAAACAGGGGAGATGGCATCCTCAACGATATAAATCGGAGGGAAGGTTACCTCGACCGCCTGGTTTGGGGGAGGTACTGGAGACGCCTCCGACTTCCTCTGCTATGGCTGAGTGGATGCTCCTGGAGCTGTCACCTCCAGGAAGACTTAGAGCACTAGCGGAGCGAGGAAGGGTGGACCGAAGGTGTTCAACCGGAGGGAGGAAGAAGGGGGTCTGGTTAAGTAGATGGTGGAGTGCGTGACTTCGAGGGAAGATCACGAGCGAATCGAGCAGATCTGGGGAGATCTGAGGAGTCGGCGATGGAGGTGATTGATCGAGGAAGAGGTTTCGTGAAGGAAGCGGCCGCAGAGGATGAGCGGCGCACCCTCGAAAAAGGCGCGAAGACAAGGGGAAAAAGACGCGCGCCACGGGCTGAGAAGAAGAAGACAGACTGTTGACCCGCTGGTCAACAGTCGCTGGCTCCTGGTTGGTCCACGTGGACCAACCAGGAAAAAGAGAATAAAAAATAGTTTTATTAATAGAAATAAATCGAATTAAATTAAAGTTATAAAATGAAAATTATTTGTTATTTTATGTAGTATTTTATTATGATTTTTATTTATTTTTATGATACATATTTCTACAAGTTCACTTTTTAGCCTTATATAGGTATATTACCTATGTATTTTAATACTTTTATTTTTATTTTGTATTTTTAATTTATTTATTTGTGTTTATTATTTTCTAAAATTATAGGATACTCCTATATACACAAATATATTTTTATTTTATTTTTATGAGATGTTTTGTACCTTTAATAAAATACAAGTATGTTTTATATAGGTATGTATATAGGTAAAGTACCTATGTATTGGATTTATACAAGTATTTTTATTTTTGTTTTGATTTAGGTTTTTATACTTATTTTAATGTACATAATAAGTATTATTTACAACATTATAAAAATATAAAATTGAATAAATAATGAATAAATAATAAATTGAATATTTTAATATGTACAAGTATACAATGGGGGTCCAAAAGTCAACTTTCAAACCGTAGCTCCGCCAAATGCGAAACCACCACCATTAGATAGATTATTTTCTTCTATATACAATTAAAGGTGAGTATGCTGCATTTGGAGATTTTATTTGTGAGATACGGGTCTGGGAAGTTGGCATTCTGGAATTTTATTCAGACCATAACTTTTTATCTGTACATTATTTTTCTGTGAAATCAATTTTGTATTTTTCTTTATTAATTTATCTACAACTTTCATGTACAGAGTTTCTTTATTTGGTGTTTAAAAAGTGGAATCAAAAATGGGTCCCAAAATGAATAAAGAATGAGTAAAAAGTATAGGTGTTTTCTCTGTGATTCTGACCTTATCTCCCCCTACTTTATTCCTTGTCGACCTATTCATCGAGATGCCTAGGTCTCGGGGGTTTTGGGTCATAAAATATTTACAATATTTTATTCTTTTTCTTTTCTTTATTTATTCTATAATTTTGGCTTTAATTACAGTGATTTATACACAATCTGAATGCACATGCATGGATGCTAAGATGATGGTTTTAATGCTATTTACAGGCATTTGCTAGGGTTTTTGGTGCCAAAATGATAGAATAAAGATGATGAAATGTGGATTCATCATCCCCCTATACTTTACCTTTGCTAGTCCCTAGCAAACACTTATGCAATAAGTGCAAAAAGAAAAGAAAGAAAAGAAAAAGAAGAACTTGGATTTTATTTGATTATCAAACGTGTCTTCGTAAAATCAAAGTTTGGAGCTTAAGTCGGACCTTTGGAATTTTAGTGCGGTCGGAACCTTAATGAGACCCAAGTTTGAAATCCAACAGTCCTTGAGAATCCCAAAACTCTGTCCAAGTCTCCTCAATAGCCAGGTCAGAAATACTTCAACTCATACGCAAACTCTTACGACTATGAGTCTGACTCGTACAGTGTAAGTGATATGTAGCTCCCCACCTCAGAAGTGACAAAGAAACAACCTCCCCCAACCTGGTAACTCTAATGCCTCGGTCTAGCAACTCTTTCCTCGAGAAGCGGGGTATTCCCTTCTAAGTTCAAGTACAACCAGCTCAAGAAGAGGGGGAAGAAGTATAGACTTTTGGAAGCTCAGCCAGTGTAGCTAAGTCTTCCGCTGCAAGCTTCATGAGATGTAACATGGATACCATAAGCTTTTGCTTTATTGGACTATATACACTCCGGTGGGGTTATTAAATTTTCAATCCGACCCACCACTTTTTTGGAGTTCTTTTTGCATTTTTTTTTTCAATTGCATCTGTACAACATATCTACATGGTGCAGCATATATACAAGAAATTTTCCTCTTGAGCCAGTAGACTATCCCTCTTTTGAAGCTTTATTGCAACCCACAGCTTCTGTCTTTGGCCTTCATCACCACTAGACCAAGTTGAGGTGCACTTCCTTCACTATAAGAAGAAGAGAGGTTCCGCCTAGAAGTACTACCCTCATATGCTACCCCAAGCCAAGGGAAACTGCCTCCTCACCACCTCATCCGTGGAGAGCTATGTGAAAGGTGCAGGTGTCCAAGTTAGGTCATTATCAACAAGAGTCGTGCGTGTGCTCCGAAATATTCTACTTAGGCAGTCAAGAATCCATTGAACCAAGTCTCGTGATCCTCAAAGAATTAAGTCAACTAGACCTGAAGTACCTCAAACCCAGTTCCTATAAGGTTCCTGTTATTAGGTAGATTATAAGGTCCAATCAAGCTCCAATCTTCGGATTTTACTTAGACTTGTTCAACTATCAAACTCAATCCGAAAAATGCGAATGCTATGCAATGCAATGCAGAAAATATTTTTGTAATGCAATTTTCAAGGATTTTGAACTTTTTATGGATTTTTGAAAAGATGATGATGATGCACATGCAAAATTTTTTTTGTATTTTTCAAAAAGATTTTTCAAATGTTTTTGGATTTTAGTTTTGCAAATGTTTTTGGGATTTTTGAAAACAAAAAGTTTTGGCTGAAAACTAGGTTAAAACTATGTACACGGGAATGCTTCTTATATATACAAGAAGTGGATTTTAAGAATTTACAGGGTAAGTGGTCAATTTTATACATATATATATAAGATGGATTTTTGGTGTGATGTTAGTATTCCTCAAACTTATTTGACACAAAGTTTTTCAAACAATTTTTGAAAACTATAGTCCAAAATAATTTTTACAATCATTTACACACATTTGAAAATCATTTTGCAAAGGCTTTCAAAACAGTATATATAGGTTTTTCAAATCATTTTTGCAACCATTTTTCAAACCATTTGCAAATCATTTTTCAAACATTTTATTTCACACAAAGAAAAGAAATTTTTACAAACCACACATTTTTACAAAGGTTGAAAACATTTTCAAAATAGTGTTCAATAGATGTTCACAAAGATTTTCAAACTATTTTTTATTTTTTTTTTTCAAATATTTTTGTAGAAAACATTTTCACCTGATTTATTAATCAGTATATACAAAAAGAATTTGAGGAATAACCACATCTTTTTATTAAGGATTTTTAATGAACTTTAAAGAATTTTTAGCCATATTTATTAGGAAAATACGAAAGTACGAGTTATGGCTAAAGTATATACGTAGTATATACGACCCCCCTATACTTAGCTTGAGCTATGTCCTCATAGATCGGAGAGAAAAGAGAAGACATAACTCGTACTAAGTATAGACAAGTCTACATGATAAAGAATAAATAAATAAAGGAATGGATGAATGAATCAATGAATGAGAAGTTGACCGTCCCCCCTATACTTAGGATCAATTAATCCTAAGTATAGCAGACTGTACACAACGCAGGGAGGGTCAAGGGTGGGAATGAACAGATCGTACTCAGATTGTCTCCCCCTATACTTAGGGTAAGATATCCCTAAGTATAGACAAGAAGAGGAGACAATGGAGAGGATCGAAAAGAATAGAAAAACTCGGGGTGCACACCCCCCTATACTTAGGACAAAGTACGTCCTAAGTATGGATACTGTCTACAAGGGCGGCAACTTATTGATAGATTAAGGAAACAGAAAAGGAAAAGAAGAAAAGAAGAAAATAAATTAACAGACGAAAGAGTGATATGAACAGATGGTTTGTACAGCGGAAAATGGAAGTGATCACCATGTACGAGATGCAGATGATATGAGTCAAAGAACACATCTCATACCAGAAGAATGGGGGCAACGTCCATGGTCGGCGGATCATGATCGCGATATAGCTTTAGGCGTTGACCATTGACGCGGAAGGTAGAAGAAGATGACGGTTCGGATATATCAATACTGCCATTGTCATGTACCTTCCTAACCACATACGGACCTTTCCACTTGCTCTGCAACTTCCCTGGGAATAATTTCAGCCTGGAATCAAACAACCATACTTTCTGATCTGGCTCAAACTGTTTATGGCTGATATGCGAATCGTGCCATGTCTTCACTTTTTCTTTGTACTGTAGGCTGTTGGAAAAGGCTGTGTCTCTCAGTTCCTCCAGGGCTGCCAATTCTGCTCGTCTCTGATCTCCTATACTCTCAGGATCCAAAAGTAACTCAGCAACTGCCCATAAAGATTTGTGCTTGATTTCCACTGGCAAATGGCACGGCTTGCCATAGACGAGACGAAAAGGAGATGTCCCCAATGGATTTTTGAAAGAAGTCCGATAGGCCCATAGGACCGAGTCCAAAAGTTGTGACCAATCCTTTCGGTCTGGGCGGACAACTTTCTGCAAGATAGTCTTTATCTCCCGATTCGATACTTCAGCAAGACCATTAGTCTGAGGGTGATAAGGAGTGGCAACCCGATGGTCAATACCGAACTCGTCAGCAAGGGCCCTAACTTTGTCATTGATGAAATGAGACCCCCCGTCAGAAATCAAAACTCTAGGTACCCCGAACCGTGAAATGATATTTTTCCTCAAGAATTTGCAAACGGTTTTAGCATCTGCGGCTCGGGCGGGGATGGCCTCAACCCATCGACTGACATAATCTACAGCGAGCAAAATATGCTCGAATCCCTGACTCTTAGGAAATGGGCCCATGAAATCAATCCCCCATGCATCAAAAACCTCACAGAAGTGAATGGGTTGCATGGGCATCATGTCTCTCTGTCCGCAGGTTCCCATTTTCTGACAGTCAGTACATCCCTTCACGAACTCATCAGAATCCTTGAAGAGAGTAGGCCACCATAGGCCGGATTGAAGCACCTTCTGTGCTGTCCTTTTTCCTGAATGATGTCCTCCTGCCTCAAGCTTGTGGCAGTATGTGAGGACGCTATGCTGCTCTTCTTGAGGAATGCACCTTCTCCAGATGCTATCCCCTCCTTCATGATAAAGGACGGGATCCTCCCAATGGTAAAACTTGGCCTTAGCTAGGAAGGTCTCAAGTTTCTGCCTGGGCCAACCCTGAGGGACTGTCTTGGCAACAAGATAGTTTACAAAGTCGGCATACCATGGGAGTGAGGTGATAGCTAAGATCGCCTCATCTGGGAACGTCTCGGTGATAGGTGCGCTGGGCTCAGATTCCTCAAGATTCTCCAATCTGGAGAGATGATCCGCCACCACATTCTTAACTCCAGGCTTGTCCTTAATTTCAATATCAAATTCCTGAAGTAGAAGGATCCATCTGGTAAGACGTGCTTTGGCATCCTTCTTGGCCATTAAATACCGGATGGCGGTATGATCGGTGTGAACAGTTACTCTAGATCCGAGAATGTAAGATCGATACTTATCAAGAGCGAAGACTACGGCCAGCATTTCTTTTTCAGTCACAGTGTAATTCCTTTGAGCGGCATCTAAGGTCCGGCTGGCGTAGTGAATGGCAAACGGTAATCCATCCCTCCTCTGTCCAAGCACAGCCCCAACGGCAAAATCTGAAGCATCCGTCATGATCTCGAATGGGAGAGACCAATCGGGTGGCTGAAGGACAGGAGCTGAAATAACCATATTTTTGAGAGTCTCAAATGATTGAAGACACTTATCATTGACAATAAACTCGGTGTCTTTGGTCAGCAAGTCAGTAAGCGGTCGGGCAATTCGACTGAAGTCCTGAATAAACCGTCGGTAGAAACCGACATGCCCCAGAAAAGACCGTAACTGACGCAAATTGGACGGTGGATTGAGTTTTCTGATGATATCCACCTTTGCAGGATCGACCTCCATGCCCCTGTTGGAGACGACATGCCCAAGGACCGTCCCTTGAGTCATCATGAAATGACTCTTCTCCCAGGATAATACAAGATTGACCTCTATGCAGCGCTTCAGCACACGATCTAGGCAGTCAAGACAAGCATCAAACCCGTCGCCGTAGACCGAGAAGTCATCCATGAAGACCTCTAAACAGTTACCCACCATGTCCGAGAAAATGGACAACATGCACCTTTGGAATGTCGCTGGAGCGTTGCATAGACCAAAGGGCATCCGTCTGAAAGCATAAGTCCCAAACGGACAGGTGAAAGTCGTCTTATCTTGGTCTTCGGGCGCAATGGCCACCTGATTATATCCAGAGTACCCATCAAGAAAACAGTAATGGCTCTTCCCGGCTAACCGCTCGATAATCTGATCAAGGAAGGGCAGCGGGAAGTGATCCTTCTTGGTGGCCTCATTTAATCGTCTGTAGTCCACACAGACCCTCCAAGAAGTTGGTACTCTGGTAGCGACCTCTTCTCCGAACTCGTTGACAACTGTTGTGATACCCGTCTTCTTGGGCACCACATGTAACGGACTTACCCATTTTGAGTCGGAGATGGGATAGATGAAATCAGCACTCCACCACTTCAAAATTTCTTTCATGACGACCTCTCGAAGGTTCGGGTTCAGCCGTCGCTGGAACTCACGCGATGGCTTAGCGTCATCCTCGAGATAGATGTGGTGGGAGCACAGCTTCGGGCTCAGCCCCTTGAGGTCAGCTATATTCCATCCGATTGCCTTGCGATTTCTTTCAAGAACCTCCATCAGACGAGATTCTTGTTCTCCAGTCAAATCTGCTGAGATAATGACTGGGTGCATATCTGGCTCACCTGCAAGGAATCTATACTTCATTGACTGCGGAAGAGGTTTTCTTTCAGGACAACTGGGAGGTGGCAGATCTGGCTTCTGATATGTCTGTGTGAAAGCTACCAGGTCTGCATGGGAGAACTCTCGCCCGGCCTGAATTTCTGACGAAAGGCGGCTGACTGAATTATCAATGTACTGTACGGGCTCGCACTCTGTCATGGTTGCTGGTTCAGAATGAATCAGACAAGACAACGGATCATCAAAATAGGCCCAATCAATGTCTGAATACGAGGGATCGGAAATAGAAGAACATGAATTGAAATCATCGGCACCACTCGTCACGATGCTGTCAGCCTCAGGTGTATCCTCATCCAGGAATGTGCTCTCCCGACTCTCGATCGCCATGAGCTTGAGATACAAAGAATCGGTAGGCAAGGCGAGAGTCGGTGCTACAGGGTCTTTCCAGTTAGATTCATCATCAGTCATTTCAAAATCACGAACCTGGTGGACGTCTAGCTCCTCCTCTGTCATCTGCGCGGTTTCGCTGGACTGCTCGGAGCATTCTAACTCTCTGGCTCTGGTCTCCTCGATCGTCTCTATTTGTATGGTCTCGCCCTCTACGCGAAAACATACCTTCCCGCAATCATGGTCGGTCACCGCCTTGGCTGTGGCCAAGAATGGGCGTCCGAGTATGATGGGGGCATCGGTTACCGACTCAGGGATCTCCATGTCCAACACAACGAAGTCCACGGGGAATTTCAGGCCCTGAATGGTAACGACCACGTCTTTCAATAACCCCTTCGGCCTCTTGATCGACCTGTCAGCAAACTGAAGGACTGTTCTGCTTCGATGAAGAGTGCCGAACTCAATTTGCTTGAGTAAGGCTGCCGGAAGGAGGTTAATTGAAGAGCCGCTGTCTAATAGAGTACGATCAAACTGTTGCTCTTGAATCTCGCATCTGACATAGGGAGCTCCTGCATCTGGTCTCTTGGCTGGCAACTTGTTCTGAATGGTGCAGCAAGTGTCATGTGTGAGCATATGGATCTGATCTCTGTGCCTCCGCTTTCTTCTGACAGTGGTTGTCTCTCTCAGATTCTTTTTGAAGAAAGGGATATGCTCAAATGCTTCTCGTAGAGTCAGCTGAATGTGAAATCTGTCAATCATCTGATTGCCGAACTCTACCTCTTGGTTCTTTTTGAGATTTTCTTTTTTATTCCCCTTCGCTCGGCGAAGTGCCTCTGGGAAGGGGATAGTAGGGGCCTCCTCAGATGGAGGACTAGAAATAGGTTCCTGTGCCTGTGAAGAAGGGGGATCCATACCAACATCATCATTCAATACATATGGATCCGTAATTTGAACAGAAACCTTTTCTTTATTCATATTTTTGTTGTTTTTGTTTTGATCACAGTCCAAAGATACAAAACGTGGTGACACCACAGCTGGAGTTTCAACAAAAGGAGATGTGGTGGCCTCAGTACCACCACTGGCACCTGTCTCTGCGGCATCAGCACCGCCTTCATGTTCTGCATCAAAAATGGTGGCATCAGCACCACCGTCTTCATCTGGTATCACGACGGCATCAGCACCGTCGTCCTGGACTCCATCGTTGGTGGCATCAGCACCACCTTCTTCTACATCATCATTAGCGGCATCAGTACCGCTGCTCTGCTCTTCTGGCGCTCCTGGTTCTCCATCTGATTGTCGCTCAGAAGAGACGCCGCCGGCGGGTATCCTACCGCTCCTAGTAGTAACAAAATCAGCATCATAATAGATATTATTCACGTCATTCTCATAGTCACTAGGAGGGGTATCCTCTGAAAACTCTACCTGCTCAGGCTTCCTTTTGAAATTGTTAGGGTTTGGTTCGATCTGAGCTGGTATGGCGGCCTTGCCCTTCATGATCTCCCGCATCTCCTGCCGGAACTCATCCATTTCTTGCCTGAAGGAGGCTTGCTGTTCGGAAAGCAAGCGGGCAAGATCATCAAGAGCGGGGTTCTCAAAGGAGTGGGGCTGAGAACCGGATGAGTTTCCCTGCTGGAAACGAGGCTGCTGCTGCTGGTACTGGGGAGGCTGGTTCTGAAAACGATGAGGCTGCTCGCGCTGCCTCCACTGCTGTCCCTGATAGTTGGGACGAGGACCACTGTGATATTGCTGCGGTTGGGCATACTGGGGCTGCTGGTGTTGTTGCTGTGGCTGGCTGTTCTGGTATCCTTGGGCAGGGTTCTGCTGTTGGGAAGAGGATCCACCGTTGCCCCAACGGAATCCGGGGTGATCCCGGCGAATTGCGGGCTGAGGGTACCGGTCGTACCAAATCCCATTGACTTCCATCAATGGTTCCTGCTCAAAGGAGGGTGGAGGTAGAACTGCCAGTGGTTGCTCCGGCTGATAGACCACCATCTGCGTGTCCGAAGATGGCGGTTGCTCTGGATGGTACTGCAGCAAGGGAACCGGCTCCGCCTGGATATGGTTCACCTGGCGGTATGAGGTGGAGGCCTGGTTGGAGTTGCTGCTGCGGGATGCAACCTGTGACCTCGGAGGCTGTTGGGAGTGCGATTGGGCCTCCTGAATGCACAACATTTGAGTTTTGAGGTCACTCATGGTTTTGGCGATCTGGTCCATCTGGGCCATGCCTTGATTTTGTTTCTTCTCAAGGATCTCCATGCGGTCCAGCTTTTCACTGATGATGCCCATGTCGGCTGCGGCTGATTCGGCTTGGGCTGCGGCTACCGACACTGTGTTGGGACCTGCATCGATGCGGGCGATCCTCTGAAATGATCCCGCTCCTTGCGGGGGCTTCTGCTGTGTATAGACTCGGGCCTGGGTCATCACTGTGGAGTTTTCTGCCATGCCTTCGTAGATGGCCCAGACGTCGTCTTCTCCCTTGGAGAAATAAGACCCACCGCAAGAGGCGTTCACTAGCCCCTGCAGCTCCGGTGTCAGCCCGCAAAAGAAACTCTGAACGAGATTGGGCTTGGAGATATCATGGTGGGGACACCGGTCGATGAGCTCTCTGAATCGATCCCAGGCTTCATGGAACTGTTCGTTTGGGATCATGACGAAGTTGCTGATCATGGCTCGAGCTGCGTTGGTCCGGCCGAGAGGATAGTACTTCTTCAGGAATGCGGCCCGGAGATCTGCCCATGTGTCGACGAAACGCCCAAGGTGTTTGAGCCAATAGGCGGCTCTGTCAACCAAAGAGAATGGAAAGGCGATCATCTTGATTGTGTCCTCGGTTATCAACCGATCATGGATGGTGCTGCAAATCATCTCGAATTCTTGGAGGTGGAGGTGCGGCTCTTCGGTCGGCAACCCATGGAACTTGGGTAGCATCTGAATTGTGTTGTGCCGAAGCTCGAAGTCTCCATGGATAGGTGGGAGTCGAATCCATCGGTGAGTGAGGGATGACGCTGGGTTATGCAATTCCCTCATGATAGTCTGTGGCGGTCTCTCGCCGCCTGGATTGTCTCCTCCTGCATCGGGTCCTCCTCCTCCTCCGCCTTCTCCGCCAGCACGGTCTTCTCTCATCTGCGCTATCTCTCGCATGAGATCACCCATAAATGTCCCCTGGTCTCGGATCTGTCTCTGCATGGTTTCCAGGGATGCTAACAACGAATTGTTGATGGCTGCTTGATCAAATACGAATGGAGGGTGCTCATGATCATCTTCATGCTCGCCTCTGTCCGACATGACTGGATCTTCTGTAAAAGCAAAAGAGGCCATCTCAGGTGCTGTAGAATGATCTGAACTCTGTGATGCACTGAATTCTGAAACAATTGGACTGATAGAAGGAGAGTGGGAAGAATGGTCGAGGGGGAACAGGGCGGATGTATACTCAGGCTCGGAGAGCGGACTCTCCGAGGTAGTCCTAGATGAATAAGGAGGAGTGCGGGATAGCGGTGCCGACAGGGTCGGCCTAAGAGATCTCCGTCCCATCATCTTGATTATTGAGAAGAGTAGAGGAAGGGCAAGGGAAAAAAAAAGAGTAAGATGCAACAAAATTGCGCACAATTGTGCTGTGTTTTTGATCTTGACCTAAACAAATCTAGCAATCAAACACAAGGCAAGGGTAAGTTCACCAACTCAACACATGAAGCCGTGAAGGTTCGGCTTTTATCTTTTCAATTTTAACTTGATTCAGAGATTTATCTTTGAACGAGTCCTTAGAACGCTACGCCTATAGGAGAGAGAGTACTGCCGGAAAAGTATCCCGTACTTGTCCTCCTCCTGTGTAACCTGTAGCTTGTGCAGTTGAGGTCCTTGTAACCCTTCCTGGATCCCTACTCAGCCAAAGAATAAGAGAGGAAGCCAATAGGCGAAACCAATACTTCGGAACTCGCTCGCAACGGAATCACCCGTGGGCGTGCAAGAACCTACTCGGACGCAGCCGGTGAGACAGACACCCCCGTGAAGGCGTGGCCTATGCTCGATACTTCGGACGAGGTCGATGCTCACACAATAGTGAGTCACCAATGGTGACCAAGCCCTACTCGACTACGTACGATAGAAGCGCCAATACTTCGGTAATCCAGGCGATACACAAGGCAGCCACAAGCTGGGTTTTTGGCTCTAATCCTTACGAAGCGCTCACCTCACTTGGAAGGAGACCTTCCCATGCAACCTGAATACAAGTGAGGGTATTACTCACCCCAAGCAATGAATCCAATTACCTTTTTTATTTTGGTCAAGTTTTCTTAGCAGTCCCTTTTTTTAATTTTTTTGGTGTTATCGCTTCTTTTGAGTAGATTCAAACAAGCGCCTAACGTTTTTGTATTTTCTTTTTGGTCCTACTTTGTCCAAAAACAGAGGGAGAAAAGAGTCGGAAAAGCCGTGCAAGTCGACACAAAGATGGAGATCTCACCTTTGTGCCTAAATGATGCGTGCAAAGTTAGAAGACTTACAGCGAATCCCAGCTCTCTCCATGCGGGATGCAAAGCAGAAATTTTTAAACCTATACTATATGCCGATATGCACAAGGAAATCGTCCTAGATTAGGCAACTGCTAGCGTGAAGAACCACAAGCTAGCTAATAACTTCTAATCCGAGTGTCTGGTCTTGGCTCACCCCTCCTCTGCCCAACACATTTGGAGTAGGAGAAAGCGCTTGTTCGGGTGTGAGCTCGCGGCGCGTGGATTTGGAAGCTACTCGCTAACTGTTTAATTAGTCTAAGTCCAAAACGTATCTATAGGAACGTGCAAAGATTATTAAGTGTTTGGACCTATTCTACTCGAGTCAAGCAGGACCTAGATCTAAGAGCTCAATCCACAAAATAAAGTGAAAAAGGAAATCAAAACCGGAAAATGACAATCGGTAAAAACGCGGCAAAACTGCGGTGAGCCCCCAAGTGAACAAACACTTGGAAATTAGGCCCGGATGTCTAAGTGTCCAAGTCCAAGGTACCTGTATTATTACAATGTAATAGTCTCTCTCTCTCACGAAAATAAATGCAAGCTAGACTACCACTCAATCTCACTCCTCCTGCTCTCTACTGCCGGCTTGGCTAAAGAATAGCCGGCTCCGCGTCCCAAGGTTGCTTCGGGTCACCTAGGCGATCCGCCTTGCTCCGCGGTCCCTCGCAAGAAGACAAGAAAAGAGAATGGTCAGAAAGCTTAATCAAAATGTACTAAGAGTGTAAGAGAGGTAAATGCAGCTATGGTAAACAATCAACTCACAATCAATCAAAGAAGTGAACTACAAGCTGTTGCTCCCCGGCAACGGCGCCATTTGATTTAGCCGAATCTCACGAGGGTCTAAATTGGTATCTCACACAAGGCGGAGACGACCGTCGCTGTTGCGACCCTCAAATGAAATCTGGACTAAAGTCAACAATTAACCCACACTAAGATCAATGAATTAGAAACAATGTGGAGTTAAAATTTATTTTTAACTCTGCACAAAAGATGTAAAGGGCAAGTATGCAGAGAGTTCGAACACAGGGAGCAAGCAGTGTAGTCCTAGCAAATGAATGCACAAGTGTGTGAGTGATGTGTGAAGTGCCTACACTAAGCAAGCAACGACAATTTTTTTGTGGGTTTTTAATTTTTAAAATTTCTTTTTTTTATTTGATTTTTAATTTTCTATTTGATTTTTGATTTTCTGATTTTTATATTTTATATTTTATATTTTTTTTTTCAATATTGGAAAGTAAATGCAATATAAGGCAAGGCAAAGTGAAATATTTATAAAAATGTACAAAAATGCTCCAAAATTCAGAAAATAAATGTTTTTGGTATTTTTAAGGTTTTTTTACTGTTTTTATGATTTTTGGGGATTTTTCAAGATGTTTTTGGTATTTTTAAAGTCTGAAATAAGGCAAACAGTGGAAATAAGGGCTGGCTGTGGCAAAAGTAGGAATGAAAAATAGCAACCAGTACCAAAAATATTTCACACTATTTTTCTAATAAAGGGAGTAAAATAAGGAAGAAACAGAAGCTGAGTTTGCAATTTTTGGGTTTTTCTACTATTTTTTATATTTTTTTGAAGTTTTTGAGTGTTTTTATATTTTTAGTGTTTTTCTTTTGAAATTTTTAATGATTTTTGGACTGACACTAAAAGATGATAAAATAGACACTAGGTGATTTTTTTGGAATTTTTAGAGGTGTTTTGATATTTTTTTTGGTATTTTCTAAGGTAGACAGTAGGAAAAAGACATGTTTTTGATTTTTTATAAATAATTAAAAGTGGTAAAATTGAAAACTAAAAATAGGGCGTCAAAATATAGGACAACAGGAGCTTAACCCTATTTTTGTGGAAATTTTGGAGTTAAAATGATGCTTTAATTAATTAGAACAAGTCTCCAATCATCAAACAGTGCTGGCAAGGGCATAAGTGCAAATATGGAAACATACAGGGGCATGCACGCAAAATTTCCACAAAATATTACTCTGAAACTTGCATTTCAAGGATTAAACATAAATATCCAAACCCGCAAGGGTATATGTGCAATTTACCCACAGGACGCGTGACTTGCACGCGCCTGGGAGGGGTGTTCTTGCTATATTACAAAGCTCAGGGGGGTTCAATGCAATTTTTCCAAAATTTTCAAACTTAACAGAAATGTTCAAGGACTAAAACGAAATAAATAAACCCCAGGGGGGTCCCTGCAAAATACCCAGTCCCCTCACGCGCACGGGCACGTGAGGTGACGTGGATTGGACCTGAATGCAATTAAGAAAACTACCAGGGTCTAAGTGCAAATATTACAGAAATATTTAAACTACGGTTTAGAGTTTATGGACTAAATAAAAATTACAAAATGCGCGGGGGTGATGCTGCAAAATACCCACGCCTGGCGCGATCCAACGGCGTATGTAGCTTCACTTAAACACGTGGACGCTCCTGATCAGCCGATACCGCTTCGATTCAGCGGTCCAGATTAGGTGCTTCGATGACGATCGGACGGCTGAGGCAGATGGAGATCGGACGGTGGCTGATTGATCTGGAGGGGTGGCCCAATCGGTCGGCTGGGAAGCTCGGAGGAAGAACAGGGAAGAGCGCCGGCGAGGGCGAACTTCCCCGAGCTCGTTCTCGGGCCTCCGACGATCTGGAAGCTTCAAAATGGGGCTGCGACCTCCTGAGGTCTGTCTCTGTCTCCTGGTGGCTTCAAAACACCTCGGCGAAGGCCGAGGTACTCGCTGGCGGTCGGCGGAGCTGGGGGGCTTCGCGAGCTCCGGCGAGGTTCCAAAACTGCCTCCAGGCGCGAATCGAAGAACTTTGACCTGCAAAAACGATTAGGAGGTCCAGGGCAAACTGCCTGGACCTCAGGATGGAAGCGGGGGTGTGTGGAGTGTCGGGACGATGGTCGGCCGGAGATGCGTTCCGGCCAAATGGGTGAATCGATGATTGAAGCGAGGAAACTCGAGATTTTTTTGGGGTTTTTGATCCTTAGACTAAACCTAAGCTAATTAAAGCAAAATAAACAGGGGAGATGGCATCCTCAACGATATAAATCGGAGGGAAGGTTACCTCGACCGCCTGGTTTGGGGGAGGTACTGGAGACGCCTCCGACTTCCTCTGCTATGGCTGAGTGGATGCTCCTGGAGCTGTCACCTCCAGGAAGACTTAGAGCACTAGCGGAGCGAGGAAGGGTGGACCGAAGGTGTTCAACCGGAGGGAGGAAGAAGGGGGTCTGGTTAAGTAGATGGTGGAGTGCGTGACTTCGAGGGAAGATCACGAGCGAATCGAGCAGATCTGGGGAGATCTGAGGAGTCGGCGATGGAGGTGATTGATCGAGGAAGAGGTTTCGTGAAGGAAGCGGCCGCAGAGGATGAGCGGCGCACCCTCGAAAAAGGCGCGAAGACAAGGGGAAAAAGACGCGCGCCACGGGCTGAGAAGAAGAAGACAGACTGTTGACCCGCTGGTCAACAGTCGCTGGCTCCTGGTTGGTCCACGTGGACCAACCAGGAAAAAGAGAATAAAAAATAGTTTTATTAATAGAAATAAATCGAATTAAATTAAAGTTATAAAATGAAAATTATTTGTTATTTTATGTAGTATTTTATTATGATTTTTATTTATTTTTATGATACATATTTCTACAAGTTCACTTTTTAGCCTTATATAGGTATATTACCTATGTATTTTAATACTTTTATTTTTATTTTGTATTTTTAATTTATTTATTTGTGTTTATTATTTTCTAAAATTATAGGATACTCCTATATACACAAATATATTTTTATTTTATTTTTATGAGATGTTTTGTACCTTTAATAAAATACAAGTATGTTTTATATAGGTATGTATATAGGTAAAGTACCTATGTATTGGATTTATACAAGTATTTTTATTTTTGTTTTGATTTAGGTTTTTATACTTATTTTAATGTACATAATAAGTATTATTTACAACATTATAAAAATATAAAATTGAATAAATAATGAATAAATAATAAATTGAATATTTTAATATGTACAAGTATACAATGGGGGTCCAAAAGTCAACTTTCAAACCGTAGCTCCGCCAAATGCGAAACCACCACCATTAGATAGATTATTTTCTTCTATATACAATTAAAGGTGAGTATGCTGCATTTGGAGATTTTATTTGTGAGATACGGGTCTGGGAAGTTGGCATTCTGGAATTTTATTCAGACCATAACTTTTTATCTGTACATTATTTTTCTGTGAAATCAATTTTGTATTTTTCTTTATTAATTTATCTACAACTTTCATGTACAGAGTTTCTTTATTTGGTGTTTAAAAAGTGGAATCAAAAATGGGTCCCAAAATGAATAAAGAATGAGTAAAAAGTATAGGTGTTTTCTCTGTGATTCTGACCTTATCTCCCCCTACTTTATTCCTTGTCGACCTATTCATCGAGATGCCTAGGTCTCGGGGGTTTTGGGTCATAAAATATTTACAATATTTTATTCTTTTTCTTTTCTTTATTTATTCTATAATTTTGGCTTTAATTACAGTGATTTATACACAATCTGAATGCACATGCATGGATGCTAAGATGATGGTTTTAATGCTATTTACAGGCATTTGCTAGGGTTTTTGGTGCCAAAATGATAGAATAAAGATGATGAAATGTGGATTCATCAGTTATTTTGTCTCCTTTTATTTTATCTTATAATTTCTTAATAAATTGCAATAACTATTATGGCAATAATATCCACCAAATTAATTCCAAATTAATTTGTGAATAATTCAATCATGCCATCGAAGATATGTGAATCACATTCACAACCCAAACTAATTTGTAAATTACATTTCCAATTAATTAATTAATGTGAATCCAATCCACACTATTAATTAACAAATGCTATTTACATAGATTCTCTCTCTTCAATATATATTATAAATCATATTTATAATACACATATATCATGGATAGTATTATCCACATTCTCTAATCCTTGATAATTAAATCCCATTTAATTATCTTAGATAATCATTTTCACAATATGAATCATATTCATATTTAAGCTTGATAATTAAATCTCATTTAATCATCAAGTCCTTGCTTGGATATTTCATCAAAAGAATTATTCTTGAACTCTTTCAAGAATAATGTGCTTTCTCCGTAGATACTTGGAGATAAGGACAGGGCGATTGTCTTATTCCATGTATAGTGACTTGGATATTGAGATATTATCTCAAATCCAGATCGAACGAACCTCCCATAGATGTTTGATTAAATCAAGACCGCAAATCCAATCTTCTCATTGAATCTGAATCTCATTCAGACCAATGTCCAACACTTGGACTAAGATCGGATTGCTTCTCTACTGAAAGGAGTCACTAAAATCCAGACCTGTTTCATCACTCCCTCGGAATGGAAGCATCATAGATATACAATCGTTTATGATCACATCACCCTTCAGGTATTCCCAATACCTGTACATCCTGCATACTGGAAGACCCATGGTCAACCCGAAGATTAAGATCAATTTTACACTGTCTTCTTCAGGGTTTGATCACTAAGTTTCTCATTTGATCATTGGGATTTGGTATCGATCATATACTTTCCAAAAGCATATATCATACCTAGGTCTTGATTATATACTTTCCAAAATTATATATCAAACCTACAAATTCAGTCAAGCTTCCAAAGCGAGACGACCGTGCACGGAATTTGATTCCTCCCAATATCTCATGAGTGAGCTCATGTCTTCTGGTTCAGTAGTGAACCTGTATGATCCCTTTGAGAGATCGTATTACTCATATGCCCTTATATGCACACCAACGCGCCGGTGTATAGACCTTGGTTAGGTCATCAACCTATTGGTCTGTCAAATGTACATACTCAGACATATAGCAATACATCTGTCTCCGGTCAGAGGATGCGTGCCTATGTTGTGACAGCATTCAACATAGGACTTAGGTTATCTCGATCTCGTTAAGTCAACTCTTTGACCTAACTAATCTGACACCTCCGAATCTCTATTCCTATGCAGAGGACATGCATCAACAGGTCGTTCAGATATCAGCCTATGTGAGAAAGGATTGCCATCTCCTACTCAGGCTGGAGATCACATCTTAACAATCATTTGACGGTGCTTGATGAGTCCTCAATCTAACTCTTTAGATATTCATCCAAGCACCAGCCTCTATGATTCAATAATTGAATCAACAACTGTATGATCATTAAGACAGCCATGGTACATAACCCTAATTGTACAGAGGGACCTATTATGCAAATTATTTATTCTTCATTTCAGATCAGGGAATGATATTTACAATAACATTTATTGCATAATGGCTCGCCGTGGGCTCACATGTCCAACAATCTCCCACTAGCCCAAAGAGCCATTAATGGGCTAATCATTTAAACCCACACTCATGTAACAATCATAGGCTATTTAGAAATAGCTAGGTAAGCTGATCAGTCACTCTGTTCCCAAAAGACTATGCCAAGTCCTTTTACGGCACTTGCATATCCCTAGGTAACATTGCTCGCATCCAATGCGAATGTTGCATCTAATGCAACCAATACTCAATCTAGTCAAAGCAATTATAGTGTCCTTGACACTATTGTTCAATAACTAGTATTTCCATAATCCTTATCAGAATACCCTTATTCCGGGAGATCACTATCTCTCAAGGTATCCACAGTTAAGACCTTTTAGATCTCTATCTATAAAGTCTTAACTTCTTGAAAATAAGACATAGAGATCACCATCTCTAAAGCCTTGTCAGCTTTGAAGATATTGTTATTTCTGCAATCAAGTGTTTTATCTCCATAATAGGATTAGTAACAGTTTACTACTCCCACTGCATGGCAGATATCTGGCTTTTATACACATTTAGTATACATTTAGCTTCTCGTAACTGATGCACAGGTGCAAGCAGTTCTAGCATTCACTTCCTCAACTCTTTGAGGTGCTATCCCTTTAGATAGGTCAGTACCAAATCTCAAGGGAAGGAAGCCTTTCTTGGAATTTCCAAAAAAATGGAACATGTCCAAGGTGTACTACTAATGTGACAATCCTAATACCTTCTTTTCTTTGCTTCTGAACAACTTCAGAACTAAGATCTAAGAGGTATCCTTGAGATCATATCTTAAGGTATGGAATAGCCAGTCTATAAAACACTTATTATCATCCTTATATCATTCCAAATGATTAGGATATTATCTACATTTAGCACGATGAACACAATGGCACTCCCCCTAAGCTTCACATGGTACATCAAGATTCTATTTGAAATCATAACATTTATAATTTCATCAAATCTTATGTTTCAACAACAAGAAGCTTATTTGAGTCCACAGATGGATTTCTTTAGCTTTCACAATTTACTTTCCCCAAACATGAACCCCTGGGGCTACTTCATGTGAATATCCTCAGAGAGGTATTCTTTAGAGGAATGCAATCTTGACTTACATCTTGAAGATGCAATAGTCAAGTTGTGCAGCTAGGATTAGCAATATTCTGATGATTTCAAGCGTGGTTTCCAAAGAGCAAGTCTCATTGCAAGCAATGTCTTCTCTTACGGTGTGCAGCTCATGGCTACGAACCGAGCTCTGAAGGTCTCTACATACTCATCAGGTTCCTCTTCTATTGAAGATCCATTTACACCTTAATGGGTCTAACCCTTATAGGTGGATCCTCGAGGGTCCATATACAACACTTGTATATGAAGTCTACTTTAGACTTTATTGCTAATATCCATCTTTCCATGTCATGATCTTCAGGAGATTCATCACATGAAGTCCGATCATTGTCAGACTTGGCTGATACATGGAATACATCCTCAAACTCATTTGAAGAGGTATTAATGTTTCATCTTTAATTGTCCTTTTAGTTTCCGATTTCAGGAGCCTCATTATCTTCTCAAGATTAAATGAGTTCCTTTACTTCATTTTCATCTTGATTCTCAAGAGTCAATCCTCCAAGAATCACAATCTCAGAGATGAGATCTTTTAAGAATCTCAAGGTCATAAAGTAGGTATCCAATACCATCCTTTATTTTCCTAATGAAGTAGCACTCTTAAGTGCTAGATTCCAGCTTACATGCATGGAACCTTATTAAGGATATATATTGTAGTCTCTACTACACATATATACCTGGAAACTAAGAGGAAATTATGCTAAAATTAATCATTGATCAAATCATGTCACACATGATCCAATTGTATCTCCCTACAACTCCATTGAGTTTAGGTGTATTAGGAGGAGTGAGATAGAAATGATATTCATATCTCCATAAGGTATTCTTTGAATTTTATCTAATAGGTACAAGCTACCTAGGTTAGATCAAATTCATTTCATCTTTCTTCAAACTTTGGTTCTAAACCAAAATTGTGAAATCTTTGAACATTTCAAAGGTTTCTCAGGTGAAGAGAAGAAATCTCATATCATACGTAATCATCAATAGATATCACATATCCATAATGTTTACTATGATATAGATGATCTACATACATCAATATGTATGAGATCTTGAATACCTCGACATCTAACACCATTCCCAGAGAAGGGTGTATTGGACAATTTACTTTGAATACAATATTCACAAGTATGTAAGATTTGAAAATTTGGACACTCTAAAGTTTCGTATCTTACTAGTCTATTGATCAAATCAATAGACAAATGTCCAAGGCTTGATGCCAGATCATTGTCAAATGATCTTCAACCTCCTATTGATCTTATAAGGTTTGATTTTCAGTATTAGAAATCTTAATGAATCATTCATTAATTTTCTAATTTTGTGGAGTCCACTAGATGTTAGATTACTATCTGAAATATATCCATCATAACTCTTTATGATAGTTATATCTCAGAATTCATGTTTATTTCCAACATTTAGAAACAAACAATGAGGGTATTCTAATATCTAGGTCATAGAGACATTCTCCAAGACTAAGGGCTCTCCCACTGAGAATATGAAGTCCATCTATCCAACAGAGACTGCTGTAACAATTACAGCAATATCCATATAGATGACTACTAAACCTTAAGATCAAATTTCTAATCTTCTAATATATATATGCAACCAATTGCAAATGTCATTAGAAGATTGGGATACAATTGTCAGACTTAATCTTATGAAATAATAAAGTCAGAGTCAATGATTATATGTAGATTATTCTGATGCTCTATCTGAGTCCTTCACTAAGGATTTTAGATAGACTTGATAGTCATACTATCAACACATCAACTTATTGCAGTATTGGCATTCATTCAACTCTTTGGATGTCATATGGAAGTCACAGAAGTAGGTCAACTTTTTGACTTTCCTTCTTACTCGGGTCCGACCCATGCTTCCACTGTGCTCTCTTAATATATAAACAACCATTGCTTAAGACTAAGGATCTCTTATGTTAAATTCAAAAGAATTCAATGTAAGAGCATTTCAACATTTATACATGCTTCATTAAATTCATACAATATGAATATCATAAAGCTTCATGAATGACTTGAGTATAGATAGTAGAATGATGACACTCATCATATCTACATTCATCTTAACTCTTGGAGACTTAGGTTCAGGTAGGTATTCAAACATTTTGAATACATCATCTCTTTCGAGCCACCATTCTGCATAATACAGAGAACCAAGTCATTCATGATTAAATGTCTAGAGCACATACGTATGCCAAAATATCTTCTTTTATTTTATAAGGATTATTCGACAATTACGATCACCATCGACATGTCACTTCCAAAGTACACTCGATGAAAGATCAAGACTATAGAGACATACAAACCCTAAGGTGATGTCTTATTGTCTTATTTAATTGCCCTTCCTCATTATGTTGAGGGGACTTGCACACTGCAACCACATACATTATGTGTCCAATTGCAAGTACAATATCTGGATCATGAGTCCAATCCAAGATATTTTTACTGGTTATCATTGAGTATAACATTGAGTGGGTTTAATGAAGGATTATCTGAAATAAGAAATTTGCATAAGTGTATATATATTATATATACATGTTTTACTTTGATTTAGGAATTTTTATATCAAAGTTGTCTTGCCTTGTCAACACTGAAAGTTCATTCCCTTAATAACTTTCAATGTAAGAGATATTCTTACCATTATATCTCTAGCAAGATCTGGGATCTCCTTTCCTATCTTCGTTGCATCCCAATAATATGAGAACCTACAACTCGGATAAAAAGAAGCGGGAACACATTCCGCCTTACAAGTCCAACTTGCATTTCCCAATTCGGTCTTTAACACCCGGGCCCACCACCCCTAAGGCAATGTTGACCCGTCATTAATTGAACCAACCGTCAACAGGCTTAATACTCGCTATACGCAATCCAATATCGCCCCAATAATATGAGGACCCGATATTGGGGTCACTACGTATACGGCCTTACTCTTTCGAGAAGCAAAGAACCCGATCCAATTAAATCATATATAGGATCTGTCACTTCGGACAGGCGTCTCCTATACACAACAACTGGCGACGGAATCCTTTGCCTTGACGGGAGACCATGGATGTCACTTATGTGATCCTCCACCTCATATTCAAATTTTATAATTAATTATCGTGAATCACATTCACATAATTAATTCTTCCAAGGGAAATACACATCTATTCAAAATAGAGTGTTTATTGGATATAATTAATTTAATCACATTAAATTAATCATCAATCCAATCATCAATCAACAAACATGTCTTTTACTTGAATAGTAGGTATTATCTCAAAATACGTATTATTCGAATTTTAATAATTAGAAAAATACATATTGACTTTCTCCGGCATTATACAATCCCTACCCGCTGTCATGGCCAGTACCGACGAGAGTGGGACGGACCACATACGTTGCAACCCGCGACCCCAATGCTCTCCGACTAGGCACCACATCCGCCTCAGGAAAGGATAATACCAGATAGATCATCATGTACTTTGAGATGCTCATCGGTTTTTCAACCGAAATTATACCATATAATATACATCAAAATATTTTTGATTATATTATAAGGAGATTTGCTAGACAAATCTCCAATCCTATTCAAGCAAAAGGGTTTTTCATGTAAAAGTTGTCCTACAACAATTGTAAGATAAACTATGGTTTTCATGAAAGCAATGTTTGTTGATGAACCAATGATCAAGCTTTAATATCTCATCATTGTGGTTTAGGCAAGTGTCATTCAATGAAATAATTATATCTTTAAATATTTCACAAATATTTATCACTAATTATTCCAGAAAATCAACAATTAATTTTCATCATGATAATTGAATGACATATCACAAGGTTCAAGATCAAAATTGTTAATTTCCAGCAGTGACCCCCAATCACTAAAATTAACTTATCTTGATCAATTTAAATCCAAAAAATGCAAACTCAGTTTCCAAAGATTGTCTATTTGATTTATTAAAGAACCCAAGTGATAATTCACGCATTTCAAGGCGGATTAAAACCGTAATTATCTCATTAATTACGTTCAAATCCGCAGTTCCCGCAACAGTGAATATAGGCATATTCAAAAGACCATATCTTGAGCAAATGAAGTCCAAATTTAGTAAACTCAAGTCGTATGGTTTCCTTGTTTAATGGGGAACAAAATACAGTTGAAAATTTCGTGTTTAAACATTTTAAACAGTGCCGAAAAATTCAATTAGACAGAGGTGCGAAAATTGAAATGCAGTAAAAATTTCGCAACCCTTTCAAGAACCAAATCGTATAAGGTCTATGGATCATATCCAAAACCTTATTCAACCTATGGCTCTGATACCACTTGAAGGATATTGAGTATCCTTAAGCGCATCACGGAAGCGTGTCGATCGCATCGTATGCAATCGGAGCAACTAGTCGTACTAGATGCTAGATGCAGCGGAAATTAAAATTTTTTAACTTTAAAGATGAAACCACATGATCACGAGAACAATTCTCGGATCGTTTCATCAAACCACAAAGTACAGGGAATACCTCTTGAAGCGTGGTGGTGATCGCGAGATCCCAAAGTAGAGATCCTCCTATCTTAAGTCCGATCCACGAAGAACGCACTTGCGGGCGCGATGATGAGTCGCGTTCCTTCCCGCAATCCTCGATGAAGATCCAAGCGATGGCTCCCCCGATTTCGTCAAACGAAATCCGTCGTCTTCCTTTAGAGTAAGAAACTCCAAAGAAGATGGAGATCCACGAGTCGTCGAAGAAGAAGCCGAGAGTCTCTCCTTTCTCAACACAAAGTGGACGGCCACTTAATGGAGAAGAGAAAGAGAGAGAGAGGACGAGAATGAGAAAGAGAGAGAGAGAGAGTTGTCACCTTGTACAACTCTTAATGATGTACCATGGAAGGCTACCCTAGCCCTCTATTTATATTAGTTTAGGATCCAATGGATCTCAATCCATGGGACACATGGATCCAAAGGCTATGCCCGGTCCATGCTAGATCAATGGCTATGATTGTTGTTGGTTAAAACCAACAACATTAATTTAATTAAAAAATGTTGCAACATTATCAACATAATTTAATTTAACTAATTAAGAGATAATGTGACAACAAAAAGGGAGTCAACAAACCACCCTAAATTATAGGGGGTTATTTTGTCTCCTTTTATTTTATCTTATAATTTCTTAATAAATTGCAATAACTATTATTGCAATAATATCCACCAAATTAATTCCAAATTAATTTGTGAATAATTCAATCATGTCATCGAAGATATGTGAATCACATTCACAACCCAAACTAATTTGTAAATTACATTTCCAATTAATTAATTAATGTGAATCCAATCCACACTATTAATTAACAAATGCTATTTACATAGATTCTCTCTCTTCAATATATATTATAAATCATATTTATAATACACATATATCATGGATAGTATTATCCACATTCTCTAATCCTTGATAATTAAATCCCATTTAATTATCTTAGATAATCATTTTCACAATATGAATCATATTCATATTTAAGCTTGATCATTAAATCTCATTTAATCATCAAGTCCTTGCTTGGATATTTCATTAAAAGAATTATTCTTGAACTCTTTTAAGAATAATGTGCTTTCTCCGTAGATACTTGGAGATAAGGACAGGGCGATTGTATTATTCCATGTATAGTGACTTGGATATTGAGATATCATCTCAAATCCAGATCGAACGAACCTCCCATAGATGCTTGATTAAATCAAGACCGCAAATCCAATCTTCTCATTGAATCTGAATCTCATTCAGACCAATGTCCAACACTTGGACTAAGATCGGATTGCTTCTCTACTGAAAGGAGTCACTAAAATCCAGACCTGTTTCATCACTCCCTCGGAATGGAAGCGTCATAGATATACAATCGTTTATGATCACATCACCCTTCAGGTATTCCCAATACCTGTACATCCTGCATACTGGAAGACCCATGGTCAACCCGAAGATTAAGATCAATTTTACACTGTCTTCTTCAGGGTTTGATCACTAAGTTTCTCATTTGATCATTGGGATTTGGTATCGATCATATACTTTCCAAAAGCATATATCGTACCTAGGTCTTGATTATATACTTTCCAAAATTATATATCAAACCTACAAATTCAGTCAAGCTTCCAAAGCGAGACGACCGTGCACGGAATTTGATTCCTCCCAATATCTCATGAGTGAGCTCATGTCTTCTGGTTCAGTAGTGAACCTGTATGATCCCTTTGAGAGATCGTATTACTCATATGCCCTTATATGCACACCAACGCGCCGGTGTATAGACCTTGGTTAGGTCATCAACCTATTGGTCTATCAAATGTACATACTCAGACATATAGCAATACATCTGTCTCCGGTCAGAGGATGCGTGCCTATGCTGTGACAGCATTCAACATAGGACTTAGGTTATCTCGATCTCGTTAAGTCAACTCTTTGACCTAACTAATCTGACACCTCCGAATCTCTATTCCTATGCAGAGGACCTGCATCAAGAGGTCGGTCAGATATCAGCCTATGTGAGAAAGGATTGCCATCTCCTACTCAGGCTGGAGATCACATCTTAACAATCATTTGACGGTGCTTGATGAGTCCTCAATCTAACTCTTTAGATATTCATCCAAGCACCAGCCTCTATGATTCAATAATTGAATCAACAGCTGTATGATCATTAAGACAGCCATGGTACATAACCCTAATTGTACAGAGGGACCTATTATGCAAATTATTTATTCTTCATTTCAGATCAGGGAATGATATTTGCAATAACATTTATTGCATAATGGCTCGCCGTGGGCTCACATGTCCAACACCTGTATCGTGACAGCATACGATATAGGATTTCGGTTATCTCGATCTCGTTAAGACAACTCTTTGACCTAACTAATCTGACACCTTCGAATCTCTATTCCTATGCAGAGGACCTGCATCAAGAGGTCGGTCAGATATCAGCCTTTAGAGATAAGGATTGCCATCTCCTACTCATGCTGGAGATCATCTCTTAACAATCATTTGACGGTGCTCGATGAGTCCTCAATCTAACTCTTTAGATATTCATTAAAGCACCAACCACTATGATTCAGTAGTTGAATCAACAGCTGTATGATCATCAAGATGGCCATGGTACATAACCCTAATTGTACTAAGGGACCTATTATGCAAATTATTCATTCTTCATTTCAGATGAGGGAATGACATTTGCAATAATATTTATTGCTTAATGGCTCGCCGTGGGCTCGCATTTCCAACAAAAATAGTCAGTTGGCAGCCCCATTTTTCCTATACATTTATATGCATGCTTTTTTATTTAGTCATTTTCGACCATTTATTTCAACACATATTTTGATTCAATTTGATTTTTGATCGACCGATCTAACTATTTTCCTCGATGGTTCGATTTAATTCAACACGAAAGATTGACGATATCATATTTTGATTCAACCGATTTGATTTCATATTCCAATACGATTCGACCTAACACATAAGATCTCTTATTCAGTTTTGATTCGGTTTTAAAAACCCTAACACATAAGCCCTCTTTGTCGTTGGGTTGGATTGGGTTGATTTGGGTTGGGTCACCAACCAAAACTTGCCCTTTAACCAAACAAACCATTTTTACGTGCAGTTGTCTCGGATCCAACCAAATGTTAATCGGGTCATCTCAATCCCATCCTATGAACCGTCTCCTCCTCCCTTGTTCCCGCCATTTCCGCCCTCCAGCTTCGTCCTCGCAGCGCGGTGTCCTGAAGAGCTTAGCAAGAGCAGGATGCTGTGGGCGGACAAGCACCGGCCCAAAACCCTAGACAAGATTACCGTCCACCACGAGATCGCCTCCAACCTCAAGAAGCTCGTCAGTCCTCCTCCTCTCCGTTTTCTCGCTCTCACCCTCTAGGGTTTCTGAGTTACTCGAGGCTTTCCAATGGTCACTGTCGTTCTTTGTTAGTTCAGGTCTCGGAGCAAGACTGTCCTCACTTGCTCTTCTATGGGCCTCCAGGATCGGGCAAGAAGACGTTGATCATGGCACTTCTCAAGCAGATGTTCGGTCCTGGGGCCGAAAAGGTGCCATCTTTTTTGTTGTTGTTTCGATGTATGTGAATGCAATTTTTCGTCTCTGAATTTTGTGTGTAATTTCTGGCTTTCTGGGTGCAGGTGAAGTTGGAGAATAAGACTTGGAAGATCGATGTAATTCTTGCCACCCCCCGTCTCTTCTACTGTGATTTGCTCTTGTTAAGCATACTTGTTTTTCCTTTGAACCACTGCACATTTCCCTCTGTGTGCTCATGATGATTCTGTATTTGCATGGGCATGGGTCTTTCTCAAGGATTAAAGATACTGTCTCTGCTTAATTCTCGGTGATGGGAATGCGAGATGAACCAAGTGTATTTTACTTTTTGTTGTAATCCTCCAGGAGAGATATAATATATGATTCAGAATGCTGCATGTCCAATCTCACTGAGGATATCTTAGATTAAGTTACGGATTCTTGTATGGAGGCAAGACTCTGGATAGTCCACTTTGCTTGATTTGTGGAATGTTTTAGTTTTTAGGATTTCTGTTATTTTGGGAATTTCCCTGTATCGATGTTCTTTTCCTTTCTCTTGCTCGTTGCTCCTCTATGGTAAATAGTGGAAAAAGGAATTGATATATGAATATCATCGAACATAGATAATTTTTGAACAGGATTATTTTTTTTTAAAACTCCATGCATCAGGGGACTTGTCAAACATTGAGATATCCTGATTTTTTGCCCTGCAAGCGTGGTTGATTACACATTTTTATTTCTTGTCATTTACTTGGTATTTTCCCTTAACAAGGTGCCCACCGATTAGGATAATTTATCTGGTCAACAAGACAACATTGTTCATTCTATCAATCCTTTACGTGCAGACGGGGACACGCACGATTGAGCTTGATATGACAACACTGTCAAGTACTCATCATGTGGAGTTAAATCCAAGTGATGCGGGATTTCAAGATAGGTACATTGTACAGGAGATCATAAAAGAAATGGCGAAGAGCAGGCCTATTGATTTGAAAGGCAAGAAAGTTTACAAGGGTAAGTGATTTAGGACATGGATCGAATAGTATGTAAAAAAGTTCAACAATTGTATGTGGATAAGCTCCGCAAAAGTGGTTTTCTTACTATTTATGCATTAATGTTTCCAATTTTTTAATTGATTTTTTAATATATCAACAATAGTTATGGTGTCTTCTGAAGCATTCTACATTCTTACCATGTTAGAAAAAGATGAACATACTTGCTCATGTTTGATATATTAGCCCTTAGTTAATCCACACACCATGCTCTGTAATGTACATATAATTTGCGAAAACAACACAATCAAGGTGCTCTTATTTGTGTTGATAAGGGGCTTGTGCTGGAAAGAGTTGAGGGGAGGTTGTATTGCTTGAGATCCATAGTGCTGTCCAGGGGTGGCCACGGTGTTTGTTGAGTAATTCGAGTTAGATTCTCTTATCTCCACCTTTGTTCTTCTTGTCAGTTTTCAGAATGTCTTTAAAGTTGGAGAAATGTTTTGATTCACAAGCAGTGGTCTTGGGCTCTAGAGCTCGAGGGACTTTAATGAGGTTT
This sequence comes from Ottelia alismoides, assembly GCA_037367405.1. NCBI lineage: Eukaryota > Viridiplantae > Streptophyta > Magnoliopsida > Alismatales > Hydrocharitaceae > Ottelia > Ottelia alismoides. Next base: position 185,772 of record JAZKJV010011062.1, read on the forward strand.
GTCTGACTAAGTTGGTACCAAAGCTGCGAGTGGATGTGAAGGGTTGTTTGCTAAGATCTTGGAAGCTTGTTATTGGAGATACTTATCCTTAACGGAGAGAGTACATGCCGAGGAAGGGCTCATTTATGGAATGGTTTGATAGATGCAAGAGCTCTGGCAATGCTATTTGTGTAAAGGTGCTTAGGTGATAGTAGGGATTTCTAGTTTTGACTTGATCTCTGGCCATGAGGAGGATGGTTGTAGAGTCTTACCAATGGCTGTTTGACCGCCTCAAAAAAAATAGAAAAATGTTGGTGAACAATGGTGGAGCAGGGCACTGGATTCTATCAGCGTCTTTACTTTCTTTCCAGAGAGAAAAGGTTTACTTCCTCGACCTTGTTGCCGAAACTGGTGGCTTCAACCAGTTGGAACAAGTTTTAACCTTACTATTACTTGACCCGGAAAGCAAAGTCACCATTGAACGTGCATATACACACTTGGTTGCCGAGAAGGAAGAGACTGGTCATGATGGTGTATAGAAGTATGTAAGGTGTTAACCAAGGCTTGTCTAATTTCCAAGAGTTATAATGAGGATATAAACTGATTACTATTTCTATGTTCGATGGAAACTTTTGTTTAGAGATTAATGGGATTAACTTGTGTAGGTGTTTAAAGTGTTGGTGGATTTCCGAGGAGATTTATGGCTATAGGAAATAGTGTAGGGGAGCAAATTTATGGGGAGAATGTGGTGTACAGTGTTAAGTTATTGTGTTGGGTGTGTGATGCAACATGATACCCACTTTAGGGATTTGTTGCTTATTTTGAGGGGGAATAGCCTCTATAAAAGGCCCCCTTTGTATTAGGGTTAAGTTAAGTTGAAATTGAGATTATTTTCCCTACCCCTAATTCTCTCTCTCTCTCTCTCTCGGGTCCCGCCGCCCCTTCCCCCCTCCCTCTTTCCCGTGCGCCTCCCCTCCCCTAACCCTATTCTACCATAGCGCCGCCCCTTCTCCCCTCCTCCCCTCTCGATTCCGGTCGCCTACTCCCCTCCCTCTCCCTCGCCGCTTGCGCGCGGCCCAGGCCTCCCTCCCCTCAGCGCCGCCACTCCCAACGCCCTCTCCAACCCCTTCCTCTCGCCCCGTTCCCTTCCCGGTTGCTCCTCACCACCGCCGCCCGCTTGAGTCGCCATCGGCTCGACCTGAATCTCGCGCCTCCACCTTCCTGCTTCCCTTCATGCCGCCAACGCCCAGCCCACCTCCTCCGCCCCTCCACTTTCGTGCGCCAGCCCATCGCCCCACTTCGCCCGCCTCCGTCCGAATTCCCCCCTGACCGTTCACCCTTGTTCCCGCAGCCAACGCCTCATTCCCACGCACACAATCCTCTCGGATCCACCTGCCTGCCGATGCCAACCCCTGGCCAGCCGTCGCTGCAATCAACCATCACCCGAACACCCCCTGCATACGCACCGACTGTTTCTCCTGGATAAGGCTATTGCAAGTAGTTGCGAAGCCCGACCCTACTTACCGCCGACCAGATCTGAAGCGACACGAAAAACCCTTGCCGGTTGTGGTATGAGCTTATTTTTCCACAGTTTATTCCACCATATAAAGTTAGCATTGTAGCCTGCGATATTGTATGGCCTCAAATTTCAGCGAAATTCGGTCGAATTTCTGTCGAATATCGATATCCAGTCGAAATCGAAATTCGACCGAAATGACCGAAATAACCGAAATATGGGGGTCCTAATACAAAAACTGATCGAAGTGATCGAAATTCCGGTCGAAATTCCACCGAAATTCCATCGAAATTCTGTTTTGGTCGATACCGAAATGGTGACCGAAACGGGCATTTAGGGCCTTGCGATATAGCTTGTTTAGTTTGGTGATTTATTGAGGTTCCTAGGCTACAACATCGCTATTCAATTCCTGTCATCTTTATCTACTTGATTGCCCTAAGTTTGTGGAAGAAATAGGTGCTGAACTCGAATAATTTGTCGTCTTTTGTTGCTGATTTTGCGCATCCCATCTCATTTTAGTTGTCCCCGACGTCAAACCCATTAGTTTCACGTCTTTTACAATTGTTTACCTAGTTGTTTTTAAGTAGGTTACATCAATTTGGTATCAGAGCATCACGATCTTGCACCTCACTTGCATTTCATTTATTAATTGCATAAAAAAACAAACAAAACAAAACAAAACATAAAAAGAGAAAGCAGAAACTCTAGGATTCCCATGACCGACAAACCAAGTGCCTCTAAACCCCCCTATAATCCACACCCTGAGTTAACACTAGAGGCTTTATTTGCCCAAACACAACACATGAACAATCAACTAAGCACACAGATCGCCGGACTAGATCGTAAAATTGCCGTCGCCCATGAACAAATTGCCACATTAAATAGCCGCGTGCTAGGACCAGACATTAGTGATGAAAACCCCAACAAAGGTCGACGTACTGAACGGAAACCGCACTCCCGGAATAACACTTCCCGTGACTCTAGCTCTTCTACTTCCGACGAACATGTTAGCGAGTATCATTCACAAGAAAGTGAAGAAGAAGGACCAAAAGGCTACACCCCTTTCATTCCTAAGACTCCAGATCCATACACCTCCGGCTATACTTCACGACCTCCTGTCGAATATCAATTTCCCCCACGAAATGGACCTAGATCTGATGATGGATGGGATCGAGGTATCCGTCTTGATGTCCCAGAATTTGACGGAGGACGAGATCCCGACGTCTTTTTGGACTGACTCCAAGCTGTTGAACACTTCTTTATGTGGAAGTCCATGCCTAGCGAACGAAAAGTCCAATTCGTCACTATAAAATTAAAAGGGCATGCACTGCTATGGTGGGACCGTTTGCAATCTAAACACAAACGAAAAGGAAAGAGTAAGATCCACAGCTGGAGCAAGATGAAAACCAAACTGAAAACCAAATTCGTGCCGGAAGATTACAAACGAGATCTATACGCACGACTGCAATCATGGAGACAAGGCACCATGAGCGTGAGGGAATACACGGAAGGGTTCCAATCCTTAGTCCATCGCAACCGCTTGCAGGAGACTCCTATTCAGGAAGTCACCCGCTACATGCAAGGCCTCCGCCAAGTCATCCAGGATGAGCTCTACCTCCACAACTGCCGAGATGTCGACGAAGCCTACACGCAGGCTGAACGGGCTGAGATCAAGCTTGCTAAAGCCCAGACGAGGAGGGTACCTTTTTCTGTGAACTCCGCTCCTCGCACCAGTACCCCGATGACATCCTCCAAACCGATAGGTTCCTCGTCAATTGTGGCGGGTAAAACCCAAACCAACCCATCAACTCCTGCCGTCGTCCGACCACCTATTGGAAACCCCGGCCAAGGCATTTTGGGAAGCCGACCTATTGTAGGACCTGATACTTGCTTCCGATGCTATCAAAAGGGACACCGAGCAGCAGAGTGCCCAAACCCTAAGGCTAGACCCGTCCACTTATGCACCACCGACGACCCTGACCTTGAATCACAGGAATCACCTATGGAGGACCCGACTGCCTTGACTGCCGACACCATGGGAGCCGACGACTATGAGCCTCTAGGAGTGGATGGAGACGAATCCGGCCCATTCCTGGTAATTGAGCACGAGAACTTTATCGCTCCTGACAGCGCGCCCACGAACATTCTGCTCACCCCCGCTGTCCACGATGCTGATAGCTGGCTGCGACGCAGCATCTTCCGAACCACCTGCACCTCAGGAAGACGTCGCTGTTCGCTGATCATTGATGGGGGAAGCGTTGAGAACTTCGTTTCACAAGAAATGGTCGATAAGTTGGGACTGCCAACTCAATCACTCGAGAAACCGTACAGTGTGGTATGGTTTCGAGGTGGTACCCAACTCCCGATCCACCGTCAAAGCCTCGTTAGCTTCTCCATTGGTCCTTCATATAAGGACGAGGTGTGGTGCCATGTAGCCCCTATGGACGTCTGTCACATACTTCTAGGGAGACCTTGGCAGTTCGATCGAGACACGGAGCACAGAAGCAAACCGAACACTTACACCTTTCTCATAGACAAAGTGCGCGTGACCCTTAGACCTCAACGTGAAGCCCTGAGCCCTTGCCAAGTGGCCACACTTCGAGCTGCGACCGCCCAATCTAGTAAAAACACTCCATCATCAAAGACTTCGACTACGGACCCCGTGTTGTTGATGGAAGCCCAAATATTCCAACGAGAAATGCAGGAGAGTTCCACCATCTGTGCACTAATGGGACATGAAGTGGACAAGCAAGAGACAACTCCACCTGAAGTCCCACCTGAGATAAAGCCCATCATCCAAGAGTTCGCTGACATCATGCCTGAAGAGTTGCCTGAAGGACTACCCCCGTTGCGAGACATTCAACATCACATTGATCTAGTCCCTGGAGCTAGCCTACCCCACTTACCCCATTACCGAATGAGCTCAAGTGAGCATGAAGAGATGAATCGGCAGGTTACTGATCTGCTACGACGTGGATATGTTTGAGAGAGTATGAGCCCCGTAGCGGTTCCTGCTCTGCTGACCCCGAAGAAAGATGGCACATGGAGAATGTGCGTGGACAGTCGTGCTATCAATAAGATAACGATCAAGTATCGCTTCCCCATTCCACGCCTTGATGATATGCTTGATATGCTATCAGGTGCCAAATTGTTCTCCAAAATGGATCTTCGCAGTGGCTACCACCAGATTCGCCTCCGACCTGGAGACGAATGGAAGACCGCTTTTAAGACCAACGAGGGCCTGTATGAATGGACGGTCATGCCCTTCGGCTTGTCGAATGCCCCAAGCACCTTCATGCGAACCATGAATCATGTATTGCGACCCTTCATTGGCAAGTTTGTGGTTGTGTATTTCGATGATATCTTGATCTATACAACTTGACTAAAGAAGACCACTTGTCTCACCTTCGACAAGTTCTGGAAACCCTGAGAGCCCACAAACTGTATGTTCACCTTAAGAAATGCTCCTTCATGTCTGACACAGTCCTCTTTCTGGGATACATTGTCACCGCTGATGGACTCAAGGTTGACCCCTCCAAGATTCATGCCATTCAGAGCTGGCCCGTACCCAAAACCCTCAGGGTGCGTTTGGTTGGTGGGTTATCCTGGGGTGGATAACCCGTTTTGTGTTAGTGTGTTTGGTTGGTGGGTTAAGGGTTGGGAGGGTTTGTGTGATGTGATTGTATTGGAATTTGAAAAAGTGGGTAGTTATTATGATATGATTGTATTGAAATTTGAAAAAATGGGTGGTTGTTGTGATGTGATTGTATTGGAGTTTGAAATAGTGAGTAGAAGTTGAATATTTTATGATTTTTAGATGATATGATGGTATAATATATATTTTTTTTGATGGGAAAGGAGTGGGGCCCACAAGTGGGTTAAAGGTGTGGGTTTTAGGGGGTTACCCACCCAAAGTGGGGGGTAACCCCCCAACCGAACACCACCTCACTGAAATTCGCAGCTTTTTGGGATTGACTTCTTTCTACCGATGCTTCATACGGAACTTCAACACTTGTGCAGCTCCGTTGGTAGATTGTACGCGGAAAGGTGCACCCGCTTGGACTCTTGAAGCAGAAACCAGCTTTCAAAACTTAAACACCAATTGACACATGCCCCTGTTTTGACACTTCCTGACTTCACCAAGGTTTTTGTAGTCGATTGCGACGCCTCACATGTCGGGATTGGTGCTGTCCTAAGTCAAGAAGGACGACCTGTCGCCTTCTACAATGAGAAATTGAACGAAGCCAGATCACGATACTCCACTTACGATGTCGAATTCTATGCCGTGGTCCAAGCTCTCAAGCATTGGAGACATTACCTGATCCAACGAGAATTTGTCCTTAACTCTTATCATGAAGCCCTAAGGTAGCGTTTGGTTCGCGGGTTACCTGCGGGTTACGGGAGTTTACCCCCCTTAACCCACATCCCCCTCTCTCCTCGTGGGCCCCACTCTATTCTTTTTTTAAAAAATTAAATAAATCAATTTTACATCATCAATCCTATCAAAAAATAATATATTATACCATCATATCGTACAAAAATTATAAACTACTCCACTTCTACTCCCTTTTCCAAACTTCAATACAATCACATCACAATAACTACTCATTTTTTCAAACTCCAATACAATCATATCACGCCAAACCTACTTCTAACCCACCCCCAGTTTAACCTTCTATCCAAACATCAAAACACAAAAACAGGTTACCCTCTACCAGTTTAACCCGCCTTAACCCGCCAACCAAACGCACCCTAAGGTATCTGAACTCTCAGAAGACCCTTAACAAACGTCATGCCAAATGGGTTAGTTTCCTCCAGGAATACACCTTCCATCTCAAGCACAAAGCCGGAACCTTGAACCGCGTGGCTGACGCTTTGAGCCGGCGAGCACATGCCCTGACCACAATGACCGTAAGCACAACAGGGTTTGACACACTCAAGGACCTTTACCCCACTGATCCTGATTTCGGACAAGTTCATGCGGAATGTGTTGATAATGGACAGGATCCAACAACCACTTATGTTCTTCATGAGGGTTTCCTATTCAAAGGCCACCAACTATGCATCCCTGCCACATCCCTTCGTGATAATTTAATTTCAGAACTACATAACGGAGGCTTAACTGGACACTTTGGAAGGGATAAGACCTTGACTCTTCTCCAAGAGCGATTTTATTGGCCGCAGATGCGAAAGGATGTTACAAAATTCGTACAGAATTGCCAAACATGTCAGAGATTCAAAGGCCACAGGCAGAACACTGGACTATATACACCCCTCCCAATTCCTCTGCGACCCTGGGAAGACATCACCATGGATTTTGTGCTAGGCTTACCCCTCACTATGCGGAAGGTTGACTCTATTTTTGTGGTTGTGGATAGATTTTCAAAAATGACACATTTCATTGCATGTAGAAAAACCTCGGATGCATCTCATGTCGCTGATCTGTTTTTTCGTGATGTCGTCCGTTTGCATGGTGTCCCCCGCTCTTTTACTTCAGACCATGATACCCGGTTTTTGAGTCACTTTTGGCGCACGGTTTGGTCCCGTCTTGGTACTCGTTTGCAATATAGCACCGCTTATCATACACAAACAGATGGGCAAACTGAAGTAGTTAACAGATCATTAGGAAATTTATTGCGATGTCTTGCAGGGGACTCTCCGTCCAAATGGGATCTAATTCTTCCCCAAGCTGAATTTGCGTATAACAGTTCCACCAATAGGTCCACCGGAAAATCGCCCTTTGAGAGTGTGTACGGCTTTCCACTTACCCAATTTCTTGACCTAAAGCCCACAACCATGCAAGGGAGAAGTAGTGCAGCTGCTGAGGATCTGGTCGAACACCTAACCCACATCCATACTGGAATCCGAGCCAAACTCCAATCCATGACCCAGAAATACCAAACCCAAGCCAACCTACACCGAAGAGAGAGCGAGTTCAGAGTTGGAGAATTAGTGATGGTCCACCTTAAAAAAGAGAGGTTTCCTTTGAGAGTCCACCAAAAATTGAGTGAACGAAAGATTGGTCCATTCCGAGTCCTCAAAAGGATTGGGCCCAATGCTTACCTACTTGATCTGCCGCCAGACGTCCAGACTTCGTCAGTCTTTAATGTATCAGATCTCTTCCGATATCATGGAGATGAACAGACAGATGTCACCGCACCAGAGGTTCCTGATGATGATACGCGCCAACCGCCAGCCGCAACCGATGTTGATCAGATTGAAGATATTGCAGACATCCGAGATATGACGACTAGACGTGGTCTCTTCCGACGATATCTAGTCAAATGGAAGGGACGACCTTTTACCGATTGCACCTGGATTGACGAGAATGAACTCCAACAACTCCGCCCCGATATACTTCGGAATTTCCACGATGCCATCTCGACGGAGCGAGATTCTTTTCAGCAGGGGGGAGTTGATGCAGCATGATACCCACTTTAGGAACATTTGTTTGTCATCTTATTTATCAATTTATTATTTATTTATTTTCTATGTAAAAGGCTCATTATAAAAGGCCTTTATCCCTTCTTTTTGTTTGCTTTCTTCTTTCCCTAATTTTAGGGATTTGTTGCTTATTTTGAGGGGGAATTGCCTGTATAAAAAACCCCCTTTGTATTAGGGTTAAGTTAAGTTGAAATTGAGATTATTTTCCCTATCCCTATTTCTCTCTCTCTCTCGGGTCCCACCGCCCCTTCCCCCCTCCCTCTTTCCCGTGCGCCTCCCCTCCCCTAACCCTATTCTACCCTAGCGCCGCCCCTTCTCCCCTCCTCCCCTCCCGATTTCGGTCGCCTACTCCCCTCCCTCTCCCTCGCCGCTTGCGCGCGGCCCAGGCCTCCCTCCCCTCAGCGCCGCCACTCCCAGCGCCCTCTCCAACCCCTTCCTCTCGCCCCGTTCCCTTCCCGGTTGCTCCTCACCACCGCCGCCCGCCTGAGTCGCCATCGGCTCGACCTGAATCTCGCGCCTCCGCCTTCCTGCTTCCCTTCGTGCCGCCAACGCCCAGCCCACCTCCTCCGCCCCTCCACTTTCGTGCGCCAGCCCAGCGCCCCACTTCGCCCGCCTCCGTCCGAATCCCCCCCCTGACCGTTCGCCCTTGTTCCCGCAGCCAACGCCTCATTCCTACGCCCACAGTCCTCTCGGATCCACCTGCCTGCCGACGCCAACCCCTGGCCAGCCGCCGCTGCAATCAACCATCACCCGAACACCCCCTGCATACGCACCGACTGTTTCTCCTGGATAAGGCTACTGCAAGTAGTTGCGAAGCCCGACCCTACTTACCGTCGACCAGATCTGAAGCGACACGAAAAACCCTTGCCGGTTGTGGTATGAGCTTATTTTTCCACAGTTTATTCCACCATATAAAGTTAGCATTGTGGCCTGCGATATTGCTTGTTTAGTTTGGTGATTTATTGAGGTTCCTAGGCTACAGCATCGCTATTCAATTCCTGTCATCTTTATCTACTTGATTGCCCTAAGTTTGTGGAAGAAATAGGTGCTGAACTCGAATAATTTGTCGTCTTTTGTTGCTGATTTTGCGCATCCCATCTCATTTTAGTTGTCCCTGACGTCAAACCCATTAGTTTCACGCCTTTTACAATTGTTTACCTAGTTGTTTTTACGTAGGTTACATCAGTGTGTGCGGTGGGATGATGGCTTGAAGCAATCGATGATGTGGTAAATAGCGCCTCTCTCCTCTTTTTTAAGGGTTTTGTAGTGGGTATGATTTATTTAGTGGGGGTACATAGGCAATGTGGACAAAAAATAATGAGCTGATTACTCTAAGTGTCACGGGGCTATCTTATATAGAGAGGAAAAACCCTACATGGCAAATTACATAATGAAGACATAATAAATAAGCAAATACAAAATTATTCTCTACACTGCCCCTTAAGATGGAGCATAAATGTCAATCATGATTAGCTTGGAACGACACCTCTAGAACAATCCCATGTCTAGGGCATTGGTGAACATATCTATTGTTTGCCCCCTCCCCCACCTAACCTGGGAAGTAGAGTTAAAACACTTATGTGTCATATCTCATGTGTAATGACAATCTACCTCTATGTGTTTGTCCTCTCATGAAAATCGGGATCGTTGGCAATGAATAGAGCAACCTGGTTGTCGCTAAACAACTGCATGATATTTAAGTCTGTTAGATCGGATTTCATCCTCATCATCTTAGTGCTCCCCTGTACCATAGCTCTGTATTCCGACTTCACACTAGATCTAGCGACCAAAGTCCACTTCTTGTTTTTCCATGAGATTAAATAACTCTCTATGAAAAACCACAAAACCAGAGGTAGACTTCCTTTCTTTAAGGCATCCTGCATAGTCGGTATCTGCACATGCTGTGATGGCAAGAGAAGTCCCTCTACTAAAAAGCAACCTTGTACATAGGTAGACTTCTTTTCTTTAGGATAGACTTCATTTTAAACGAGGGTTTTTCATTTTATTATTTATTTATGTTATTTCCTGATGGCTACTATTTCTCTTGGTTTGTGTTCTTCGATTAATTGATATTGATATATATTTAATGCATTCTCACTAAGATTGGAAACTACTCTTGCACGTGCTGGTAGTATGTTGGTGGGGAGGGGCAAGGTTTGTTATATTGATTTCAATTTTGTTTCGGTGACCCTGTATATCAAAATTTCGGGAAATTTCGACGATTTCGGTGGAAATGTCGGAAATGGCTCAAAAAGCCATATTCTTTCAGTTTTTTGTAAATGAAGATCTTCCAAGTTATTAGAATAATAAATTACTTATAAATACACAATTATGTCGCACATATCGCCCATCTATACCCCTTATATCGTACATATCGATCATATCGGTCATATTGTAAAATATGTTAGATATTGCAAATAGAGTTAATATGAGTTCTTTAAATAATGAAACATATACACATTTATAGGCTTATAGCACACATATCGATCATCTATGATGATATGTCAAACATAAGGCGGGCGGTGGACCTTGGCAAAATCTGAGTCTCTTTCAGCGAAGTGGATTCCCTTCCGGAATCCTTGATGCTTGAGAATTTCTTCGCGTGAAGTCGATTCCCTTGGATAATTAGTAGTGGAAATGCGGATTCAATAACGTATGTAATGTAGCGAATCAGTCATCCTCTTCTTTTAAGTAAGTGAAGGTACCGCTTCTGGCCAAGGCCGAGAAAGATGTTGACCGTGACCAAAATCTACCATGGAAGACAGCTTTGATATCGCGGGAACCAGATCGGACCTAGAGAAAGAGTTGGACTCTCACCCTTCTATCTATCATATCGAACATATCATTGTTAATACTTAATAACAAACTAATAGTCTTACAACAAGTGAAAAGACATATATTTACGTAGACTAAATAAGAACATGCACATTAAGTTAAACAAACTATCCATGTATATTCCTCTGTCGCTCCATATATTCACGCTCTGCGTGGAACCCTTCCTCGAATCTTGTATCTTGTGGTCCACGACCAACCCCTACTAACCCCCTGAATATATTTCCCCATCATCAGATCCACTACCACCACCACCACCACCAACATCATCATCATCTCCGCTATCATCCTTTGACTTGGATTTGGATTTGAAACTAGTAGAGAGAATTTCATCAACAATTGCATCAACCTTGACCTCCGACCCTCCAAGAGGATCCACAATCCATCGGATCTAGTTAGATAGTCACCTACATATGCTTTCATTTGCTGACTTATATTCTCATTTGGTTTTCCACCTAGTTGATTGAGAACGACACCATTGAAATCCATCCACACCTCTGGAGAGCATCTTCACGAGCATCGTCATCGTGCATCTTGAAAATATATGCAAGATCAATAGGGTCTATGTATTTCTCTTTGTCCCTGCCCTCCCTTGCATGTTTCGAGGGGCTCATTCAAGACTTACTTGAACTATTACTCAACAAAAAATGAAAGCCTTGGTTTCCAGTCATCGAGATAGAGGAAGGAAAAAGAGAGATTTTTGTTGTTTGTGGATTACTCGGATAAATGCAGTTCCAAGTCTTTATTATTTGTTTGTTTGCCGCACAAAAAAAACCTTTTGAATTTCTTGTCGAAACAAACTTAGCTAAAGAAAAGCTTTAACTATAATCAAATATCCCTTTTTCTTCCAAATATTTTTACGAATACGTTTTTTTGATATAAAAGTACGTTTTTTTGGAACTGCCATTCAAAAGAGAAATTACTAATTTTTATTGTTGTATGTGAAAGACATGTATTGATAGATCGTATTCTGATTTTTTGAAAAAACTTAGATCTATACATTAGGGTCTTAGATATAGCAATCATGGGACCATTTTCAAAAAAAACCACTTAAGAAACACAAAACATGTAAAATAACACATAGATTTATGTTTGATTTTCGGAATTACTCAATTTTTAAATTTCATTAAAAAAACGAATCATGTTTTATACGTTCGAACTTGAGATCCGGGTTTATCCTCGAAGAACTCATCATGATTCCACATTAAAATATAAAAGCTCCAATTTTCTCTTCCATAGACCTCACAAATTGTTTCATATGTATGCTTTAGTACATGTTATACACGAGATCCGAGTAAATACGTTCATAACTCATCGTTATTGTACATTAAAATACAAGCCTCCAAATTTTGGCCTCCAAAAGTCAAGCTAGATATTCAAAATCTCTCAAAAAAATACCACCAAGCGAGATTAACATCTTAGGAACAAAACCCCTAAAAAATCGAAAAAATTGATGAATATTTGATCAATTTTGGCTCACCTTGAAGAAATGGATGAAATATGTGCTTGGAGAACCGTGGAGGAAGTCTCAACACCAAGCAGCAAAATGTGGATCGAAATAGGGGAATTTCGATTGATATTTCGGTATGTCTCCCAAACTGGAGATTTTTATTCAAGATTCGCTATTTTGTGTGATATCTCGAGATGACCCAAAATATCGACAATATCTCGCAAGATTTCAGGCAAAACCCTGGAAATCGACATATATACGGGTTTTGATATATAAACCCCATCGAAGCTGCAATTTCGACGATATTTCACCAAAATTTTGCAATATTTGGAACATTGGGGGGAGCATCAGAGGGTTCTTCAACTGGGTTCAGAAGAACATATGATTACAACAACATCAATGCCTTTTCCCACAATTAAGTAGGGTCGGTTACATGGATTCTTTGCCTCCATTCAGTTCTATCTTGGATCAATCCAGGGCTTATATCCACAAAACTAAGATCCCTTCGTATAGTCTCTTTCCAACACTTCTTGGGCCGTCCTCGCCCTCTCTTAGCCGGCTCAACATCCCAACACTCGCATCTCTTAACTGGTGCATCAACTGATCTTCTTTTCAAATGACCAAACCATCTTAAGCAGTTTTCTCGCATCTTATCCTCGATCGTAGCTACAACAACTTTCTTTTTGATTGTATCGTTCCTAATCCAATCTTCATGTGTGTGTCCACACATCCACTTTAGCATTTTCATTTCTGCTACAACCATTCTCTGCACATGTCTATGGTTCACAGGCCAACATTCAGATCCATAGAGCATAGCAGGTCTCACGGCTGTTTTGTAAAACTTTTCTTTAATTTTTAAAGGAGTTTTCTTGTTACATAGAACGACATAGGCTCCTCTCCACTTTAGCCAACCTCCATTTATTCTATTAGTAATATCTCCATCAATTTCCCTATTATGTTGCCAAATAGATCCCAGATATCTAAAAGAATCTCTCTTTGGAATGTTATCGTCACCAATCTTCACCTCGATTCCTTCACCATTGCTTCCATCAAAGATGCACTCCATATATTCCGTCTTAGCCCTACTTATATGAAATTCTTTAGTCTCCAACTCATGCCTCCAGACCTCAAACTTCTCATTTACTCCATCTCTAGTCTCGTCAATCAACACAATATCATCAACAAATAACATATATCATGGTAACTCATCCTGAACGTGACTTGTCTACTCGTCTATAATCAAAGTAAAAAGAAATGGACTCAAAGATGAACCTTGATGTAACCCATTGTTGATGTTAAAGTAGCCAATCTTCCCAGATGGGGTCCTTACACAAGATAAAGCCCTATCATACATGTCCTCTATGAGGCTAATGTATAGGACATGTACTTGTTTCTTCTTAAAAACTCTCCACGATATATCTCGTGGGACAACATCATAAGCCTTCTCCAAATAAATAAAGATCATACGGAGGTTATTCCTTTTAGCTCTATAAATCTCCATTGTTCTCCTCAGCAAATGGACGACTTCAATAGTTGAGCGACCTGGTATGAATCCGAATTGGTTTTCTTTTACGTTGGAAACTTGCCTCAACCTTCTTTCGATCACACGTTCCCAAATTTTCATAGTGTGACTCATCGGCTTGATACCTTTGTAATTGAACAAATTTGAATGTCTCCTTTATTCTTATAAAGAGGCACCAAGAGACTCCTCCGATCTTCAGACATTTTCTTGCTTCACCAAATAACATTGACGAGATTCGTAAGCCAAGTCAAACCACACTCACCTAAAACTCTCCATACTTCTACAGGGATGTCATCCGATCCTACACCTTTCACAGGTCTCATAACCTTCAAAGCCTCCTCTACTTCCTTTCTTTGTATCCGTCTATAGCTTACACGATTCAAGTAACTTTCACTACTAGCTAGATCAGTCAAAGTGATCTCTCTATTTCCTTCCTATTGAAAAGTTTATGGAAGTATCACTCCCATCTAGTCTCTATATCCTTCTGAGTAACAAGCACGTGACCTTCCTCGTCCTTAATGATCTCACTTGAGAAAAGTCTTTGGTCTTTCTTTCTCTTATTTTGGCCAACCTGAATATACCCTTCTGCCCTCCTTAGAGTCGAGATTTTTATACAAAACTTCATAAGCTTTTGACTTAGCTTCGCTTCCAACCTTCTTTGCTTCCTTCTTTGCTATTTTGTAGTTTGTGACAATTTCCTCTGTTTTATCCTTAGACATAGCTTTAAAGCACATGCTCTTTTAATTTTTAGCTTCTTTTGCACCCCTTCACTCCACCACCAAGCCTCCTTTTGACCTGGAGTTCCTCTCTTTGACTCGAATAACATCTCTTTGGCTACCTTTCGGATACAAGATGCTACCTCCTCCCACATCCTGTTTGCACTTCCACTGCAATCTCAAGATAAGTCTTCTAAAACCTTCTCCCTGCAGCTCGATCGCTTCAGTGGAAGATTCCACCATCTAGTTTTAGTGATCTTAGGAACCCGCCTTTTCTTTACCTGCCCTTTTATTTGTACATCCAAGACTAACAAGCGATGCTGGGTTGTTAAACTCTCTCATGGGATTACTTTGCAGTCTTTACAACACAACCGATCTCTTCTCCTCAACGCAAAGCAATCTATCTATGTTCTAGTTGGCCCACTCTTATAAGTAATTAAATGCTCCTCCCTCTTCTTGAAGAGAGTGTTTGCTATGAAAAGATCATATGCCGTTATAAAATCCAGAATGACTTTTCCCTCTTCATTTCTATCCCCAAAACCATGTCCTCCATAAACACTAGCATACCTTGAAGCATCTTTTCCCACATGTCTATTAAGACCTCCATCTATGCAAATCATCTCTCTTTGTGGGATTCCTTGTAAAATTTTATCCAGATCCTCCCAGAAAGCTTGTCCAGTCCTTTCATCTATGTTAGGAGTATATATGTTAAGAGAATATTCTATATGGAAGTAGTATATGTTAAAAGAATATTGTATGTAGCAGGAGTATATGTTAAGAGAATATTCTATGTGGTTGGAGTATATGTAAAGAGAATATCCTATGTGGCAAGAATATTCTGAGGCATTTATGTATTTTCTCCTTTGAGCTCTCTAGGGTTTTCTCCTATATAACTCTAGAATAAAACAAGATTCATTCTTTTTTCCACATGGTATCAGAGTAGCGGTCTTAGACCGGTGTTCTGACCTAAATCCCTTCGCCATCGTCAGTCTCAAGTCCTCCCTAAGCAGCCACCGCCTACCTGCGACGACTCCAAGCGCCTGCAGTGCAGCCCGCACCACCGCTCGCTGCTCCAGATAGCCGAGCGCTGCCCCAGGCGCTCGTCTGCGCCATCCCAGGCCTCCCGCGCCTCCGCTCACGCCCTAGGAGCCCCCCAACGTCGCCAGACGCCAGCCCATGCTTCCTGCGCCACCCTAGGCGCTCGCCAACGCCGTCCCAGACGCCCCGTGCTGCTCCCCGCGCATCAACTGCCTCTCTCTCCTTTGTCGATCACCTAGGGTATCATCTCTTGATGCCGATTACCTAATCGATGCACTGCTAGGTCTCCGTGATGCTTGAATAAGACTGCAAGAACTATCTAGGTCACTTTTTCTTGACCTACCCGAGCACCATGGCATTTACAAAGCCCAAGCCCATGTACCCGACTTCTTCTGTGATGGTATAGGGCACTTCTATAAAGCTAAAAGGCTTCGAAAACTATGTACTATGGTCCAGATCCTTCAAGGTGTTTATTAGTAGTCAGGGAAAGAACTATGTTCTCACAAAAGATCTGCCCAAGGAGACAAACAAAGACTAAGATACCTGGTACGTGGACCACTGCCAAGTGATTACTTGGTTATGTGGGAGAGCCTTGAGAACACCTACTCTCAAAAGACAAATAAGTCCAGTCTCTCAGATATCTACACGGATTTGGTCTGAAAATCAGGGAGATACATCCTTGGTCGAGTACTACAGGCTCCTCACAGGCCTGTTTAAGGAACTTCTTATCTTTCAGCTTGCTTGTTGTGATAAGCAGATATGTGAACATGCAGAATGGCAAGTGTATCGTTTTTTGTCAGGATTACATCCACGATACAAGACTGTAAAGGACCAATTTCTAACTGTTGCTGTGCTACCCACTCTAGGGACCATATATGGTCGACTACAGGAACTTGATTCTCCCTCTCCTTAGCTATCTATGGAGG
This sequence comes from Ottelia alismoides, assembly GCA_037367405.1. Lineage (NCBI taxonomy): Eukaryota > Viridiplantae > Streptophyta > Magnoliopsida > Alismatales > Hydrocharitaceae > Ottelia > Ottelia alismoides. The sequence goes on from JAZKJV010011062.1 coordinate 202,195, forward strand.
CTACTGCATATTTTGCTAGAGGACGACCTAACTACCAAGGAGGACGCGGTCGTGACTTTGGTCGTGGTCGTGGTCGTGAGGCTGAACGAGGACGTGACTTCGGATGTGGACGTGGATGGGATCCTGCCACCGCCCGCTATCCAGCATGCACTTACTGCGGACGCTTGAATCATCCATCTGAACGTTGTTGGGCAAAGTTTGACATGCCTACTAATGCCAACAGTGCCTATGAGACTACCTCATACGAAGGCCCATATCATAATACAGATACATCGCCAGAACAATCGTCTGGTGATAGTCAGACATCCTTCACTGCATCTGAGTATGCTCGTCTACGTCAGCTACTACAAAATTCTGCCAGTAACATTAGTACCTCTGCTCCTACTGCGAGTCTAGCCACTACTTCAGGTACACTTGCCAATGTTGCCTCTGCATCCAACGTTGCATGGATCATTGACTCTGGTGCCTCTACTCATCTAACGGGAGAAGGTGGTCTTCTTGCCTTTGTACATCCGTCTTCTATTGTGAGGACTGTTTGGGTTGCCAATGGAGCACATTCCCCTATAACTAGTGTGGGGACTATGGAGTTTTCATCCAAACTCCGACTTATTGATGTGCACTGTGCTCCTGATTTTCCACTTAGTCTCTTATCTGTTTATAAGTTATGCCAGGAACTTAACTATCGTGTGATTTTTGATGAGCTCTATTATTATTATTTTCAAGACATCCGGACGAGACTGATTTTTGGTGGGGGACATGAGAAGAATGACCTATATTATCTTGATATCCCCTCTGATTCTGGTTTTGTTTGCGCTACATCTATATCCGTTGATCCCTTTCTTTGGCATCTTCGTCTCGGTCATCCATCCGCCAAAGCTCTCTCTTTAATGTTCTCCGAGCTTTCTACGCTCAAGCCCTTTGAGTGCGAGGCGTGTCAGTTCGGGAAACATCATCAAGCGTCCTTCCCTGATCGTTCTGAACCTCGCCGTAAAATTCCTTTTTCTTTAGTCCATTGTGATATTTGGGGACCCTGTCTGATCCGTACCCTGAGTGGACATAAGTACTTTGTTGTTTTTGTCTATGACTACATTCGATCATCTTGGGTCTATCTGTTAAAAGAACGATTAGAGATTAGCAACATTATTAAGAATTTCTTCCATTATGTCAAAAATATCTTTTCCTATGGTATTCAAATTTTTTGCATAGATAACGCTTTGGAATTCACTCAACATGATCTAACCAACTTCTTTGCATCCCAAGGCACCATTCACCAAACATCATGTCCTTACACTTCGCAACAAAATGAGGTAGCCGAACGAAAACTAATACACCTTCTAAATATAGCCCGATCTCTCCTCACTCATATGAAAGTTCCCAAAACCTATTGGGGGGATGCTGTTTTAACTACTGTCCATCTTGTCAACAGGGTTCCATCTCCATCCCTAAATGGATCCACCCCCTTCTCTCTGCTCTACCCAACCGAGCTATCTTTTCCTCTATCCTTACGAATTTTTGGATGTGTTGCATTTGTTCATAACTTTCACACTACTGACAAACTCTCTCCTCATGCTATTAAATGTGTTTTTCTTGGTTATTCTCGTACTAAAAAAGGTTATAGGTGCTATGATCCAATTGGACATAGCTATTATATATATGCATAGTAACCTTTTTTGAGCAGACTAGCTTCTTTATACAATCTATTACCGATATCCCTCTTGATCTCCCACCTCCACCCATTGTCTATAAGAGAAAACAAAAATCCCAATCACCAGATGTTCCATTACCTATTTCTTTATTGCAGGATGATATACCTAATTCAAGTGTCCCTTCCACTGCTGTCCTGGATGTTCATGAGGAGCTTCCCATTGCTCTATGCAGAACTAAGAGGCAATGCACACTTCATCCCATGTCTCATTTCACTTCTACTACTAGTTTATCAGCCACTGACAAAAGATATGCAGATGCTCTCATGACCATTTCTATTCTAAGAGACTACCATAGTGCTTTGCAGGATTCAGGATGGCAAAAGGCCATGGATGACGAGATGGATGCTCTTCTTTCCAGGGGAACATGGGATCTAGTGCAATGTCCCAAAGGGACTAAACCTGTGGCATGTAAATGGGTCTTCACGGCTAATCAATCATCATATGGGTCGATTGACAGGTTGAAAGCTCGTCTTGTGGTAAATGACTTCACACAAACATATGGAGTAGATTACTTTGAGACATTCTCATCGGTTGTACGTATGTGTCAATAAGGACTATCCTTTATGCGACAGCTAATAAGGCATGGCCTATCTTTCAGTTAGATGTGAAAAATACCTTTCTATATGGCGATCTTGATGAGGAAGTATATATGATGCAGACTCCGGGTTATGAAGTCGAGGGGTGTGTGTATGTCGACTTCACAAAGCAATATATGACCTAAAGCAGAGCCTGAAGGCATGGTTCGACAGACTTACCGCATAGATCAACACTCTTGGCTTCCAGCAAACAACCTCTGATTATTCTGTGTTTGTCAGAAGGCGAACAACTGGTACTGTTATTCTTGCAGTTTATGTGGATGATATGGTCATCACAGGTGATGATGATAAAGGGATACTAGAGACCAAGGCCTTCCTCCAGAAGGTATTTGTTACCAAGGATCTTGGTCCACTACGATATTTCCTGGGCATAGAAGTACTACGCACTACAGAGGGTCTTCATCTTTCACAGAGAAAATACTTGTGGAGAATTATGCTTTTCGATGATTATTCCAATGGGTTTAGGGCTCCATATATAGGAAAACCCTAGAAACCCTAGAGAGTACAAGAAAGGGAAAAATACAAAACTACCCTTACTGGGGTTATAATAAGAAACGTCTCATAAATACTAACACTCCCCCTCAAGTTGGAGCGTATTTATCAGTCATGCCCAACTTGGATATAATCCATGACATGCGTTTCTTTGGTAATGCTTTTGTGAAGGCATCTGCAAGCTGTAGATCAGTACTGATGTGTGGAGTGGTGATTCTTCTAATCTTGACTGCATCTCGTACGAAGTGGCAATCAATTTCTATGTTTGGTTCGTTCGTGAAATACATGATTTGTGGCAATGTAGGTTGCAGACTTGTTGTCACAATACAGGGGAATAGGCGTAGTGACATTAATACCCAGCTCTTGAAGAAAGGCTAATAGCCATGTGATCTCACAGGTGGCCTGTGCCATTGCCCTGTACTCTGCTTCTGCACTTGACCTGGATACAACAGTCTGCTTCTTGCTTCTCCAGGTAACAGTGTTTCCTCCAACCATCATAGCATAGCCTGTAGTCGAGCGTCGATCTTCTGGAGAGCTTGCATAATCAGCATCTGCATAGGCAACCATATCCGTGTGTCCATTTGCTTTGTAGAAGAGTCCACGACCTGGAGATTCCTTTAAGTATCGAAGAATTTGGAGGACATCCTGCCAGTGGCTGTAACATGGTTGTTCCATATGTTGGCTTGCTCTGTTTACTGCATAAGAAATATCTGGTCTGGTTATAGTAAGGTAGAGAAGTTTACCAACAAGGCTTCTATATGGGGAGACATCCTCAAAGGCTAAATCAGATAAGGTAGCATGCTTCTTTGGGTCAGCAGGGATACCAGAGGGCTTGCATCCAAGAAATCCTGCTTCAGTAAGTATGCCCATGCAATACTTTCTTGTGAGAGGTGAAGTCCTTCGGTAGTGCGAAGTACCTCTATGCCTAAGAAGTAGCGTAGAGGTCCAAGGTCCTTGGTAACAAATACCTTTTGAAGGAAGGCCTTGGTTTCTGATATCCCATTGTAGTCATCACCTGTGACGACCATATCATCAACGTAGACTGCAAGTATAACAGTTCCAGTTGCTCTTTTCCTGACAAATACAGAATAATCAGATGTCGTTCTCTGGAAACCAAGAGTGGTTATTTCTGTAGTAAGCCTGTCAAACCATGCTCTTGGACTTTGCTTGAGACCGTATATGGCCTTGCGAAGTCGACATACATACTCCCCCTCGACTTCATAGCCCGGAGGTTGTTGCATATATACCTCTTCATCAAGATTGCCATAAAGAAATGCATTTTTCACATCAAGCTGAAAGAGAGGCCAAGATTTGTTTGCAGCAACAGATAGAATAGTTCGGATAGACCCCATGCGTTCAACAGGAGAAAATGTCTCAAAATAATCGACACCATAGGTTTGTGTAAAACCTTTAGCTACGAGGCGAGCTTTTAATCTATCAATTTTGCCATCCGGGGATTGTTTAGTCGTAAAGACCCATTTGCATGCTACAGGTCGAATACCTTTCGGACATTGAACAAGATCCCATGTCCCTTGTGAAGTAAGTGCATTCATTTCTTCATTCATTGCATGTTTCCAACCAGCGTCCTGTAGAGCACTAATGTGATCTCGTGGAATGGAGACAGTCATAAGAGCATCAGCGTATCGACGGTCATTGGAAGATAAGCCAGATGTGGATGTGTAGTTGGATATTGGGTAAGTAGCACATCGTCTTCTACTCTTTCGTAGAGCAATGAGAAGCTCTGGAGGATCATCCGGGACATTCTTGTAGGGGACAGTCGAAGAAGGCATATTATCCTGTAGCAACGAGACCTGTAAAGGGATGGCTGGTGGTGTAGGAACGTGACGTTGTTTATGGACGATGGGTGGCGAAGGAAGATCAAGTGAAATATCATTTACAGAATCGGAGAAGAAGCCAGTTTGCTCAAAGAATGTTACATCAGCAGAGATGTAATACCGATGACCTGCAGGATCATAGCATCTGTACCCTTTTTGAGTTCGTGAGTATCCTAGAAAGACACATTTGATTGCCCGTGGTGAGAGTTTGTCGCTAATCTGAAATTTATGGACAAAGGACATGCATCCAAAAATCCGCAGAGGAAGAGGAAATGGAGAATCATTGGGATAAAGAAGGGTGAATGGAGTGGACCCATGAAGAGTAGGCGAGGGTACTCTGTTTATTAGGTAGACGGCTGTGAGAATAGCATCACCTCAGTAGGTTTTGGTGACCTTCATCTGAGATAGAAGAGAGCGAGCAACATTTAGAAGATGCCTCAGTTTCCGTTCTGCTATCCCGTTTTGTTGGGACTTGTAGGGACAAGAAGTTTGGTGGATGGTTCCCTCAGAGGCAAAAAAGGAGGTAAGATCATGTTGGGTGAATTCTAATGCGTTGTCAGAACAAAAAATTTGTATGTTAGAGGAGAAAACATTTTTAACATAATGAAAGAAGTTCTTTATGATAAGATTAATCTCTGAACGTTCTTTGAGCAGAAAAACCCAAGATAACCTGCTGAAATCATCTATAAAGACTGCAAAATACTTGTGACCACTTAGTGTTCGGACCGGACAAGGTCCCCAAATGTCACAATGAACTAATGAGAAGGAACAGAATGACGGGGCTCAGTACAAGCAGGAAAAGAGGCTCGATGATGCTTCCCAAACTGACATGCCTCACACTCAAAAGGTTTCAGCGATGAAAGTTCAGGGAACATCATAGAGAGAGCTTTAGCGGATGGATGTCCAAGACGAAGGTGCCATAGTAGAGGATTGGAGGAGATGGAAGCTGCACCCGCGAAATCAGAGTCTGTAGGAATGTCAAGATAATATAGTCCATTCTTCTCATGCCCCCACCAAAAATTTTCTTCGTCCGGATGACCTGAAAATAACAGCAAGATTTATCAAATATCACTTTGCAGTTAAGTTCAATGCATAACTTATGAACAGATAATAAGCTTAGAGGGAAGGCATGAGCGCAGTGAACCCCTGTTAGTCGTAGTGTGGGTGAGAACTCCATAGTGCCTACACTAGTGATAGGCGAATAATCGCCATTGGCAACCCGAACTGATTTTACGACCGAAGAAGGTCGGGTAGAGGACAGAAGACTACCTTCTCCTGTGAGATGAGTCGATGCTCCTGAATCAATGATCCAGGCAGGCGCATATGTTGAAGCAGTGCTGGCAGTAGTACTCGAGATTGTTGCAAGACTGGCAGTAGATGCAGGAGCAGTAGTATCAGTGGGAGTATTCTGCAACAGTTGTCTCAGTTGTGCATATTCTGAGGCAGTAAAAGACGGCTGGGTATCACCAGTATGTTGTTCAGATGCATCATAGTAAGTATCAGATATAGCAGATTCATATGCATTGTTGGCATTAGGGGGCATGCCAAATTGGCCCAACACCTGTCTGACAAGTGATTCATGCGACCACAATGAGTGCAAGGTGGGAAACGATCACGTCCTTGACCACGTGATGAGTCTCATCCACGACCTGAAGTTCGGCCACGTCCCTGGCTAGAATCGCGTCCACGTCCTCTAGAGTAAAAAGATCTTCCTCTTGCAAAATGTCTGATGTCTCGCCGGACGAAGGAGGAGGTGGAGACTCTAGCTCTTGTAGACGACCAAAAATGGTCTCAAGATTAGGCAACGCTGCAGCTGTTAGAAATTGATCTTTGATAGGTTTATATCGAGGATGTAAACCAGATAAGAATCTGTAAACCTGCCATTCTGCCCGTTCTCCTACCTGCTTATCACAACAGGCAGGTTGAAAGATAAGAAGTTCTTCAAATAGGCCTGTCAGCAGTCTGTAATACTCGATCAAAGATGTGTCGCCTTGGTTTGTAGACCAAATTTTAGTGTATATATCAGAAAGCCTAGATTTTGTTGTCTGTTGGGAATATGTATTTTCAAGGCTCTCCCACATCGCCTTGGCAGTCTCCTTATAGAGGAGATTGGATGCAATGGAAATATCAACACTGTTTGTCAACCATGTAATGACTTGACAGTTATCAGTATACCAAGTGTCATAATCCTTGTCTGTCGCATCCAGTGGGACAGTGGTAAGAACATAGCTCTTACGTTGGCCACCAATGAAAACCTTGAAGGACCGAGACCACAAAACGTAGTTCTCGGATCCCTTCAATTTGATAGTAGTGCCCTGATTCATCATTGAAGGTGTCGTATACATGGGCTTGGAGTCCATAGACGTGGAACTAGATGTCATGGCGACCGAGTATAATGGGCAGTAGAGAAAAAAAAGAGTAGTGTAGATAGTCTAGACTATCTCAATGATCATGAGAACTTATGAGAACATCAGCAGGCTATTAATAATCAGACCGTCGTGCAAGGAGTACCGTTCGAGGAGGCCAACTTGTGAAATATCGCCGTAAAAAAAATGGTCTGGAGGCAGGCTGGAGTCGGCCTGTGGGTACGCTGGATGGTCCGAGAGGAGACGGCTAGGAGCTTTGAACGCCGTGGATAGCCTCGCGCCTGGAGTGGGGGGGCAGTAGACGTCTGGTGGCCAGTGTGGTAGGGCTAGTTAGGCGGAGGACCTGGCGCCTGGAGAGAGGGCTGCCTGGAGGGAGAGCGCCCGAATCAGACAGGAGCAGAGGAGAGAAGGCGCGACCGGAGGAAGGGCCTGGTGGGCGCCTGGATGCCTGGAGGAGGGAGGGTGCCTGGAGGGAGAGATGGCGCGGCCGGAGGAAGGGCCTGGTGGGCTCGATGCGCGGCTAGATGGCCGCGCGGATGCGCGGGGAGATGTCCGGGAGGGAGATGGCGTACGCTCGATGCGGGGGGGGGGGGAGGGGTGGCGATGCGTGAGGGGGCTGCAGGGGGGTGCGGGTGGCGTGCGTGGTGCGGGTGGGTCACTCGTGGAGGGAGGTCGCCTTGATCGCGACTGATGCAGTGGGGAGGAAGATCGATGGCGCCCAGTTGGGTTCCGAGGCGCGGTGGGGAGAAAGGTGGAGGCGCGGGTGGTTCCCCTAGGGATGAGGCGTGCGCATGACAAGAGGGGAATGGAGGGGCGGCGGGTGGGGAAAGGGAGGGATTAGGTCAGACCGTGGCTCTGATACCATGTGGAGAATTATGCTTTTCGATGATTATTCCAATGGGTTTAGGGCTCCATATATAGGAAAACCCTAGAAACCCTAGAGAGTATAAGAAAGGGAAAAATACAGAACCGCCCCTTACTGGGGTTATAATAAGAAACGTCTCATAAATACTAATAATACTGTCTAGACATTCTTATGGAAGCGTGATTACTTGAATGCGAGCCCACTGGTATTCCCGCAGATCCTAAGAAACACTTCACATCCTCTGATCCTATCTTCGAAGATGTTACTCGATATAGGAGCCTGGTTGGCAAACTTCTTTACCTTATGATCACCAGACCCGATATTTCCTATACAGTGAGCAGAGCTAGTCAACATATGGAGCAACCTTGTTACAGTCACTGCAGGATGTTTTTTAGATTCTACGATACGTGAAGGAATCACCAGGAAGTAGCCTCTTCCATGGGGCAAATGGGTACACCGATATTATTGCATATGGTGATGTAGATTATGCAAGCTCACTAGAGGATCGACACTCTACCACAGGTTATGCTATGATGGTTGGAGGAAATCTTGTTACTTGGAGAAGCAAGAAGCAGACTGTTGTATCTAGATCCAGTGCAGAAGCAGAGTACAATGCGATGGCTCAAGCTACTTGCGAGATCACGTGGCTATTAACTTTTCTACAAGAACTTAGTATTATTGTCCCTACTCCTATTCCACTATATTGTGACAACAAATCTGCTACATATGTTGCCACGAATCCGGTGTTCCAAGAGCGAGCCAAGCATATAGAGGTTGACTGCCATTTTGTTCGTGATGCCGTCAGGATTAGAAGGATTACTACTTCTCACATCAACACTGATCTTCAGCTTGCAGATGTCTTCACAAAAGCACTACCCAAGAAGCGACTCTTGGATTATTTTCAAGTTGGACATGACTGATAAATATGCTCCAACTTGAGGGGGATTGTTAGGAGTATATATGTTAAGAGAATATTTTATATGGAAGGAGCATATGTTAAGAGAATATTCTATATGGAAGGAGCATATGTTAAGAGAATATTATATGCAGCAATAGTATATGTTAAGAGAATATTCTATGGGGTAGGAGTATATGTTAAGAGAATATCCTATGTGGCAAGAATATTCTACGAGACATTTATGTATTTTCTCCTTTGAGTTTTCTAGAGTTTTGTCTTATGTAAGGATCCCTAGACCTCTAGAATAAAACAAGCCTTTCTATTATTTTATTCTTTTTCCACAACTAAACCAATTTGCAGTTCATAAACTGAGATGATATTCGTAATTTCTTCTTCAAGCACCAATTTCAACAAAATAATCCGATTCCTGAATCTTTGCACTTCAACCACACAATCCAAAATCCTTATGAACAACCACTCCAACACCTTTTCTACCCTTATCTTTACCTTAATACCAAAGTTTGAAGCCTGTCTTCTCGATCTCCCTTGCTTTCTCTCCAACCCATTTGGTTTCTTGAAGACATAGTATATAAATCTTCCTTCTTTCCATCGTATCCACTATCTCCATCAATTTTCCAGTTAAAGTGCCAATATTCCAACTACCAATTCGCAACTTCCGTTGCAATCTCTTTTGGACTAACTTCTTTACTCGCATGCGTCCATTGTGCGAGAACCCTTGCAAATTTTGAACTACATCCAGGCTACGATGTAGCGATCCTTGTCAATTTTTCATTGCATTCGGGCGATGCAACACGTGGCAAGTAGGGAACGCCCCAACGAAATATGTATGCTTAAATCCAAGGTTCAGAAAGTCGGTATGCGGTATTCGTTCGATCAGGCGGTCTGAAGCGAGTAAGCGGATATGCGGAAGTATATGCGGATTATGCGGTTTGTATTATTTTAATTTAAAATAATTAAAGAAATAAATTGAATTCAAATATTAGAGATTTATGTTTCGAAAAAAAACAATAGATGAAATATATGCATAGACTTTTTACTACGACATGATTTCAGAGAAAGCTTTTTAAAAAATGACCATTTTAGATAAAAGAGTTGAATCATAAAAAATAAAAGTGAAATTTGTGGCATACTTATTATAGGAATGAAAATATAAGAAAAAAATATTTGAGATATAACAATAATAAATCATAGAAACATTTGTTATGTTTCTATAGGAATTAACTAAATGAAAATTGGATTGTAAATCAATATATTTCAATTGATTAAATAACCGGATTCCCTTTTATCTAGCATTAACGAGATGACAGCTAGCTAGGGGGGATTTAACGTAATTTTCTATTACAAAATTTCTTAACAATTGGGAAAAGTATTGACTGAAGAAAGCAAACAACTCATAGATATATTTTTCACAAAAGATGTATTTGATTCTAAAATAAAAATATATTGAATATAAACTAAACAAATGCATGAAACGACATTCATAGAAATTAAATAAAAATCTTCTATTTAAATAAAAAATGAAAATTTATTTTTTACAAACAACAACATAAAAATCTTTTCTAATAAACAATTAGTAACATTTATTTTAAAGAAAAAATGAAAAATTATTTTTTACAAACAACATAAAAATCTTTTCTAATAAACAATTAGTAACATTTATTTTTTACTGCAATAGCAACCAGTTCTGGCAACTAAAAGATGAAGCATGTATGAAAGGGTTCTATACAAAAGGCGACCGAGTATGCGGCCGCATATGCGGTTTACTCGGCCGCATACTCACCCAAACCACATATCAACCGAATACTGGATATGCGGTTCGGTCCAGTGCCCGACTACGTATATGCGGCCGCATATGCGGCCGCCTGGGCCGCCTTTCTGAATACTGCTTAAATCCATGTTGAAAATATGCGATTATCATGAGGCAACTTCTTAAATAGTATTTTTTTATTAAAAAATACTATTAAGAAAGTTATCTTCGACTGTTTTACGTTGGTTGTCGGCTACCTAACGCAACCTTCCTCATTTACCTGGGCTTTGGACTGGACATGGCTGAGTTGAGAAGAACATATGATTAATGTTAGAAAATAGGAACACGCAAGCAGAATGATAAACATAACATAAAAACAGAAATATGAAACATGGAAGAACAAGATGTTTATGTGGAACCCTACTTCCTAAGGAGCGGGATGAAACCACGGGAGAAGACCTCAAAGGGCCATATGTTGAGGTCTGGGGCTCTAGCCTCCATAGAGCCTCCAAGTCCCACCACTGGTAGATGTGAGGCTAAACACATGGATGGGGTCAATGGATCCTGAAGGTAACCATTTACCCATCTACAACATAAGAGGCGCACAACCAAATACTCCAACACTCCCCCTCAAGCTGGAGCATGCGATGCTCAGCTTGGACAAACAAAAAGAAACTCAACTCACGCTACATGGCACTACAAACAATATCAACTCAACGCGCATAACTGTCGGCTACTGTCGAGGACGTTGCTTCTCATGCTGTGCAGGTGAGGAGGACGAACGGGCTGGAGTGTGAGTCAACTGAATCTCCTCGTCGGGGAGCATGCGATCTATACTACGTCTGTCAGAGTTACTGCAATTGGAATGAGTCTCCTCGTTGGAGTACTCTAGCCCGCCACAACATGTGGACAACTTCTCCATCTCTGAAAATCGTTGAACAAAGAGCATCACTAATTATCCATACACAGAACTCTGAAGATGGGTCTCTCTCTTAGGGACATCGAAGTGGGTTCTCTCTCATAGGAACCTCAGAAGGATCTTGTACTGGAGTTTACGATTGCTGGAGAATGGAGTCTGAAATAGTCTCTTCGTTGGAGAATTGGGTCTCTCCCATCTGGCACAGAGAATGGTACTCTACTTTGGGTCCCTATGAAACCATATGAAAATCCTAGCCAACATAGCATAATGAATGGTCCTCTAATATGGAATCCCTAAGCTCACATGAAAACCCTGGTCGAAACATAAAATATGGGGACCTCACAAAAGATGGCAAACATGTGCACATATGAAAAGACCGCATATATGTGCGTGTTTGAAACTGAAGACTCGGAACAATCTGACGTCGAGTTTGAATATCTGCTGTAGAGTCTGGAAATATGTCTGGTCTGGAGAATTTGAATCTGGATCCAACCTGTGACTCTATACAATACTCCTTTCTCCCATACTTGTCGGAAAAAAGAAACGTCGACCAAGTTGGGAGAAGACAAGAAGATGTGGAACAAAACAATTAGCCGATCTCATTTCAATTTTTTTCCGGCTTTTCAATCTGTTCTTCTTTTAGCTATTTTTTCTTCTTCCTTTTATTAATTTATTTTGCATTTTTTTACGTACGATAATATATATATTTGCAAACATGCGTATGTCTTTTTATTTGTACACGACTTTTTCGAAAAATAAAAATATTCTTTTATACATTTCATTGGTCCATTGGGCCTAACTCTATATTTTTTTAACATGTGGCCACTTGAGCCTCCTTTTTTTCAATTTTTTAAAGGGCCATCGCCCCCTTCATTTATTCGAGATTCGATTTTTTGTACTTGATTTGAGATATGTTCAAGGGTTCTAGAGTTTCATAATACCCTAATTTCTGTATATTTTGGAGATTCTTGCATATCCGTGCAACCATCGCCAATGACGATCGGATCTGTTCAAGTCTAGTTCCAGAAAAAATATGCACATCAGATCACCCAGACACAACCCTCTATTCTCCATGTGCATACTGACCGCACGAGGCCATCAGACCTCATGGTTCCCTGCTCAGGCTTGACGGTGCACCCCAGCCTTCAAGCACAACTCGCGCACAGCAGATCCGAAAAAAAACGGGGCCGCATAAGCGCAACCTCGCTCCAGACTCGCATCTCCTTGCGTCCTACAATCTTGCCATAGGTGACGGTCGAGCCTTGCACAGCCCTATGCTGTGCGCGCTTCCCACACAGGCCAACAACTCCAGTTGGAGAGCTCCTTCCTCCGCACGTGCACGGGCTCCTGACCTAGCTTTGATAAACAGATCCCGCAACAGCTTCAGGCGGTGACTATCCTGGTGTCGACAACAGGATGACGACTCCGCGGTGAAGCCTTGCACTCAAGGCAGAAGCCTTCCATCGAGGAGAGGGTGTTCTTTGAGAGGGGTTACCATGAGAGCCTAAATAAAAGCACTGCGTGGGCTGTGCTTTGTTTAAAAAAAATATTCTTCTTCAAATGAGCCCAAGTGGGCCAAGATTTTGCAAAAAGAAAAGAAAAGAAAAGAGGGTTCCCTGATGGGAACCCTTGGAGCGGCGACAATTTAGAAAAGGGTTCGCACGGGGATCCCTAAGTATGCAGATAAGTTTGGGTTGAGGCGCAGGGGAAAAAAGGACTGAGGTTCAAGATTAAAAAAAGGAGAGAGAGTTGGGCCTATGTAGGCCGGTGAGATGTTAAAAAAAATTATTTGTCTGTTTTTTTTAAAAAAAGGCGTGTACAAAGAAAAGCCGTACGCAAAATATTTGAAAAAAAGATGAAAAAGGAGAAGTGAAAGGCCGAAAAAAATGGTGAACGACAACGGTGAACGACTTAGTTGAAAAAAAGGGTAATTGGCTTATTTGGTTTTGTCTCCCCATTTTCTTGTCTTCTCCCCACATGGTCGATGTTTGTTATTTCGACCAGTATGGGAGAAAGGGGAGTATATGTAGAGTCACATGCCAGATTGTCAGACTTTCCAGATTCTCCAGATTCGGAGATTCCATAGGTCATTCAGATTTTCGAACTCTACAGAAGCAGTTCAGATATCAAACTCGACGTTCATAAGTTTCGGAGTCTTCAGTTTTGACACGCACATGGATGCGGTCTTTTCAGATATGCACATGTATGCCATCTTCAGTTTCGCGATCTCCATCATTCTTGTTGTTTTGCCAGAGTTTTCATGTGAACCATAGGAACTCCAGAGTAGAGGACCATTCCTTATGCCATGTGGGCAAGGGTTTTATGTGGTATCATAGGGACTCCAGAGTAGAGTACCATTCTCTGAGCCAGATGGGAGAGATCCAGTTCTCCGACGAGGAGACTTCTCTCGACGCAATTTCAGACTCGATGGTCAGATTCCGAGTCCTCAGTTTGACCCACACTCTAGTCCGTTCGTCTTCCTCACCTACACGACATGAGAAGCAATGTCCTCGGCAACAGCCGACAGTTGTGCGCGTTGAGTTGATATTGTATGTAGTGTCATGTATGTGAGTTGAGTTTTTTTTCTGTTTGTCCAAGTTGAGCATTGCATGCTCCGACTTCAGGGGGAGTGTTGGAGTATTTGGTTGTGCGCCTATTGAGTTGTAGATGGGTAAATGGATATCTCCAGGATCCATTTACCCCATTCAGTCTTTAGTGCCACATTTACCAGTTTGGAGATGTGGAGACTCAATGGGGGCTATATATAGACCCCACACCCTTGTAGTCAGATGAGAAAAGCAATAGAAGCATCAACCCTTTGTGGCATTCTCCTGTGGTTTAATGCCGCTCCTTAGGGAGTAGGGTTCCACGTAAATCCCGCTGTTCTTCGATCTTTATTCTTTTTCCATGTTTCACTTCCGCATGTTTATTTTCTAACAATAATGACTGCCAACGCCTTTCTGGAGGATGCGCACTTGTTCTGCCGCATCGGCCTGCCGCGAATCGAGTATCGGAGGGCATCACTGCTTGGAGGAAGATCACGAGGGGCATTGCCCTTGGCACCGCCTGGCTGGAGCGAAGCCATCACTGTATAAGGATGCAACCACGAGCACAAGGAAGGAGGCTTCGCGCACGGAGGAGGACGCACACGATCCTGAGATCTCCTTCGCGATGATCGTGCGTGCCGAGAGGAGATACAAGGGCAGTGAGGGGCGACATCGAAGCCTTCTGCTTGGAGACCCCTTCTCGCATAGAGGAGGAGGGGCTATCTGGCCTGGAGGCGAGCAAGGACATTGCCCCGCATGGACTGTGCGTAAAGGTGCAAGGGATAGGAGAAGAAGACCGTGCTGTTGCCGAACTCCTTCACTAGGAGGGAGTTGTTGTGCTTGAAGTGAGACCTAGCCATGCTTGAAGGTTTGATGCCTCTGCCTGGTACGGTGCACGTACGGGGTTTTCGACCTGGAGCTTGGAGAGACGCCTGTGCGCACCCGAGGGGGATTCTCCCGTGGGGGCATGGAGAGCAAGAGGCCAAGAGGCTTCGTCAGGAGGCTAGGTAATGGCTCAAAAATCCCACAGTCCGGGTTAAGGTGTAAATCAGAGTCGTTGCGACCCGAACTGCGACGCTAAGTCAATCAAGAAACAATCAAGACCACCGAAATGTAAAATCAAACACGTAAAGTAAATAGCGGTCTCGCTATTTTATTTTACCTGGTATAGCTACTAGCGTCGAACACAAGGAGCACGGATTAGAAATCCTACGAAGTAGTCGGAAATCAAAAATGAGTATTTTTGGTGGATTTTTAGATTTTTATTTTTTTTGGAATTTTTAATTTTAGAAAAAGGCTAAAAATCGCTAAGAAAACCGCAATCAAACAATTATTAACTACTTCAAAAACACTCAGAAAATTAAATTAAAAATATTTTTGGATTTGGTGAATATTCAGATGTTTTTGGTATTTTTCTCAGATTTTTATAATTTTTAGTTGATTTTATAAAAATGCAAGAAGGCGAGAAGTCAAGGGTACTGTGCAGCCATAATCTAAAGGCTATTTAAAAATATCTAAATAGCCTATAAAATTGAAGCAACAATTTTATGAGAAACTAGAAATAAAAGACTAACTGCAGAAACTGAAATTGCATTTTTTTTGATTTTTTAAGAAATTTTAACGATTTTTCTAAGTTTTTCAGTGTTTTTCAGTTTTTAAAGTTTTTATAAATCCAAATGCAACAAAAATTGGACTGAAGCAAAAACACACAAAAACAAACACACATTAATGTTTTTGGATTTTTTAGAGGGTTTTTAGTATTTTTAGTTGATTTTTAAATCTGAACATAATCAAATTTTTGGGTTTTTGAATTTTTAAAAATAGATAATGAAAACAAAAATGTCCCAAAAATTCACGGATTTTTTTACAGTGGTAGGAGCCATGTGTCCAAATTTCATGAAATTTGGATGAGATTTGATATTTTATTCAAGCAATCAAAGAGACACAACACACAAGGACCTACTTGCAAAAATGAGAAAGTATTCAACCAAATAATAACACACGTAAAGAATCTAGGGCTGAAAATGCAGAAAGCCCAACTCCGCACGAGAGCGGCACGTGAGTCACACAAACAGGGGCACCGTAACAATCATGAAGTTCAGGAGCAAATGTGCAAATGTGCCACAAACTCACGTGACGATGCACACATTCCCATACAAAGAGGACTAAAGTGCAAATAAAAGAAACTCGAGGTCCTAAGTGCAAAATGTCCAAGCTCAAAATAACTTCTAAAAATATTTACATGACTAATATGAAATGCATAAAGTAAAGAGGGCCTAAGTGTAAATTACCCTTTATTACAGATCCAACGGCTAAGGGTTCTTCACTTGAGATCGAATGGCTGAGAACTGACGAAACCCCTTCGGCGATGAGTGGCTCTGATTTGATCCTCCGATGGATCAAGCAGACGAGATCCTCGGATGGTGGACGGCTAAGATTAGAACTGGCAATGAGGCTCAATCCGACGTCTGGGAGGCTCCTTGGAAGAACGTCGATGAACTCGCCTCCGACGAGCTTCAATCGGCCGCTGCGCATAGCTGGGGGGTCCTCCGAGGCTGCTAAGATGGGCGAAATGAAGCTGGAGATGGTCCGCAACGATTGGTCAGCTCCGATGAGGCCGGGAGCGACTGGAGTACTCCGACGACGAGATGGACCTGGGGCTGCTGTGCGAAGATGTTCGAACCTCCAGATGAGGCTCCTCGACGTCAAAACCTGCACAGAAAGATTGCTGGGTCGAGGGCAAAGTGCCTCGACCCGTTAGCGGGAGGAATGGGCGAAGGGGCGAGGCGGAGCGGGGCTCTCCGGTGAGGCGACGATGGAGGAGAGCGTGAACCCTATTCCTGGGCGAACTAGGGGGAACGGAGGAACGCAGAAGGTGGAGAGAAGATCAGTGAAGGTAGTGGGGTGGTCGGAGCAATACCAGGAAGGTCCGATCACAGTGAACGAGCCTAATCTACCAAACTTGACAAAATGCGAAAAATTCTAATCCAATGCGACTAATACTAAACTAAGGCTACATGATGAAGGCTGGCGTCTGGGCTGAAGGTCGCGGACCTTCGGGGGTCGTCGCCTCGATGGATCGACGGTCCAGAGGCTCGGGCTCGCCGGTGGCGGAGCACGACGAAGGGCTCGCCGGATCTGAGCCTTCCGGCACTCAAAACCTCGCTGCGACTCTCTCTCGTGTCAGCTGTCACTCAGACGAAGAGGAGGAGGTCCTTGGAGACGAGAGGGATGGCCAAAGATGAGGAAGAAATGGCGACTCCGATGAACTTTATACTAGATGAGGTCCGAGAAGATGGGAGTGAAAGCGCGCGGATCGAGGAGCGGATACCTATAGGAAGAATCGGGCGTGAATCATGGATCGTTCCTCGACAATTGGAGCCTCGAATCGAGAGGAAAGGTGGGCGGATCAATCCGGGATAAATCAGGGAAGTCGGGCGAAAAAATGGATCCGCGAGAAAAGTGGTCCAGGGGGGGTAGTTGACCGGGGTCAACGTTCCCAAGTGGACCAATCCGATTATTCCGAGTCAAAATTATTAGAAATTAAAAATAAAATAGCAAACGATTTTATTTAATAATATTTACAGTATAAAAAATGTTTATTTATTTTCAAACTATTTTTTAGTGGTTTTTATTTATTTTTTTGAAAAATAAATTATGTTACATTATATAATATTATATACATATATAAAATACTTATTTATTTTTGTTTTAATTTTTATTTTGTTTATTTTTGTACAAATACCCTAATTTCATATTTTATTTATTTACAACATAAAATTTGGAGTATAAAATAAATTTTATTTTATTTTTATTGTTTATTTACAAGGGTGAAATAAATAGATGAATTATCCCTATATACATGGTATATGTACAAGAAGAGAGAGAGAAATGATTTTTTTATTTTAACTTTATTTTTCTAATTTTTATTTTATTTTTAGAAATATATACAAGATATTAGAAACACATTTTTATTTTTATTTTATTTTTATGAAAATAAAATATATACATAAGAAGAAGTATACATCAGGTTGAATGGCCCTATCTCTCTCTACTTGTTTTTATTTTGCGGTCAGGCCACTGCTTGGCCCTTCCTTGGGTTCGGGTCACTCGATATTTATTCTAAATATCTCCTTCTTTTTCTTTTATTCTTTATTCTTTTATTTTTGCACAAAAACATGCTAATTATTGATATTTACAAAAGCATGCCTAGTTGGTAACTTATTGTATTTACAACTATCTACATGGTATTTTGCCAAGATTTGTTTCCAAAATAAAGGAATAAAGAGTGATGAATGGGGATTCATCACTAGGGTTTTTGACCAAACCTTGCAACTTGAACATGAACGCAACTCCGTCTGGAGATAAATCTGAATGACACAAAAGGCAGGGGATATGCGGCTGGAGTCCAGATCTGCAGCTCTGAGATGTGCAGAAATTAGGTTTTCATAAGAAACCCTAGAATCAACTTGAACAGTACATAATACTGATCTTCAAATATAAATCTTCACAACCGTTACAATCGAATCTCGAACAAATAAAGATTATAAAAATTTCGAGAATCGAATCCGCTCTAATACCATGTTAGATAATAGGAATGCGGAAGCAGAATGATAAATAGAGCATAAGAACAGAAATATGAAACATGGAAGAACAAGATTTTTACGTGGAACCCTACTCCCTAAGGAGCGGGATGAGATCACGAGAGAAAGCCTCAAAGGACCATATATCGCATTCAACTTTGTCAATGGATACTAGAGGTTTGGGGCTCCTTATATGGCCTCCACATAGCCTCCAAGTTCCACCACTGGTAGATGTGGGATTAAACACATGGATGGGGTAAATGGATCCTGGAGGTATCCATTTATCCATCTACAACATAAGAGGCGCACAACCAAGTACTCCAACAATTAGGATTCAAGGCATATCAATAGTTTATGTTATTTAGTTTTGTATTATTGTTAATGCTAATACTATTGATTAGTACAAGCATCGGTATTAGGTTGATTTATTTTTGTATGTTATTCATTCACTTCTAATGCTATTGCTTAGTATATTTACGTTATTCGTTTTTATGAATGTTAATTTTTTAATATGTGCAATATTCTTGTTATGTTTTTATGAATGCATTATAGTATTGAAAATATCTAAATCTACGCAAATATATAAGAATATAGGTATAAAAAGTGATTTATATATTTAAAATAATTTAAAAAAATCAAAATCAAATAAAACTTGATTAAATCCGATTAGTCAAACGATTGTCGATTAATCCTTAATCAATGACCTTGCTGATCGAATACCAACTTCGGCAACCTTGTTTGGGGGAAATCTTGCCATGACTCGGATTTGAACAAAAGCCACATAGCAAAAAAACGCAAGATGTTAGAGAGAAACTGTCCTTATCGGGAAATGCAATCGAAAAAGGAACCTTTTCTCCTGACGCAGATGATGGCATACTGTTGACCGGGTAGTAGGCAGTAAGGATAGCATCACCCTAGAAAGAGTAGGGAGCATGATTCTAGATAAGAAGAGTCATGATAACATCAAGAAAGTGACGGTTTTGCACAACATCGTTCCACCGAGAAGTGTAAACACATGAGGCTTGATGTACTATACTAAGGGACCAGAAGAGCTGAGAGAGACTAATGCAGCGCGAGACGAAGAATTAGGTTTTAATTTTTGTCCATTAACTAGAGTCAAATTATTTTATGGTTAGTTGAGTCTGTTGCAATTTTTATTTAAAATAAAGAGATCACATGTGATCTCAAATCAATTAGTTAATCGGATATAGTCGGTTATAGATATTTACAGTCTAATTAGAGTCAATTAGGATAAGGTACGATTTGAAAATTTATCTACTTTCTATTTTTGTAATTCCTTCCCTCCTATATAAAGGGGATGACAACCTAAAGTTTAAGGGGGGGGGTGAAGAGTTAATTAAATTTGATTTTTTATCTCCTTTCCCTCTCCCTTCTCTATCGATGCGATCTCCGCACTTCTCCAAAGCCCTCACAACTGGCGAGCGTTCTCTTCTTTTTTCTTCCCTCCAATTTTCTGCTACACCAAATTTCCACCAACAAAAAATATTTTCACCGTTGCAAATGATTGATTTACATCAATTGGTATCAGAGCATGGCCCTCAGATCGTCCTCACGATCTGAAGATCCTTTCAGGCATTCATGCACGGACAAATCTGAGCATCCCTTTCAACAAGCCGTCCAACATTGGATGGGGATGAAAAAGTTTGTCTATGATGCTCCAGATTCAGTTGAATCTCCAAAATCTATTAAAGTCGTTGCGGGATCCAATGATGATCAAGTCTGTGGAACAACAACCAGAGAAAGCCATCTCCAAAGCCGCTGTACAGAGAAATATTATTAGTGTTGTATCTATATAAGGTGAATTTGAATGCTACAATGAAGAAAAAGAGGAAGAAAAATCATCTCATGCTGCTGTCGAGGAATTTCATGAGGAAGAAATCATAAGAAAAAATGGTCGTCATCGATATTTTGCTTGTTGTTCAGCACGATTCTGATCAGCCGATGCCGGTGGGATCAACTCCTACAACACCCGCAACCCCCTCGCACTTCCCCCATGCCTCCTTCGTACCTCTGATGACCCCCCAACCCCATTGCAACCCTCTTCTGCATCCGAAACACCATCTCCAACCTCACCACCGTCACTACCTCACATCCTCCGCCCCACGGCTCGCCTCCAGCGTTCCATGACGCCCATTCAACTTCCCACCAACGCCACCGTCAGTCTCTGACAAAATCGCTCGTCACCCCTTATTGATTTGCATCAGAGATGGATATTATAGAACTCCAAGGCATTGTCAGAGCGAACATACTTAACAATAGTATAAAAATATTCTTTATTTTATTAATGAAAGTTTGAATAACATACCAACCAAGATTCGAGAAAGCGTTATACGCATGCATTCAGATAGACCATTGAATATTGAATAAGCGGTATGCGGGGGCATATGTGGGGTATATGCGATTCTACGCGGTTTTCTAATTTTAATTTAAAAATAAATAAATATCTATGAATACATTACTACTGCATTTATGTATCTATGTGGAGTTAAAGAAGATCTAAGAAAACGATATGCGGGGGCATATACGGGGTACCGTTGATATACTTCCACATTGTGGAATATTATTTTCTGGACTGCTTTCTTCGTCAATTTGGTGGCCGTCAAGACATTCGCGTGCCGTGCTTTACTTACATTCCATGACCTCTACGCCATCGACTTAAGGGGAAAGGTACATATTGATTGGAGGTCCAAACATTGGGCGCACATACGCGAGTGGGATGATCAAGTGGATAGAGTTGCCCTCGACCAATCCAATGGGATCATTGCAATTCCGGGTTATATGGATTGGTATAGAATGATTACGAGGAGATTTGTAGGTTAGTTAGGGGCAACTTTGGCAAGCAACATAAGAACACTCACCAAATATGTTGTCAGTTTTACCAAGACGTTTTTGTAAGATCAACTACTATGTATATTCCTTTTTTTGATGCAGATGTCCAGGTAGGACCGCGACACTAGGAGTGTCGAGAGATTGCAGTCCAAGCAAAAGCTGAAATGGAGCAATAGTTGGCATTCCAATTTGCAGATGCCCTCACGATACACGAGGAGCTAATCGGGATCAGGCAGAGGCTAGACGAGGAAGGGCTAAAGGGAGAGGAAGAGGCAGGGGCAGAGCGCATGAACCACCACCCATACCAGTGGAGGAGGAGGAAGACGCGAGGGCAGATGCAGATGTTCCATCCTCGGAATTGGAGAGCCAGTTCGTCAAACCAGTTGTTGAGTAGCCGAGTGGGGACATGCCAACACCGCGTGCACCGATGCAGCTGGGCGTGGACATTAGAGATACTCAACCCATTTACTGCACATCGACATCGCCACCAGTGCCAGCATTTAAGGACGACGATGCATGACCCTCGCAAATAACGAGCAGTCATTTATTACCCTTTGATCCACATGATACAACAAGGACATATCAACTGAGAAGAATGCGGCAATCTGTAAAAGTAGATGTTGTTCTAAATATGATGTTGTTCATGTAAATACATTTTGTAAAATTATAAGTTAATGGAATTTTTATGTTTTTGAATGTTTGGGAGTCAATTATGTGAATGTTTTGTGTATAATTTGATATATTATGAATATGTGCATTTACTTTATTCCAATTTGAATGTGGAAATCTAGATTAACTATGAATGAATGGCTTTATTCTCCAAAATTCCCTGGAAATGTTGCATATCCAGGAAGTTCCTGTAATATCGCATACTCAACATGCGATATAAGAGAAACTTCCTGAAATTTTTGCGGATCCAGTGTATTTGTCCAATATCGCACTTAACATGATACCATATAAGAGAAATTTCCTGGAAATTTTGCAGATCTAAGATATTTGTCCAATATCGCATTATCAACATGCGATATATGAGAAACACCCTGGATTCACAAAATTTCCAAGAAGTTTCTTTTATATCGCATGTTGAGTATGCGATATTAAAAGAAAGTAACCTCGAATAGTACATCTAGGAGTTTTTAGAGATAATGCATATCGTAGATGCGTTCTCTATAGTGCATGGGTAAAAAAACATTAGATGGTGTCGTATGTTGAACATGCGACACCATTGTAGCATCTAGATAAGAAAATATGTCGTAGTACTTAGGGATTTAAGTAAATCCGAGGTACTACTTAGGAATTTGCTTCTAGATGATTGAGTATATGCTTTTAATTGCGTACCATTTAATGAAAAACATTTAGCCATGAAAACTTCCCATATTATGATTCTTAATAACAAAACTTCATTACACATACATACACTAAATGAGTAAAACCTCAATCGACATATATTAAAATATCTGACGATACATTGCATATACTCACGAAAACAATACATGAGATAAAAATAAAACATTGCATATATAATGGTATAATGCATTGCAATTGTATACAAATGCATGCCATATTCTTACAATTGAATGGAGGAAGAGGTAGATCTACGGAATCAAGCACCTGAATGAGTTGATTGGAAAGTTGGAGACGCTGGAGCAGTATGCAGGGCATATGTGGGATATGCTGAGTATATGCGGGGCATATGCGGGCCGCATATGCTGGGAGGGCGCATAATGCACCGATTCATGAAATCGGTTCAGTCTGCATGCCTCACGGGCATATGCGATTGCATATGTGGCCGTTGCGGTCGATTTCATGAACACTTATACCAACTTCAGAGTTATTTTTTTAGAAGAAAACCCCAAGAAAGCCTAGAATAATCATCGACTACAGTGAGATAAAACTGTTCTCTCGGTGGCAATGCTCATAAAGGCGGGCCAGACAGCTGCATGTGCGGCCACATGTGTAGTCGGTGACACTCCCGAACTGCATATACATTATTCAGTATATATGTGGTTTTAACGAGTGTGCAGTCGAGTAAATCACATATATGGTTGCATATTTGGTCGCTTATAGGATAGCTTCAGCTCAACTGTTGTTGTTGGCCTTCAAGCTTCAGATGCTATTATTGTTATTTGCAGTAAATATTAAATTTTATTATTTTTTTTACTCTCACTTGATTTTAAGCTTCAAAATTGCTATTGTAGTTTACAATAAATGTTAAATTTAGTTAATTTTTTGACTTTCAATTAATTATACTATAGTAAATGTTAGATTATTTATTTTTTGACTTCTAATTGATTTTATAGTATTTTGTTCTTTACTATTTATCTAATTTGCTTTACGCTTTCCTTCAAGCTTCAAACGACAAACGACGCTTCTGTTTTCTGTAAATTTTTGACTTCCAATTGATTTTATTGTATTATGTTCTTTGCCATTTACTTAAATTGGTTCTGCAAACTTCAAATGCAATTGAATGTTAAATTTAATTATTTTTTTGACTTTCAATTGATTTTATAATATAGGTTCTTTATCATTTATTTAGTTTGGTTCAATACAAGACTTTCGCACATCTTTTACTCTCGAAGAAATTTATCTATTAATTGTCTACTTTTAATCATTCAATAATTTTCTCATTTCTTCATATATTCTGCAACAGCATTTTGTGTTAAACCCCTAGCCAATTGTCATCTCATTAATAGATGGTAGAAGGGAATCTAATTATCTATTCAGTTGGAATATATTGATTTACAATCCAATTTTATTTAGTTAATTCATGTAGGAATATGATAAGTGTTTCCAACATGAAATTAGTTTTTTCTTATTGTTTTATTTTTCATTTTATCCGTAAACCTGCCTAATTATTGTTCTTATATTTTAATACCGATTTGAAATTAGTTCATCATTATTTTGGAATTGGTTTATTGTTGTTATATTGCATAAGATTATTTTACCATATTTTCCATTTTAACCGTAAATGTATCAACTATTTCCACCTCTCAAATTCGTGTTATGAGAGACTCTTTTATTAAAATGGATGCCTCACATCGTACTAAAAGGTCTACACTTTATTTTTCGTTTATGTTAGTTTTTTGAAATATAAATCTTTAGTACTTGAATTTATTATTATATTTTTTAAATTATTTTAATTAAAATAATACACCACATATACTTCCACATATAATTCTGCTTATTTGCTTCAGACCGCTTGGCCGAACAAATATCACATACCGACTTTCTGAACCTGGTGGTCCGGAACACAACTGGGACCCTAAATATTAAAATGAACTAACTTGAATAAAGAACTAGTACTACGACTCTAATCATCAGGAAAATTGTCACAGTGATGCTTCCCAGGCTATCAAGCCTATCACTGAAAAGTAGACTGGGGGAGGGTGTTGTATGAGGACTTTACATAGTTTCTGCAGAGGTAGATCATCAAACCGAATATGCCACATATATATGGAGACTGATCCAGTGGAAATGGAAAATGTGCTTGCATAAGGATACTTGACCATTATGTAGAGGCCCCTTTCTTACGACCACATCCGGTCATCCTGCTAGTGAGTATATCCTGAAACACAAGAGGAGGGTCAATATGGCGTGACAATGCAGATCCTTGATGATTCAATTAATAAATGACAAGTTCATAGAGAAATCATGTGCATGAAGCATATTCTGCAGACACAAATGATGTCAAACAAATATTCCCTTGTCCTATACAGGACAAATGTATCCCATCTGTAATGACAACAAATCCGCATATTTGTATAGATATGTAAGAAGTGAACTGTTTTATCTCCACGGAGATGATGAGATGCGTCAGAGTCCATAATCCACTCTGAAAAATCTGCTCTATGACATCTAGTAAAGGCGTAAGCTATGTCTGAGGTACTGGCAGAGATAGAAGCAATAACATTAGAAGGGCCTGAAGGAGAACTAGCAGTGCCTGTGGCACGAGTCATGATCTTCCTTATACTGGAGGCAAAGTCATCGAACTTTTGATCAACAGAAGTAGCAGTGGGTTCAACCTGCTTGGCAACATTGGCAAACACAGGGTAATCGCGCTTTTGATAGCAAGTGTCCTCAGGGTGGCTATGACGGTGGCAATGCACTACTGGCATGGGGGTCCATTGCTTCTGCCATGAACACTGCATCCTCTGAATTGCAGTACACCTCCTCTGCCGTGAGATGCGACCATCACAGTAGTGACCCGAGGATGCACCATGATCCTGCTCAATCGTTTGTAAGCCTCCTACATGAGAGGTATAGAAGCATCCGTGAGAAGCTGGGTGCGTGCAATATTGTACTATGAGTGAAGTGCCGTTGAAAAAATTCTGATTATATGGTGTTCGTCGTGTGTCATTTTTTCTCTGTGGAAGCATTCAGAGGCATGTAGCTGTGAAGATTCTCAAACATGCCCCCGAGGCAGTAGGAAGCATGAAGCGTACAGTCGTCCTGCTTGGCTGTGAAAATGTTGTACTGAAGCTGCATGATCTTTATCTCATTCATCGCACGAGAATATGTGGCAGCGAGGTTGTCCCATATTGCCCTGACAATGACTTCATGAAGAATGTCATTGGCTATTTCTGTGGTAAGAGTAGCAGATAGTCATACACACGCATATGCGTCTTCTTGCTTCCATGAATTATTCATCCTTGTCTTATCGATCGACTCTGGCTGCGTTAAACTGTGCTCCTTATAGTTGCATTGCATAATGCTCATGAACTGCATGACCATAAATCATAGTTGGTCCCATCCATCATGACGATGGGCGCCGAGCCGTTGAAGGTGTTGTAGGAGGATAAGTCAACCTTGCTCTCTGACATGATAATGGAGTTGCAAAAGGACGTGACTGGGGCTATAGACCGATTAGAGGATGTTTAGACAATCATATGGTGAGCCGGTTGTGTATGCAAACTCAAAATGCATGTTCACGTCAACAATGGAGACACTCTAGGCTTGACGGAGGGGATTTAACGGTCTGGAATTAGCATAGCCATCGCAAGGTGAATCACATGTGAGTCACCACGTGAGATGGTAGCAGCTCCTCAACCAAAGGGAGAATCATTGCTGGGGGCAGTGGGTGGTGTTGCACACCTCCCTAAGTGGTGTTGGGCATTGACAGTGGATGCTGCATGACCACGCGAGGCCCCAAGCGACAAAGAAAATGATGCACGAAGCTTTATGAGTTGGCGATGGGAGGAAGCAACGTCGACGATGGGTTGGTTGGTGGGTGTAGGACACGTAAGGCGCATGGCTCCAGTCTAGGACTGTCGCTTTGATACTTTGTGGAGAGAAAATAACGAGTTGATTATTCAAAGGGCCCTATGCCTCTCTTAAATAGAGAGGTGTTAGAGTATCTGGTTATGCGCCCATGAGTTGTAATAGGGTAAATGGATCATGGAGAAGATCCATTTACCCAATATATGTGTTTAGTCCCACATCGTCTAGTGGTGGGACTTGGAGGCTCTGGAGAGGCTATATAAGGAGCCCCAGACCTCCTGTACTCATTGAGAAATGCAATAGAGAAACACGCCCCTTTTGAGGGCTTCTCCCGTGGTTTCATCTCGCTCCTCACGGAGTAGGGTTTCACGTAAAATCATGGTGTTCCCTTGTTTATCTTTCTTGTTCTTTGCTCTGTTTATCATTCGCTTCCGCATTCTTCATATTTTATAACATGGTATCAGAGCGGGTTCGTTCCTCGAGGATTTCATCGTGTTCTTTATTTTGATTCGAGGTCCGATTATGGGTTCGATTCTTGAGGAATCATGTTATGTTTTAAGATTCGATTATTGTTCATATTCGGATTGGCTCCTGTTCAAAGATCATGTTCTAGGGTTTGCTTTGAAACCCTATCTCCAGGCAGCAGTCCAAGCCGCATCCAGGCGGCTCCCGGCCGCATCTTCAGCCCGACGGTGCCCACAGATCCTCGCGCCGCTCATCTGCGTCGATCCATCGCCGCAGGCCAGAATCCAGGCCACAAGCGGCTCAATCCACGAGCCGCAACCTTGCACAGATCAAGGCGGCGAGGGCTCCTTCCATATCTCCAGATCTCCAAAATCCAGCCAAACAGGATCCCCATCGCCATCTCCCTCCTCGCATCCAGGCGCAACAGGCGGCGCCTCCACACGCGCGCCATCCCTCCTCCCAGGCGCAGGCATCACGCGCCTCTTCCGCAGCGGCACCAGGCGCAAGTGCGCCTCCTGTTGGCCTCCCTCTTGGCGGCGCGTCTTCAAGAGCGCCTCGCCCAGGTGGCGCCGCCCTCGTGTCCCTCAGTTGCAGCGAGACCCAGCGAGCCTCTAAGTCGTGTCAGCATGCCGCTTCTTCCAATCTTGACACTCCGTAGGCGGCGCTCCAACGACGCTCGTGCGCCGCAGTCTCTGTCGACAGCAGATCCCACGCATATGTCGGCGCTCTTCATCACGCAAGCGGCGCTCTCCATCACGCAAGCGGCGCGTGTGATTCCCCCACCCCTTTCGCGCGTGGTCCCAGAGGCAGCGCTCTCGCGCTCCATCTTCTCAACAGTCGGGGGCGACGCCCTCTCTCCCATCGATGTCCCTGCGACGACGCATGAGATTCCTCTCCAGTTCGCGCGAGCCCCTCGCCATCTCCAGTCTCGCCTCCTCCTTGCCATCCTGGCAGCGGCGGCGCCATCTGGTTGCCCTATCGTGGGAGGTTGCTTCGTGAGAAGGGTTCTCAATCGGGAACCCTAATGTGCGGAAATCAAGGGCGGGCCGATACCCCTTTAATGCCTCCCCTCCTCTTTCGGCTGTTCATTTTGTTATTAAAAAAAGGAAAAAGAAAAAGAAAAAAAAACAGCAGCTGGTTGTTTAAAAAAAAGAAGAGGCTGTAAGCCCAATGGTGGGCTGAAGAAATGGAAAAAGGAGAGCGAGGCTGCAATATGTTGGGCTTTGGTTGGGCCGAGTCCGGTTGAAAAAAAATGTTTTTTTTTAAAAAAGGGGGGGGGGGGGAAGAAAAGGTGCGTACACCTCAAAAGCCGTACGCATATTGAAAAAAAGGAGATGAAAAGTCGGAAAAAAATGTCAACGGCTTAAAAAAATTGTTTAAAAAAAAACTGTGACGGCTTTAAAAAAATGATGAAAAGCCGCAAGGAATTTTTCGAGAATTATTCATGTTTTCCTCATTATCTTTGTCTTCTCCCAACTTGGTCGACGTCCATGTTTTCCGACAAGTATGGGAGAAATGGGGAGTATAGTGTAGAGTCACAGGTCTATTTCAGATTCTCCAGATTCAGATTATCCAGTCTCCAGACCAGTTCAGAATTTTTAGACTCTACATCAGATTTTGTCAGACTCGATGATTTATTCCGAGTCTCCATTTTCAGGCACGCATATGTTTGCGGTCATTTTCAGATGTGCATATGTTGCCATCATCAGTTTGAGGTCCCCATCATTCTTGTTGTTGTTCGGCCAGAGTTTTCATGTGAGCTATAGGGACTCCAGAGCAGAGGACCATTCCCTTGAGGGCAAGGGTTTTCATGTGGTATCATAGGTACACCAGAGCAGTGCACCATTCTCTGAGCCAGATGGGAAAGACCCAGTTCTCCGACGAGGAGACTTATTTCAGACTCCATTCTCCAGCGACCGTGGACTCCGACGAGAATTGCACAGCCACGGCCCTTTTCAGTTCGGCCCTTTTCAGAGATGGAGCAGTTGTCTACATTATTGTGGTGGGCCAGAGTACTCCGACGAGGAGACTCATTTCAGTTGCAATGACTCTGACAGGCGCAGTTCAGAGCACATGCTCTCTGACGAGGAGATTCAGAAGACTCACACTCCAGCCCGTTAGTCCTCCTCACTTGCATGGCATGAGAAGCAACGTCCTCGACTGCAGCAATGTGCACGTTGGGTTGATATTGTTCGTAGTGTCCTGTAGCGTTGAGTTGAGTCTCTTTCTGTTTGTCCAAGCTGAGCATTGCATGCTCCAGCTTGAGGGGGAGTGTTAAAGTATTTGGTTATGCACCCATGAGTTGTAACAGGGT
The DNA here is from genome assembly GCA_037367405.1 of Ottelia alismoides. NCBI lineage: Eukaryota > Viridiplantae > Streptophyta > Magnoliopsida > Alismatales > Hydrocharitaceae > Ottelia > Ottelia alismoides. The sequence continues at coordinate 231,615 of JAZKJV010011062.1, forward strand.
AAATGGATCCTGGAGAAGATCCATTTACCCCATATATGTGTTTAGTCCCACATCGTCTAGTGGTGGGACTTGGAGGCTCTGGAGAGGCTATATAAGGAGCCCCAGACCTCCTGTACTCATTGAGAAATGCAATAGAGAAACACACCCCTTTTGAGGGCTTCTCCCGTGGTTTCATCCCGCTCCTCACGGAGTAGGGTTCCACGTAAAATCATGGTGTTCCCTCGTTTATCTTTCTTGTTCTTTGCTCTGTTTATCATTCGCTTCCGCATTCTTCATATTTTATAACAGGAGGAGAAGCCCTAGAAGACAAATTACATAATAGAGACATAATCAATATGCAAATTCAAAATAATTCTCAAAACTATGTGATATTGATACATGAAAAGTTCAATACAATTATGCCAACAAAAGAAATACACATAATTCAAAAACATGAGTTGAAAGTTCTTTGAGATTGCTATTGGAGCTGTTAAGGGCCCCATATGATAGCAACTTATTTATGGATTTCATGATGATTGGATGATCTCGAATATTGCTTCTATATGTTGAACGTTTTTTACAATGGAGATCTCAATATTTTAAAAAAGAGAGATCCCAATGGCTTTTTACAGTGTGTATAGGTTTTAAGATGTGACTGTATTTCTTTTTTGTCGTATTTGCTATGTAAATGGCTCAAACTTGTAAAAATCTGCCAACTAGTCGACCCGATTAGTCGAGTTGGGATGGTAGCTGACTTGACTCTCTTAGTCGACTGATAGTTGGTCGACTCAACTAATTGGGTCGACTAGTCGATTGATTAGTCGGCCGATTATTGCAAAGGAGGCCGACTGATGCACCAATTAGGGGATGTGAGTTTTGGAATGTTGAGCCAGCTAAGAGAGGGAGAGGAAGGCCCAAGAAATGTTGGAATGAGACTATATGAATGGATCTTAGTTTTTGGATCTAAATCCGAGATTATCCCAAGATAGATCTGAAGGGAGCCAAAGAATCCATGTAGCTGACCCTACTTAATGTGGGAAAAGGCTTTATTGTTGTTGATTTTTTATTCCTCTATTTTCGTTTTTATTATTGTTAGTAACTTAGTATTTATTATTGGTTAATAGTTAGTAACTTAGTATATTGTGTGTTATTTCTTTGTATCTCATTTAAATCTAATGTTTATATTGTGTATTTAGTGCATGTTATCATGTTGTATATTTAGTTTATGTTGTAAATGGAATCACCAAAATAAAAAAAATCGGGAGATCCTTGTGCTGGTAGGGTATGGTGGCACGGGAGGGACATCAAATGGTTTTTCAACTCGTTCAGGAGACACTTGTGCAGGTAGGGTATGGTGGCAAAAGAGGGACATCAAATGGTTCTTCAACTTCGTTCAACACAACTGATGGTTAGGATTCAAGGCTTATGCTATTTTGTTTTGTATTATTATTAATGCTAGTGATATTTGTTGGGCCGATTTATTTTTATATACTAGTCATTTATTGTTGTTGGAGTATTGGTTATGCATCACTTATGTGGGAGATGGGTAAATGGATCTCTCCAGGATCCATTACCCCATCTAGTGGTTTAGTCCCACATCCACCGTCCGTAGGATGTGGAGACTCAGTGAGGGCTATATAAGAAGCCCCACGCCCCATGTATCCAGTGAGAAAGTTTAATGAACACATCAACCCTTTGAGGCATTCTCCCGTGGTTTCATCCCGCTCCTTAGGGAGTAGGGTTCCATGTTATAATCTTGTTCTTCATATTTCTTATTATTTTATTCTGATATACTTCCGCATTCCTATTTTATAACATGGTATAAGAGCGAGTCGATTCTTGAGGATTCAATTTTCGTTCATTTTTTGTTTGAGATCTGATTTTGATGTTACGAAAATGATTATTATTTTGCTCAAGTTCTTCAAGTTTTAGGGTTTCTAGAAACCTAAAATCTGCAGGATAATGTCCATGTATTCTATTATAATTCCATGTTCTGAAGTTTGATCAACATGCTCGAGAAAATTTTTCTTGGGTTTCATTCTGAAACCCTAACTCTGCTTTGTTACGAAGATATTCAACGGGTCGTGCCTTCGCCAAATCTAGCGCATCTCTTGTGTGCATATCAACATGCACAGAACCCATCGGAGGGCTGCGCACCTTCAATCGCGAGCTCCCTCCAGTAGCGAGCTCCCAACGACGTGATCCGTCGTGCCTATCTCCCTCTTTTCTTGCAGGCGGTGGTGGTAGAAGCTCCCCTTCAACAGCGTATCGCTCCTTTCCCTTGTTGTGGCGCCTTTTCTCGTGGAGGCGCACCTCCTGTGAACCCTCGACAATGTGGCTCCTCTTGGCAAAACCTCTTCTCCCTCGCAACCTTCGCGCAGGCGGAGGCCTCATCCTTCCCAGCAGGCGGTGGGGCTCCTTGCGCCCTCCATCCATGCTTCGAAGAGGGTTCCCAGTTCTCCTAAAGGCGACGACATTTCGTAAGGCGGAGCTCATCTTCACGATGCTCCAACCGCACACGGTGTCACTGCCCCTTCAGATCTTGCTCGCAAGTGATGCGTGAGGGCAACCCCATCGTGAGATGGTTTCCCAGTTTGGGAACCCTAGCAACATAAGAAAGAAAGGGGGCTCGATGGCCCTCTTATTTTTTTTAAATAATCTCTTCTCATTACAAGGGCCCAGGTGGGCCGAAAGAATAAAAAAAGAAAAGGAAAAAGGGGGAGGACCCAATTGAGCTGAGAGAAAAAAGAGACCGTGACTTATTGTCAAAATAAAAATTTGAAAAGGCATGTACAAAAGAAAAGCCGTACGCAATACAAAAAAACTGTGAAAAAATGCGAGAAAAGCCGTAAAAAAATGAGTGAATGGCTTATTTGAAAAAAAATGAAATAGTCAAAAAAATGCAAAAAAGGGAAAGCCTTAAAAAATGAACAGCTTATGTGATGTTTTGTTTCTCCCCATCTTCATTGATCTTCTCCCATTCCGATCAGTATGGGAGAAAGGAGGAGTTTTGTGTAGAGTCACAGGTCTATTCCAGATTCATATGACAGATTCCAAACCAGCCAGATGTTCATACTCTACAGATGTTCAGATATTCAGACTCAACATTAGATTGGTTCTGAGTCTTTAGTTTCAGGCACGCACATGTATGCGATCTTTTCATGTGTGCACATGTTTGTCATTTTTTGTGGTCCCCATATTTTGTGTTTCGGCCATGGTTTTCATATGATCCGTAAGGACTCCAGTAGAGATCCTATTTCCCATGCCACGTGGGCTAGGGTTTTCATGTGGTTTCATAGGGACTCCGGAGTAGAGATCTCATTCTCTGAGCCAGATGGGAGATACCCAATTCTCCGATGAGGAGACTTTCAGACTCCATTGTCAAATGTCCGTGAACTCCGGTATGAGATCCTTCTGAGGTTCCTATGAAGAACCCACTTTGAGGTCCCTATGAGAGAGACCCATCTTCAGAGATCTGCATATGGATAATTAGCAACGTTCTTCAGCCCTTTCAGAGATGGAGCAGTTGTCCACATGTTGTGGCGGGCCATAGATCTCCAAGTGGAGACTTATTTTCAGTCGCAGTGACTCTGACAGGCGCAATACAGAGCATATGCTCTCCGACGAGGAGATTCAGTTTGACTCGCACTACAGTTCGTTCGTCCTCCTCAAATGCACGACATGAGAAGCAACGTCCTCGACAACAATCGACAGTTGTACGTATTAAGTTGATATTTTCTGTAGTGTCATGTAGCGTGAATTAAGATTTCTTTCTGTTTGTCCAAGCTGATCATTGCATGCTCCAGCTTGAGGGGGAGTGTTGGAGTATTTGGTTATGCGTCACTTTGTGGGAGATGGGTAAATGGATCTCTCCAGGATCTATTTACCGCATCCAGTGGTTTAGTCTCGCATCTATCGTCTGTGGGATGTGGAGACTCAGTGAGGGCTATATAAGAAGCCCCACGCCCCATGTATCTAGTGAGAAAGTTCAATGAACACATCAACCCTTTGAGGCGTTCTCCCATGGTTTCATCCCGCTCCTTACGGAGTAGGGTTCCATGTTAAAATCTCGTTCTTCATATTTCTTATTATTTTATTCTAATACACTTCCACATTTCTAATTTCTAGCAATTGTTAATGATGTTGGTTTGTATATTTATGCTATTCATTTTTATGAATGTAATTTTTTAATAGGTGTATTATTCTTATTATGTTTTTATGGTTTTATTATCGTATTGAAAATGTCTAAATCTATGCAAATATATAAGAATATCTGTATAAAAATGATTTATATATTGAAATATTTAACGAAATTCAAAACCGACTAAAGCCAATTAAATCCGATTAGTCGCTCGACTATCGATTAGTCTGTAGTCAGTGTCCCGATCGATCAAGTATTGAGTATCAACTTCTGCAACCTTGATATGGCTACTAGTAGCATGGCTGAGAAAGGCACCACACTCTAGAGTTTGTGTGAGGATCTACATACTTCTCAAACTTCACTCTACTATTGTTAAAGGTGCTTTGGGCAATCACATAGGCTATGGGATAAGGCATTTTGCCTTAAGCGTCACCCATACAAACATCTGACTCGAGGTACGAGGTACTAAAAGTACATACTAGAGACAAAGATGGGAGTGGGGGTCGACAATGCATTCTCTCTTCTTTTTTGAGCTTTCGGTGGTGGTGGAATGACTTATTTGGGGGGGTACGTAAGCGATGCGATTATAAGAAATGAAAAGATATAGATACAATTCTGTCAGTTTTGAGAGTTTCTTGAGATTGCTATTGGGGCTACTAAGAGTCTCTAGTGTAATTATATCAGCATATTTATGTAATTCATGACGATCAGATGATCTTGATCCTGCCTTTTATTGTTGAACCTTTCTCACAGTGGAGATCCCAATATCTTTTTAAAGGAGAGATCTCCCAACGGTTTTTTCTAGTGTACGTAGGTCTCAAGCTATGGCTACATTTATTTTTTTGCCCTATTAGCTATCAATGTGGCTTTTAGTGGCATGGTTTAGAAAGGCACCACACTATAGAATTTGCATGAGATCTACAGACTTCACAGACATCACGCTAGTGTTGTTAAAGGTGCTTTGGGCATTTGTGTAAGCGACTAGACACGACGTTTCGCCTTGGGTGTCGCCCAGATAGGCGTTTAGCGTGGGGTCCAAGCTCTAAAAGTATGCGTTTGAGGCAAATGAGGCTTTTCACTCTTTTTACATATTTATCAATTTTTAAGTTTTTATGTTAGATATATCTTAGTTTCACTACTAGCAGCACACATGCAGACATACATACATAAATTACACTTTCATTGCACCTACACATACATGTTATGGTTATAGGTGACATATTCACTTATACATTTACATATAAATATTAGTTTGAACTACTAGTACACATACATAAACATACACGTATACGTACACTCTTATATATACATTTGTGTATGTATGTAAGTATAAATAACATGTACATGCAAAACATTATATATATACTTATATATATACTGAGAAACACACACACACATACATGCACACATATGCTTAACATATGCAATATATATGCATATATATATATATATACAAACATATACACATGCATATATTGGATTGATCTTAGATTGTAATTAGGTGATATATATATATATAATTCATATAAACGTAGACACACACATGCAGACATTTATTTTTATATGCGTATATACATATTTTTATACATATTAGATTGATCTTGGATTGTAATTTGGCTTTTTATATAATATTAGATTGATCTTCGTTCATATCCAGAGGATGAAGACATCGATCTTAAGATCTTGATGGTCTTGGATTTTAAATGAGGCATGTCATCTTTGTGATTATACGACCAATTAGCTATAAAATAGAGAATTGGTTAAGTTAATAAAATAAAAGATGATTCAAATGACATGAATTGAAAATAATGATCGTATTTGTCATCATTTTTCATCCTTCGTCTTACGACTAATGGCTTGCTCAACTCTCCGCGACCAACTCTGTATGCTGGAAGCTCGTTCTGGTGATGGCATCTTGTATATCCAAATTTGGATAAAATATTTCCATGCAATCCCTAAAACATCTCCTCACCACAACATCCGGATCACCACAAGACTCCGTGTAGAAGAAGAATGGGTTCAAATAATAAGTGTTAGATGTAATGGAGTATCGGGCCTTCTTGCGGTCTTGGAGGTAACCACGTCCAAAAAAACTTATAAGATGACTCCACGCTATTGAAAGATGCTATTATATCTCGCTTGGCATATTTAAGTCCTCCGTGGACAAAGTCCATGGATAGGCATCGATTTGCATCAACCACATGCAATAAATGAACCAAAGGTGTGAAAACTTGGATATCATGTGCAGTGGGGTTTTAGAATGTAGGGATGAAGACTATGGAACTTGTTGCTTCTCCCTTTTTATTCTTCCACCATTTGTAGTTCCTCTACTCGTCTGAGAAAAAAACATCAACCTTTTTTTTGGAAAATAGAAGGGTGGTATCCCAATGTGGGATCCACCACGATGACTAATAGACGTGGAAGTTGTGACAGGGGGTCAATAGAACTCTTACGGGTGGTTGATGATTTGGGGTTGCAAATTGTGGATGTTACAGGATGTGTATACACTTGGCAGCATGCGAGATCTAGGTCCCGGCTTGAAGGTTCATGATGTCCACTGAGGTGTTGGTCACGTTTCCTCTAGCGGGGGCTTGGGCCTTGCCTAGAGCATACTTAGACTACATGTTGTTATTCTGGTCTTCTGGGGAGGAAGTGCATCCTAAATCATTCTTCCGCTTCGAGAGGGCTTGGCTTATGGAGGACGCCTTTCGCGTGTCTGTCGCGACTTTCTAGGATGGGTGCCGACCACCTGTGTCGATGACATGTCAGCTTGCGACTAAGCTTGCGGTGCTCAGGAGGCACTTGATGGAATTCAACAAAAACAATCGGATACATCCGCTCCAGAAGGATGAGGGCTCAGGAGGAGGTGAGCAGATTGGACATGGTTGAGGATGAGAGGATGCTGACAACAGAGGAGGTGACAGAGAGTGGCAAACATCTCGATGAGACCCACTTGGAGGACAAGGAGGTGGCTTGGATGTAGATATCTATGAAGCACTAGCTGAAGAAGGGGGATGCGAATACATGGTTCTTCCACGTCATGACGAGCGGGCGAAGGTGCAGGAAATGTCATACATTCGTTATCGATTGGCAGAGCAATTGTACATGGAGATAAGGCTGTGGGAATGCCACTTCAATCTCATTTTTCAGGCTTTAAGTAGGCTACACATTCAAACAGGTTGGGCCGACGGGGAGAGGAATCTCCAGGATCTCTGACCTCCAATCATTATTTTTGACCTGAGAGTTTACAGACGCAGAAAACCAAGTAGACCCTAATGCAACTTAATGTGGATGGGGCTTCAGGTGTGGATGACTTTCCTGTCCTGTTCTACAGGGAGTTCTGGAGGCAGTGAAGAAGGATGTATTGGACGTTCTGGAGGAGTTTCAGGAGGGAAATCATGGGTTCAAGAGACTAAATAAGGCTCTTCTGTTTCCGTTACCGAAGAATGATGTGTCGAATAAGGTGGAGGATTTCAGACCTATTGCAACATCCAATGCAATCTACCTCATTATATCAAAGATTCTAGCCAATCGCCTCCGAGGATTTTCCATGGGATTATTGTGCCTTAGCAGACGCCCTTTATTCCAGGGAGATTCATGGCTGATGGCTTGTGATGGTATCTGAAATGGTTAATGATTGGCAGAGCAAGTCCAAATGTTTGCTTCAAAAAATCAATTTTTCGAAGGCATACGATTGTGTTGACTGGCGTCCTTTGGGTCTCGTTGGAGAAGAGTAGTTTCTCAAACATGTGGATATCTTGGATTAAGCGGTGTGTAACGACTGTGTCCTCTACCGTGTTCACTAATGGCAGAACTAAGGGGGGTTTCTTTCAACCACAAAGGTGAATCATGCAAGGCTTCCCACTTGCCCCTTTACTTTTCGTCATCGTGGCAGATGCCTTAGTGGTAATGATGAAGCTGGTGATAGATACGAACTGGTGCTCTGGATATAGGAAGGATGGTATCTCCATTCCAATCCTGCAATATGTTGCTGACACTACGATATTTTTGGGACTAGAGATGGAACAATCGCTTCAGGTGTCACTTATCATGGATATCTTTGGGGATGTCTTTGACCTCCAAGTTAATAGGGAAAAGCTGGTGTTGGTACCCTTTGGATTTTTTGAGCAGGAAACACATGGTGTGACGATAGTCTTGAGGTCCCCTATTGCAAGTCTATCAATAACCTACTTGGGATTACCCTTGGTGGTTGGGAGGCTGAAGTCTAGTGATTGGAGACCGATCTTGGATAGATTAGAGGGAAGATTGGTGGGGTGGAAGGTGACCATGCTCTTTAATGGGGAAAAGTTGATACTTCTGAAACATGTTCTCTCAACTATCTCTATCTTCTGCTTTACAGGATTACTACCAGTTGGGGTGCACACCAAGATTGAAGCTCTAATGAAATTTTTCTTTTGGCATGACGGGAGGTAGGAGAAGAGAGGATTCCATTTGGTCGATCGAGGCAGAGTTATGAAGACGAAAAGGAAGGGAGGTCTAGGGGGTGTTGTGGGAGGAAGAAAGAATAAGGCATTTATGACGAAGTGGGTGATATGTCTATGGGGGAATTATGAGGATCTGGTACGTCGACTCCTGAGGAGAATCTATGGGAATTCCATGTTGTTGGAGGCCGTCCAAGGGCGTGCTCCATCCTCGTTATGTCAAGGTATTACTAGAATCCTTTCAGAGATTGCGGTCAAGCTAAGACCGATTTTAGGGGATGGAGAGAAGTTTCATTTTTGGCTCGACGATTGGATGGGTGATGTGGCCCTAGGGGAGTGTTTCCCTCGCCTCTTGGGAGTGGCTCGCAACAAAGGGTTCGATCCGTCAGATGTGGGAGCTGGAAACGCAGTCTCGGTGTTCACTTTTGAGTTGTCGGATCATAGGCTAGATGAGCTTCTAAGAATACAGAGTGAGTTGACACAGTCGGAGGGACTGTCAGCAGGCATGGATTACTTTGTGTGGGGAGATGGGAGATTCACAATTCAGAAGGCATACCATTTCTTTGTGAAGGATGAGGATATGGTGCAAGTTGAAGTGAGAATCGACACATGACTGATCTGGAGGAGCAGAGTGCTGAATAGAGTCAAGGTGTTTTTATGGGTGTTCAGACGTGGTAGCTGTTAGAGATATGTAACAGATCTGTCCAAAACCCTTGTAAGGGTATTTTTGTACTTTTCTCCTTCCTGTACTCATTAGGGTTTCTAGGTTTGTTCTATATATGGACCCCTAGACGCATTGGAATATGACAAGGAATTTCATTCTAGATACTGACATGGTATCAGAGCAATTCCGCAGGCTTCTCTCCCGCCGCCTCCCTCCCGATACCTAGGCCTCTCTCTCTCTCGTCTCTCTCCATCGCGGGTCCCCAAATTCATCACCTCCCCATCGCGCGACCTCCCCTTCACCGCGCCAACCCCCATCGCCTCCCTCCCATCGCCTCCCCATCGCCTCCCTCCCATCGCCTCCCTCCCATCGCAACCCTCCCACCGCCAACCCCCATCGCCTCCCATCGCCTCCCACCACCAAGCCCCATCGCCTCCCATCGCCCCCCATCGCAACCCTCCCATCGCCTCCCACCGCCAACCCCCATCGCCCCCCCATCGCCCCAGTCGCCAGTCCATCGCCCCCCATCGATAATTCCAAACCCAGTCGCCCCTCCGTTCCTACCCCAGTCCATACCCCAGTTGCCCTACCTCCAACGCCCAGGCTTACTCCAGCGACTCCACGACCTCTGCACTAACCTCCAGCGCAAGCGAGCGCACAGGCGTAGGCGAGCGCGCAGCGTGCTGGTGTCATGGCCTCAAATTTCAGCGAAATTCAGTCGAATTTCTGTCGAATATCGATATCCAGTCGAAATCGAAATTCGACCGAAATGACCGAAATATGGAGGTCCTAGTACAAAAAATGACCGAAATGATCGAAATTTCGGTCGAAATTCCATCGAAATTCTGTTTTGGTCGGTACCGAAATGGTGACCGAAACCGACATTTAAGGCCTTGGCTGGTGTGTGCAGGGGTACATTGGTGCATGCGCAGGCAGGCGCGCAGATGTGCGGAGGCGCTGGTGCGTTGTACACGCTGGTGCGCGGAGGCGCGTGCGACGATGGCTTTTGGTGGGGACTAGGGTTTTGGGTACATGTTTCGGTCTAGGACCGTCGCTCTGATACCATGTGGAATGTGAAAGAGAGAAAAGTTGTATTCCAAATAATACTAGAGTCCTCTTATATAGGAGAAAGACTCTAGGGAGGAATTACATACGGAGGACCGAGAAATTAAAAATATATGAATAAAGACAAAAGATAGAATTCTCTCAACAAATAGAATAAGAACGTGGTTCATCAAGTTTGGGAGAAATCAAAACTAAACATGCATTTTGTGTTATTTTTTATGTACTTCCCCTCTTTTTTGCATTTTTTTGCATAGGGCTTCTTTTTTGTACGATCGCATTTTTTTTTGAAAAAACTCTCATTTTTTAAGCTGTTCATTTTTTATTGGCCTCTTTTTTTTACTTTGGTCTGGCCTTCATTCTTTAAGCTCGCGTCATGGACTTCTTCCTCTTCGCCCTTTTTTCCCCGGAAAATGCTCGAGGCCTTGAGTTGCAACCCCTTCTTTTTTTCATAAATGCAATTAGCATAATTGAGCCCAAAGCTGAAACTGTACCTCCCCTTCAAGTAGCAGATAATGGGAGTACCCATTGCACCCTTTCAAGAATAGGGTTCTCCCCATGTTACATGAACCCATAGCCGCCCATGCTTATAGGTACCACCATGGGTTTAGATATTGACATCACGGCCACCCTTGATGGCAATTCGTGGCTGAGCGTTTGAGTTGCATTTGTGGGACTGATCGAGAGCAAGAAGAACTGATCTTCTTTGAGAACTGCGGTTGAGTGGAGGTGGAGATCCGCGTATGTCATTTGTGCGAGAAGAGTATCTCGCGTGGGTTGCTGTAGCATCTTCTAGGTTCTTGACTGTAAGAGATTCAGATGCGTGCCTCTTGTTGGAGACTCAGATGTGGAGCTGATGTAGCATCCCCTTCTTTTGCAGCATACAAGGCTGGAGATAGTTGTACCACACGGAGAGATCTTAGCGATTGCATGCTGCAGCAGGGAAGAACCCACGGTGGAGAAGAACCTGCATCGAAGGTGATTTGTAGATGATGTGTGAGGTGGTTCTTCCTCTTGATCGGTGTGCAAGGATCCTGGTATTGCAGAAGTTTTGTCGTGTTCGGTTCACACCATCATCGTATGGAGCTTATACACGCACCTGCAGATGCTTGGAGATCTGTACAGAATTAGGGTTTCATAAAGAAAACCTATTTTTTTATGGAACTGTTGACAGAAGCTCTTAATGCTGAACATGAGATTAATCTTTCTAGAACTTTGAATAAATCAATGAGTAAGGAAAACAAATTTTGAGATTGGCTTGCAAATTAGGGTTCGATGAATTCTTGATTTTTGTTGAACAAATCGTGAATATAAACATAATCATAAAATAATTTCTCAAGAATCAAACATGCTCTGATACCATATTGAAAATAAATAAGCAGAAGCGATAAACAAATTAAGAGCAATAAACATGAAGAACTCGAAGATTTTACGTAGAACCCTACCTCCTTCGTGACTCTGGACGAAGACGTGGTCGCGCCTTTGGACGGGGTCGCGAATCATCACGAGCCCAAGGTCGTGATCATACTACTGCTCGTTTTCCTCCGTGTACTCATTGTGGTCGCCTGAATCACCCATCGGAACGTTGCTGGGCCAAATTTGGCATGCCTTCTAATGCAAACAGTGCTTATGAGATGACTACCTCTGATAATGACTATGAGATTGCTGCCCCGAGCCAAGAAGAACCTGCGAATGCTAGGCAGCATTCGTTTACTGCCTCTGAATATGCCAGTCTACGTCAACTACTACAGAACTCTAAAACTAACGTTATCGCTTCTGCTTCAACAGCCAGTCTTGCCACAACTTCGGGTACAGTCGCCAACACAACTACTACATCAACTCCTACATGGATCATTGACTCTGGAGCCTCGACGCATCTAACGGGGGAAGGTAGTATTCTTACTTCTTCCCGACCATCCTCAGTTGTGAAAATCGTACGTGTTGCCAATGGAGCGCACTCGCCCATTACTAGTGTGGGTACTATGGAATTTTCTTCCTCACTCAGACTCACGAACGTGCACTGCGCTCCAGCCTTTCCTCTTAGCTTATTATCTGTCCATAAACTATGCACTGAGCTTAACTGTCAAGTGATATTTGATAAATTTTATTGTTACTTTCAGGACATCCGGACGAAGAAGATCTTTGGTGGGGGATATGAGAAGAATGGGCTGTATTATCTTGACATCCCTACTGATTCCAACTTTGCGGGTGCTGCGTCCATTTCCGCTGATCCTTTACTATGGCATCTTCGTCTTGGTCATCCATCTGCCAAAGCCCTCTCCATGATGTTTCCGGAACTTTCGTCGCTAAAACCCTTTGAGTGTGAGGCGTGTCAGTTTGGGAAACATCATCGAGCATCCTTTCCTGCTCGAACTGAGCCTCGTCATTCTATTCCTTTCGCTCTAGTCCATTGTGATATTTGGGGACCTTGTTCGGTTCGTACACTCAATGGCCATAAGTACTTTGTTGTTTTTATTGATGATTTCAGCAGACTATCCTGGGTTTATCTACTAAAAGAACGTTCGGAAATAAATATTATCATCAAAAATTTCTTTCGGTATGTCCAAACCATTTTTTCCACTACTGTACAAATTTTCCGTTCGGATAATGCGTTAGAATTCACCCAAATTGATCTGCCACATTTTTTGCTTCTCAAGGGACCATACATCAAACCTCCTGTCCCTATACATCCCAACAAAATGGGATAGCAGAAGGAAAATTAAGACACCTCCTAAACATTGCCCGATCACTTCTCTCTCAAATGAAAGTTCCCAAAATCTACTGGGGTGATGCTATATTAACTGCAGTTCATCTTACCAACAGAGTCCCTTCGCCTTCTCTAAATGGGTCTACTCCATTCTCTTTACTCTATCCCACAGAGTCTCCTTTTCCCCTACCTCTACGAGTCTTTGGTTGTGTGTCATTCGTTCATAAATTCCAAAATATAGATAAACTCTCGCCACGTGCGATCAAATGTGTTTTTCTGGGGTACTCTCGCACTCAAAAAGGGTATAGGTGCTATGATCCTCATGGTCATCGCTATTACATCTCGACAAATGTTACATTTTTTGAGAAAACAAGCTTCTTCTCCCATACTATCACTGATATACCCCTTGAACTTCCACCCCCACCCATAGTCTACAAACGACGAAACGTTTCAGCACCTTCAGACGTCCCTTTACCCGTCTCAGTACTCCAGGATGATATGCCCTCTTCAAGTATCTCCCACAAGGATGTCCCGGATGAACCTCTCGAGCTTCCAATTGCTCTACGGAAGAGAAAGAGACAGTGTACTTCCTATCCGATGTCTCGCTACACCTCTACTGATAGTTTATCTGACTATGACAGACGATATACAGATGCTCTAATGACATTTTCCATCCCACGAGATCACCACAGTGCCTTACAGGATTCTGGGTGGCGACGTGCAATGGATGAAGAAATGAATGCACTTATATCCAGACAAACGTGGGATCTTGTTCAGTGTCCGAAAGGGACTCGACCGGTGGCGTGCAAATGGGTCTTTACGACCAAACAAACACCGGATGGCGCAATTGACAGGTTAAAAGCTCGCCTTGTGGCTAAAGGTTTTACACAAACCTATGGTGTAGATTATTTTGAGACATTCTCACCAGTGGCACGAATGGGGTCTATCAGGACTATTATTTCATTAGCAGCAAATAAATCTTGGCCTATTTTTCAGTTAGATGTGAAAAATGCTTTTCTCTATGGCGACCTTGATGAGGAAGTATACATGCTGCATTCTCCTGGTTATGAAGTCGAGGGGGAGTACGTATGTCGACTTCGAAAAGCGATATATGGTCTCAAACAAAGCCCAAGGGCATGGTTTGATAGACTTACCACAGAAATTAGTACGATTGGATTCCAGAGAACAAAATCTGATTACTCAGTATTTGTCAGAAAATGAGCAACTGGTACTGTTATACTTGCCGTTTATGTTGATGATATGGTTCTTACAGGTGATGACTGCAATGGGATATCAGAAACCAAGGCCTTTCTTCAAAAGGTATTCGTTACTAAAGACCTTGGTCATCTACGCTACTTCTTGGGCATAGAAGTACTTCGCACTACTGAAGGACTTCACCTCTCACAGAGGAAATATTGTCTGGACATCCTTACTGAAGAAGGGGTTCTCAGATGCAAGCCCTCTAGTATCCCTGCAGACCCGAAGAAACATGCCAGCCTATCTGATTCTACCTTTGATGATGTCACTCGATATAGAAGTCTTGTGGGTAAACTCGTCTACCTTACTGCCACCAGACCAGATATCTCCTATGCAGTTAGCAGAGCCAATCAGCACATGGAACAACTGACTTACAACCACTGGCAAGATGTCCTACAAATCTTACGATACTTGAAGGAATCTCCAGGACGTGGCCTCTTCTATGGGGCAAATGGGCACACGAAGGTTATTGCATACGCGGATGCTGACTATGCTGGTTCCCCCGAAGATCGACGCTCTACTACAGGCTATGCGATGATGGTTGGAGGAAATACAGTTACATGGAGGAGCAAGAAACAAACCGTTGTATCCATATCCAGTGCAGAGGCAGAATACAGGGCAATGGCTCAAGCTACATGTGAGATCACATGGCTATTGGCTTTCCTTCAGGAACTTGGCATCAATGTCACTACTCCTATTCCTCTATATTGTGACAATAAATCTGCAACCTACATAGCCACAAATCCTGTATTCCATGAACGAACCAAGCATATAGAGATAGATTGCCACTTCGTACGTGATGCTGTCAAAGCTGGAAGAATTACTACTCCACATATTAGCACTGATCTTCAACTAGCAGATATCTTCACAAAGGCCTTACCCAAGAAACGACTACTGTGGATTATTTCCAAGTTGGGCATGACTGATAAATATGCTCCAACTTGAGGGGGAGTGTTAGAGATATGTAAAAGATCTGTCCAAAACCCTTGTAAGGGTATTTTTGTACTTTTCTCCTTCCTGTACTCATTAGGGTTTCTAGGTTTGTCCTATATATGGACCCCTAGACCCATTGGAATATGACAAGGAATTTCATTCTAGATACCGACAGTAGCAACTTGCTTAAAATTGATCATGTCATTATACGTCTGGAAAACCTAACTTAGTTTTGATCTTGTATGCATGTCTCCTTTAGAGAACTTCACATATCATAAGCATGATTATATAAGGACCAATTCTTGAGATGATGCCTACCATGGTCCAGGAACATACGATGCCATTGTCTTTATCTTATGTAGCATTTTTTCAGTTTTCACGTCATACTTGGCTCTAGAATAATGTGTTCCTTATATTATTCTCATATGATCATCAAGAATGTAACTCAGCCATGGCCGGTCCCAAGCCCGGGTAAATAAGGAGGGTTGCGCGTTAGGTAGCCGACAACCAGCGCAGGAGAGATAAATTCGTAAATAGTGTTCTTAAAGTTCTTCTAAGAACACTATTTATGAATTTATCTCGAAACCGTTCGGATCTTTTAAACATGGATTTAAGCAAACATACAGATTTCGTTGGGGCGTTCCCTACTTGCGACGCGTTACATCGCCCGAATGCAATAAAAAATTGGCAAGGGCCGCTACATCGCAGCCTGGATGTAGTTCAAAATTTGCAAGGGTTCTCGCATGAGGAACGCATGCGGGTAAATAAGCTAGTTCCGCTGCATCACTACCCGGATGCAGTCCCAAATTTGCAAGGGTTCTCGCATAATGGACGCATGCGAGTAAAGAAGTTAGTCCAAAAGAGATTGCAAAGGAAGTTACGGATTGGTAGTTGGAATATCGGTACTTTAACTGGAAAATTGATGGAGATAGTGGATACAATGGAAAGAAGGAAGATTCATATTTTATGACTTCAAGAGACTAAATGGGTTGAAGAGAAAGCAAAGGAGATCGAGAAGACAGGCTTTAAACTTTGGTATCCAGGTAAAGATAAGGGCAGAAACAGTGTTGGAGTGGTTGTTCATAAAGATTTGAAGGATTGTGTGGTTGAGGTGCAATGATTTGGGGATCAGATTATTTTGCTAAAGTTGGTACTTGAAGAAGAAATTCTGAATATCATCTCAGTTTATGCACCACAAATTGGTTTAGATGAAAGGACTAAATAAGCTTTTTGGGAGGATCTGGATAAGATTTTACAAGGAATCCCACAAAGAGAGATGGTTTGCATAGGTGGAGATCTTAATGGACATGTGGGAAAAGATGTTTCAGGGTATGAAAGTGTGCATGGAGGACATGGTTTTGGGGATAGAAACGAAGAGGGAAAAGTTATTCTGGATTTTGTAACTGCATATGATCTTTTCATAGCGAACACTCTTTTCAAGAAGAGGGATGAGCATTTAATTACATATAAGAGTGGCTCAACTAGAACACAGATAGATTACTTTGCGTTGAGGAGAAGAGATCGGTTGTGTTGCAAAGATTGCAAAGTAATCCCTGGAGAGAGTTTGACAATCCAACATCGCTTGTTAGTCTTGGATTTACAAATAAAAGGGCTGGTAAAGAAAAGGAAGGTTCCTAAGATCACTAGAACTAGGTGGTGGAATCTTCCGCTGAAGCAATCAAGCTACAGGGAGAAGGTTTTAGAAGACTTATCTTGGGATTGTAGCGGTAGTGCAAACGAGATGTGGGAGGCAGTAGCATCTTGTATCCGAAAGGTAGCCAAAGAGATGCTAGGCGAGTCAAAAGGAGGAGCTCCGGATCAAAAGGAGGCTTGGTGGTGGAGTGAAGGGGTGCAAGAGAAGCTAAAAATTAAAAGAGCTTGCTTTAAAGCTATGTCTAAGGATAGAACAGAGGAAACTGTCACAGACTATAAAATAGCGAAGAAGGAAGCAAAGAAGGCTGTAAGCGAAGCTAAGTCAAAAGCTTATGAGGTTTTGTATAAAAATCTCAACTCTAAGGAGGGCCAGAAGGATATATTCAGGTCGGCCAAAGCAAGAGAAAGAAAGACCAAAGACCTTTCTCAAGTGAGATGCATTAAGGACGAGGAAGGTCACGTGCTTGTTACTCAGAAGGATATAAAGACTATATGGGAGCAGTACTTCCATAAACTTTTCATTGGAGAAGGAAATAGAGAGATCACTTTGGGTGATCTAGCTAGTAGTGAAAGTTACTTGAATCGTGCATGCTATAGACGAATACAAAGAAAGGAAGTAGATGAGGCTTTGAAGGTTATGTGACCTGGGAAAGGTGTTGGACCGGATGACATCCCTGTAGAAGTTTGGAAAGTTTTAGGTGAGCGTGGTTTGACTTGGCTTACGAATCTATTCAATGTTATTTGGCGAAGCAAGAAAATGCCTGAAGATTGGAGGAGGAGTATCGTGGTGCCTCTTTATAAGAACAAAGGAGACATTCAAAATTGTTCAAATTACAGAGGTATCAAGCTGATGAGTCATACTATGAAAATTTGGGAACGTGTGATCGAAAGAAGGTTGAGGCAAGTTTCCCAAGTAAAAGAAAACCAATTCGGATTCATGCCAGGTCGCTCAACTATTGAAGCCATCCATTTGCCGAGGAGAACAATGGAGATTTATAGAGCTAAAAGGAAGAATCTCCATATGATCTTTATTGATTTGGAGAAGGCTTATGATTCCGTCCCACGAGAGATATTGTGGAGAGTTTTGGAGAAGAGACAAGTAACTGTCCTATACATTAATCTCATAAAGGATATGTATGATAGAGCTTTATCTTGTGTAAGGACCGCGACAGGGAAGACTGACTATTTTGATATCAACATTGGTTTACATCAAGGTTCAACTGCGAGTCCATTTCTTTTTACTTTGGTTATAGACGAGTTGACAAGTCACATTCATGATGAGTTACCTTGGTGTATGTTATTTGCTGATGATATTGTGTTGATTGACCAGACTAGAGATGGAGTAAATGAGAAGCTTGAGGTTTGGAGACATGCATTGGAGACTAAAGGTTTTCGTATAAGTAGAGCTAAGACGGAATATATGGAATGCACCTTTGATGGAAGCAATGGTGAAGGAATCGAGGTGAAGATTGGTGACGATAACATTCAGAAGAGAGATTCTTGTAGATATCTGGGATCTATTTTGCAACATGATGGGCAAATTGATGGAGATGTTACTAATAGAATAAATGCAGGCTGGCTAAAGTGGAGAGGAGCCTCTGCTGTTCTCTGTGATAAGAAAATTCCTTTAAAAATTAAAGGAAAGTTTTACAAAGCGTCCGTGAGACCTGCTATGCTTTATGGTTCTGAATGTTGGCCTGTGAACCATAGACATGTGCAGAGAATGGCTGTAGCAGAAATGAAAATGCTAAGATGGATGTGTGGACATACACGTAAAGATCGGATTCGGAATGATGCAATCAGAAAGAAAGTTGGTGTAGCTCCGATCGAGGATAAGATGCGAGAAAACCGCTTAAGATGGTTTGGTCATTTGCAAAGAAGGTCAACTGATGCACCGGTTAGGAGATGCGAGTGTTGGGATGTTGAACCAGCTAAGAGAGAGCGAGGACGGCCCAAGAAGTGTTGGAAACAGAATATACGAAGGGATCTTAGTTTTTTGGATATAAGTTCGAGATTGACCCAAGATAGATCTGAATGGAGGCGAAGAATCCATGTAGCCGACCCTACTTAATTGTGGGAAAAGGCTTTGTTGTTGTTGTGTTTATGATCAAGAATGTCCATGACCATTTGACATATTTGGTCGCATCCAACATCATGATTGAACCAAAGGACAACCTTGTGCTTCCGCCATCACTTCCTTGAGTGAGATGGTGTCACATTGGAATCTCTGGACATCTTCAATCTACAACCAAGGCATGCTCGCGGTATGCGAGTAGTTTATGTAGGGTTTGCTTATATTATACCTTGAGGGAATTGCAGCCTTGGATTATTTTGAGTTGGGCAACATTGTTGGGGTTGGCGTGGTCGGTGCTACTGAGACATGTAAGTATTTGGGAGTGGGTGAGCTAGTGGGAATCATGTGTGTAGGATGCGGGGGGTGCAAGGGAGCTGGGGGCACGATGAGTCGATGGGTGCTTGGGGCAACATGCACAGGATGTACGGGGCCGGGGGGGGGGGTATGTCTTATTAGAGATGCTGAGATGGTACACTAGGGCTCCTTATACTGGGAGAGACCTAGTGTTAGATTACACTAAATAATCACCACAAAAGAAAAGACAAGAGTACACCCGGAGGGGTGTACAGCACATATCTCTCAACATGTTACAATATATTTGTTTTTAGTTTGCACTTGAGTGTCTTCCCGTAAATAGTCAGGTGGCTGTTTGATATTTTTCTTATGTTATCGGTTCATTAGCTGATGTATCAATTGAAACTTGTATTACTTTGACTCTTAGAAGTTTCTTTAACTGGTGGCTTATTCTGCTTGTCAGTATTGGTGCTTAATGAAGTTGACAAGCTATCAAGAGAAGCTCAGCATTCTCTCAGGAGAACAATGGAGAAATATAGCTCGTCTTGCCGATTGATTTTATGCTGCAACAGTTCATCAAAAGTCACTGAAGCTGTTAGGTCCCGGTGTCTTAATATACGTGTTAATGCTCCCTCTGATGAACAGGTTGATAAGTTATTTCATTTGTCTGATTTACCCTTCTTGCCATATTTGAATATCTGTATATATTCTGGATCTTATTGCATCAATTAAGGAAGTTTGGGTGCACATCATTTTCGACACTCATCTTTTTTCTCCTTTAAAAAATAATTCTCTAAGGAATAACTCTGTTATTGTCTGCTTCAAGCATCACTTGTCCAGTGTTTATATTTGATCTGTTTTTACACGTGCTGTGTTCTCTTCCCATTGGGCTAATTGCTTGTTATATGCACAGAAGACCGTTTGAGATAGTAAATTGTAAAGCATAGCAGGTAATTGTTGATTATTCAAATTATGGTAGTGGTTATAAGATTTTTATGATTGAATGTTTATATATATATAACCTTTTTCAAGTCGTGTTCTTTACAACTTTTGCATCCTTGACACCTTGGCAGTTAGATATGGTTGGTATTTGCCTTTCTTATCAGAAAGCATGGTTTCGTATGGAAAACATCTTGAAGCCTATTATTTTCAAGAGTTATGACTTGGATTTGGTGTTTGTTCTTTGACGATATTTGCCTGTATTAAGCATGCGTTTTTTTTCTCCAAATATTATTATTTTTGGATCACATATGCTTGAAGAATGGTCCTGACTTGTTTTTCTGTGTAGATACTTGAAGTTTTGGAGTTTATCGCAAAAAAGGAAAGCCTCCAACTTCCATTGAGATTTGCCGCTAGAATAGTGACACAATCTAATAGAAGTTTAAGAAGAGCTATACTATTTTTAGAGACTTGTCGAGTGCAAAAGTAAGTCCAGTGGTTTAACACAGATGGATTTTTTGCTGAATATAATTTTTGAAGCTGCTGCAATTTGCACATTGAGATCATGCTATTATTACTCTCTTGATCTAGGTATCCTTTCACGGAAGATCAAGCAGTACCACCAATGGACTGGGAGCAGTATGTTTCTGAAATAGCATCTGATATAATGAAGGAGCAGAGCCCCAAAAGGTCGTATTTCAGTTTTGATTGGTTTCCTCAGAAAGTGATTTCAAATTATTTTTCCAGTGTGATTGTAGGCTTGTAGAAACATCCACAGAATTTGAAAATGCAATACACTTTATGGTGCTTGTTCTTCACTGCTGCCTTACGTATATTTGGGAACTTTATTGTCGAAGAAGTAACGTATCTCTTGTTTGTTTCAGGTTTTGGCATAATCTACTTTGTTAAGCAACTCCTAGAATTAGTTTGTTATTTGTTATTGGACTAGGTCCCTTTTTTTTAATCAAAAATGACAGATAAAATTAGTTTTTGCATGATAACTTTTTTTGGAGTCAAAAAATGGAAAGACACAATAATGTGCCCGCCCCATTATTATTAATGGAGGAGAAAATTACAAGGGCTCGAGGAGAATCTTAGCGAGATGAAGTACGCTTTCTACATAAAAATGCTGCACACGTAAATCGACCCCATTATGAGATAACTAAAGCACCCAACAACCAAAATCAATAAGGGACCAATTTCGAGGGGGAAACCATGCACCAATTATGGAATCCCAAAAGTTGGCTTGATTCGAGGAGTCAAACCAATCGAGGCCTTAGTCCCGTCCAAATCTCTTTTGCTTTGTTACATATGAAAAGGAGATGCTCCATCGTTTCTGCTTCCACCCCACAATGCATGCAACTATTGTCATTGCCCAAGCACCGTCTCAACATTCTCTCCTTGGTCAGAATTCTACCACGCTGAAACAACCATATGAACGCTCTAATTTGCAAAGGGATGTGCAACTCCCATACTAATATACAATCACGGACTCCTCAGGAACGTGACCTTGATACCTATTCAGTGCCACACATGTTTGTGTAAATGTGCCATCTCTCCATATCCAGTGGGTCGCATCCTCCAGATAAACCCTCGATGGAGCTAATGGCCTCTGAAACTGAAAGTTCAAGGTACTCCTGGAACCGTCGCTTGGAGCAGTCTAAGCGAAAAGTTGAGGCCCAAGTACCATCCTCCCGAATGTCCGATTCCAACATATCACAGTCAGATGCTAATGCAAACAAGCTTGAGAAACTTATTGCTAATGCACCTCTATCAATCCGATGTGGAGCAGTAGATCATTGAGAGTAGGTACCATAGATACCACGAGTCAATCTACAACACAAATCTTCACCATCTCCCCACAATCGTGCTACCGTTTCACCAATATGGCTATGTTCATGGTTTCCATGCGTGGTATCCCGTGATCTCCCACCTCATGGAGCATAACCGACCCTTACTCTACCAGGTGTATCCCATGGGTATTCTGGTTAGATGTCCTCAAAAGAATCTTCTCATAACCAATTCCAGACGACGATGAATCTTAATTGACAACAATCTCGAAGACATGAACACTAGGATGGCTACAAGGACTGTCTTCACTAATATCAAACATCCTCCTTGAAACACAAAAGATGCCTTCCATCCATAAAGCTTATGGTCCAGCTTCTCAATAATCGTTAACCAATCCACAAGGCAGTTACGCCCGCAACTCAAAGATAGTCCCAAGTAGGGAATCAGAAGTGAGCCACGATCAGTGTCCAACACCAATCCACAGTCACCAGCCTCAGTGCCCCATAGATTAAAAGGGACAACAATATAGTTGGCTTGATTTGTCCTCAGTTTAGACAACCCCCCAATGATATCAACTATTGTTGCCATTCCCTTCGCTTCCTCCTTACCCCTTTCAATAAAGAAGATAGTATCATTCACATACCATAATAGAAGAATGGACATAAATCCAAGGGCATAACCTATCGAAAAACTCTGGTGTACCACTTGCTTCACCATGCAAGGTAGAACATCATGGGCCAAAACAAAGAGCAAGGGTACTGAAGGGTTACCCTAGTAGACGCCTTTCGTGGTTGGAAAAAACCTTCCTCAAGACGCCCGTTAACCAACATGCACAAAACATTGTTGTAACACCTCTTCATCCATAAAATTCACACATTTGAAAAACATCTTCTTGTTAATATTGATCATAGGAAGCATTACTCCATACTATCATATGCTTTGGAGAAGTCAACCTTCCAAAGCAAGCCATTGGTTTGACACATGCTCCAATCTGTCACCATCTTATCGGTCATCGCTAAAAAGCATCTCCAATCTGTCATCCTTGGAGAAAGATCGATTCCACTAGAGATATAATATTATCCAATACCATCTTAACTCGTTGGCCAATGCCTTAGCCGACACGAGATAAATATTGTTCGCTAGGGTAATGGGGCGAAAATCCTCCATCGCTTTGAGACCTCTTTTAGGAGAATGAATAAGACTACTTTGTTAAATCTATCAAAATTAACATTTCTCGTATAAATTCCTCCATCAAGTCCACCACATCATCCCCTATCGTGTCCTAGAATTCTCGATAGAAAAAATTGGGAAGCTATCTATGTGAAACTCTGAGACTCATACACATGTTAAAATACGAGATATTGGATAGGTAACGGACACCCATACAAATCCGGTCTCAATACGATTCGAGATGCAATTTTCAATCGAACTCTCGTACACATCCATTCACCTTTTAGATTTTAGATCTGATTTGATATCCAAATGAAGCAAATAAATAGTCTATCGTGTATATACATGTTGCTATAGATTTTGGTACATTGCACATATTTTGTAGACAGTGATGCAAATAGAAATTGAATGGAAAATATTATTGGTTCTTTCTTTACTACTTACATGTATGTATTGTATAGCTTGGTATTTCAAATGTAGAATCATATGCGTGGATGTGTATGGCTGAGTATTTGGACCCTATGGGTGTCACAATTTGGCATCAGAGTGAGGATACTCTAGTATAGTCCACAAATATGTTTTTTCTGCGATATTTGAAATACGGATAGTATATGACTTTTGATGCCTACACGAGTTCCAAGAGATTAATAGATTACTTTTACATATCCATGTCTCTCTAGCTATTACATCAAGTATTAATGCCATGGTTTGCTTTGCAGAACGATGTCCTCGGGTGGAGACTGACATGGCCCAACAATTGGCATTACCGGTTGACGCCATCCATGGCATGCAAGAGCATCAAGAGGCTATGGAGCAGATGATCCATCAGTAGGAGGATTCTTCATATCATCCGTCTCGTGAAGACGAGGACAATGCGCACCATTCGTTCACTCTGGAGTTAGAATGAGATGAGGACATTCATGCTTTGCAGAAGCATCATAATACTTATATTGCTTACCAGAGGTCCTAGGTGCCATGCTACACCGGATGATGCAGAGTTGTGGATGGACCATGTGTCCAAGGTGCTACAGATAATACACGCTCCGGAGGACAGTTGGCTTACCTTCGCAGAGTTTTCACTAGTTGGATACACAGAGAGATGGTGACATGCCATCATGGAGCATCTCATTGAGCCCACTACTTGGGATGTCTCCGTAGATGAGTTTCGCGAGGAGTTCTATCTCGGCCACTGGATATAGGAGCAGAAAAGAGAGTCTGCAAAGCTGATATAAGGCTCCATGACAGTGCAAGAGTATCTGACCTGTTATACAGAGCTTTCATGCCACTCTCTTGCTACTACAGCTTACTCACAAGAGAATTTACAGAAGTTTATCCATGGCATGAGAGAGGAGGTACAATACTGCTTATTTACCTTGTACCTCACCTTCATGAAGGAGGGTTATGGCTAAAGTGACAAAGTGGGAGGCTACTCAGAGTCGACATGGAGGATAGATTCAGTCCCAGCCAAGGTTTTAAAAAGGTGCCTCGAGGCGCTGAGGCGTATGCCTCAAGGCTTTTTTCAACAAAATCCGCTTCGAAGCGCATGGGGCGTATGTTAATTTGGCAACTTACGCCTCGAGGCATTGAGGCGTTGTCGAGGCGGTGAGGTGTTGTTGAGGCGGTGAGGCGCTTGTGAGGTGTACGCCTCACTGGAAAATCGAGATCTTGAAGTATCGGGAAAGGAAGTGATTTTGAGGTTTGAGCTACATGGAATAAGCTCCTCTATCTATGAAATAAGAGTAGACAGTAGCTTAAAGTCTCAAAATCTGCTAATGTTTGTTTGTTCTGCAGCCAACTAAGTTGATATAATGCAATTTCCATCACCAAACTACGAATAAAACTGGATCAACTTACTACATGGAGCAAAATCGACCCATAAATGGAATTGAAGGGCAAAATCATCCTGCTCTTTAAAGTTATCTGTGGCATCAGTATGTGTATACAAATCGCATATGCCTAATGGGGCAGGCAAGGCACATCAGTTTTATGAATCACAATAGAAATTTAATAGGCTATGATCAAGTAAATCTATTTATGGCTATCATGATACACCAAGTTAGCGTTAGGTTGACAACTAGGTCTGATGTAGATGCCTAAAGAGAACCACATAGCCCTACCCTGTTAGTCCCAGACTCCCAAATACAATTTAAGATCAATTTTGAACTGGGATAAAAATATTGTTCATCAATTTTGACAGTTGGCCACTAAAAACTTTCTTATTTCGTTAACTAATGTTGTAACTTTCATGCTGGGGACTTTAAAGCATTCTTATTTCTAGCATTTTTCTACAAAGTTCTAGATTTGCATAGTTTTTAACCTAAAAACTGAGGCTTATGCCTCGAACGCCTCGAGGCTTACGCCTCGCCTCGTTTACGGGAAACCGCCTCGATCCGCCTCACATTTTTTAAAACCATGCTCCCAGCCTCAGCAGTACGATAGGACATCACGTAGAGATGTATTCCATTCTCGTAGAGATTATGTTTCCACCCATTTGCTGCGACACCAACAACCAGTAATCCCACTTTGTCTTACATCTTGGGACAAGCTTTGCTAGTCATGGTGCACTATCTTCTCGAGCTCCTGTACACATAAAGCCACGAGCAACAGGGAGATCATCTAGTTTCTGGAGATTCGCTCTCACAACAAGTTTGTTTCCATTGCCAGCAGCTTGGCCACTTTATAACGTAGTGTCTACTACGTGCTAGTTGTTCGGGTATTTACAAGGGTCGAAATTGTTTCGGTGACACTGTATATCGAAATTTCGACGATTTCGGTGGAAATGTAGAAATGGCTCAAAAAGCTATATTTTTCAATTTTTTTTGTAAATCAAGATTTCCAAGTTATTAGAACAATAAATAATTTATAAATACACAATTATGTCACACATATTGCTCATCTATACCCCTTATATCGTACATATTGGTCATATCAGCTATATCAGGCATATCGATCATATCGGTCATATTGTGCAATATGTTAGATATTGTAATGGAGTTAATGTGAGTATTTCCAACAATAAAACAATAAATATACACTTATAGGCTTATATCATACATATCGATAATCTATGACTATGACGGTATGTCACACAACATATCGAACATTTCGTTGTTAATACTTAATACTTAGTAAAAGAGTAACTGTCTTACAACAAGTGAAAAGACATATATTCACGTAGAATAAATAAGAACATGCACATTAATGACTAATGCAATAAAACATTAAAATATATTACATGGTGATGTGTTCGGTCCAGAACCAAGAGTCCACGGTAGATCTGAATCGCCTCCCGTCCTTTTTGTCTCTCATAACGCGTTGCAGATTCAATGTACTCGTAGTAGTTCTCTCATGTCATGTACGAGTACATGATCTTGTAATCCATCACATACTGCATGTATTGGTGATCATCGATGCCTATGAGTATCCCGTGATGAGGATAAGATGCACTAAATCCAGTATCATGAGTGGCATGACGAGGTTGTGAAATACTGGCTTGAGATCCTCGAGACGACGATGACGGAGTAGAAAAAGATCTCTACGGAGGAGGAGGAGGCACTGTCGTGTACTCAGGGAAGAAACCATAACTGTCACCACCAAAGAAGTTGCCTTGACTCTGCTTAAGTGGGATACCTTAGTAGTTCTCACCATTGTAGCTACTATATCCCCCATACCCACTGTAACCATATGAATATGATGGAGGTGCATACGCTTGAGGAGGAGGTCTATGAGGAGGAGCATGAAAGAATTTTGAGAAGATGCCAAATGATCTCTCATCGTGCGACGATCCGTATCCCGCCCAGGGAACTTGGTGTTTCTCCACAATATGCGTTGTCAATGTCCATGCAGCTCAAGGAACCTACATATGATATCAAATTGTCTATGTAGCTGTCGGTTGGACGATGGCCACAACCGTATGCGTCGTAATCCATAGGTCCCGTACTCGGACGTGGAATAGACTGCCCATGTGTGTTCCTCTGTCGCTCCATATATCTACACCCTACGTGGAGTCCTTCCTCAAATCTTGTATCTTATGGTCCACGACCAACCCCTACTTACCCACCTGAATATGTTTCCCTACCATCATCAGATCCACCACGATCGCCAACATAATCATCATCTCCATTGTCATCCTTTGACTTGGATTTGGATTTAGAACTAGTGGAGAGAATTTCATCAACAACTGCATCAACCTTGTCCTCCAACCCTCCAAGAGGGTCCGTAATCCGCCCAGATCTAGCCATATAGTCACCTACATCTGCTCCCATTTGTTGGCTTATATTCTCATTTGGTCTTCCACCTGGTTGATCGAGAGCAGAGCACCATTGGGATCCATCCACCTATGGAGAACATCTTCATCAACATCGTCATCGTACATCTTGAAAATGTATGCAAGTTCAATAGGGTCTGCGTAGTCCTCTTTGTCCTGACCCTCCCTTGCATGTTTCATCTTCAACCTCAAGTTGTAATGCACGCAGGCAAGATCATGGAGCCTTTGTTCTCCCAACCTATTCCGTCTCTTCGAATGGATTAAGTTGAATGTGCTCCGATTCCTCTCACAGCCACTAACAGATGCAGTTTATGACAATACTTTCATTGTCGCTTTTCGTATGTAGGGAGCTTCCATACCGTACAGTAACCACCATTCGGCTACGGAAAATTCAAGTGGAGATAAATCAATAATAGTAATACATCACTACACATTCAATGTACTTCTTTGTCTTCGTCCTTACCAGGAAGAGTACTGCCCCGTCCATTGACCACAGTAATTCGACCAAAGAAACCCAAGCATCCCTGAAGTACTTCACCTGCACATAGGTTCAAGTCATAAATTGTTAAATAATACTCTAAAATAATATTTTCTGTCTCAGTCTAGCTAAGGGTATTTAGAAGACAGGCTTTAAACTTTGGTGTTCAGGTAAAGATAAGGGTAGAAACGGTGTTGGAGTGGTTGTTCATAAGGATTTGAAGGATTGTGTGGTTGAGGTGAAAAGATTCGGGATCGAATTATTTTGCGAAAATTGGTGCTTGAAGAAGAAATTCTGAATATCATCTCAGTTTATGCACTGCAAATTGGTTTAGATGAAAGGATTAAACAAGCTTTTTGGGAGGATTTGGATAAGAGTCTACAAGGAATCCCACAAAGAGAGATGATTTGCATCGGTGGAGATCTTAATGGACATGTGGGAAAAGGTGCTTTGGGGTATGCTAGTGTTCATGAAGGACATGGTTTTGGGGATATAAATGAAGAGGGAAAAACCATCCTGGATTTTGCAACGGCATATGATCTTTTCATAGCAAACACTCTCTTCAAGAAGAGGGAGGGACATTTAATTATTTATAAGAGTGGGTCAACTAGAACACATATAGATTACTTTGCGTTGAGGAGAAGGGATAGGCTGTGTTGTAAAGACTGCAAAGTAATCTCAGGAGAGAGTTTGACAACCCAACATCGTTTGTTAGTCTTGGATGTACAAATGAAAGGGTTGGTAAAGAAAAGGAGGGTTTCTAAGATAACTATAACTAGATGGTGGAATCTTCCACTGAAGCAAGCGAGCTTCAGGGAGAAGGTTTTAGAAGACTTATCTTGGGATTGTAGCGGTAGTGCAAATGAGATGTGGGAGGTAGTAGCATCTTATATCCAAAAGGTAGCCAAAGAGATGCTAGGCGAGTCAAAGGGAGGAGCTCCATGTCAAAAGGAGGCTTGGTGGTGGAGTGAAGGGGTGCAAGAGAAGCTAAAAATAAAAAGAGCTTGCTTTAAAGCTATGTCTAAGGATAGAATAGAGGAAACTGTCACAAACTACAAAATAGCGAAGAAGGACGCAAATAAGGCCGTAAACGAAGCGAAGTCAAAAGCTTATGAAGTTTTGTATAAAAATCTCGACTCTAAGGAGGGACGGAAGGATATATTCAGGTTGGCCAAAGCAAGAGAAAGAAAAACCAAAGACCTTTCTCAAGTGAGATGCATTAAGGGGGAGGAAGGTCATGTGTTTGTTACTCAGAAGGATATAAAGACTAGATGGGAGCAGTACTTCCATAAACTTTTCATTGGGGAAGGAAATAGAGATCACTTTGGGTGATTTAGCTTGTAGTGAAAGTTACTTGAATCGTGCATGCTATAGATGGATACAAAGAAAGGAAGTAGATGAGGCTTTGAAGGTTATGAGACCTGGAAAAGGTGTAGGACAGGATGCCATCGCTGTAGAAGTATGGAGAGTTTTAGCTGAGTGTGGTTTGACTTGGCTTACGAATCTATTCAATGTTATTTGGCGAAGCAAGAAAATGCCTGAAGATTGAAGGAGTATCGTGGTGCCTCTTTATAAGAATAAGTGAGACATTCAAAACTGTTCAAATTATAGAGGTATCAAGCTGATGTGTCACACTATGAAAATTTGGGAACGTGTGATCGAAAGAAGGTTGAGACAAATTTCCAATGTAAAAGAAAACCAATTTGGATTCATGTCAGGTCGCTCGACGATTGAAGCCATCCATTTGCTGAGGAGAACAATGGAGATTTATAGAGCTAAAATGAAGAACCTCCACATGATCTTTATTAATTTGGAGAAGGCTTATGATATCGTCCCACGAGAGATATTGTGGAGAGTGTTGGAGAAGAGACAAGTACCTGTCCTATACATTAACCTCATAAAGAACATGTATGATGGGGCTTTATCTTGTGTAAGGACCAGTCTGGGAAGACTGGATATTTTGACATCAACATTGGTTTACATCAAGGTTCTGATTTGAGTCCATTTCTTTTTACTTGGATTATGGACGAGTTGACCAGTCACATTCATGATAGGTTACCTTGGTGTATGTTATTTGCTGATGATATTGTGTTAATTCGCGAGACTAGAGATGGAGTAAATGAGAAGTTTGAGGTCTGGAGACATGAGTTAGAGACTAAAGGATTTCGTATAAGTAGGGCTAAGACGGAATATATGGAGTGCACATTTGATGGAAGCAATGGTGAAGGAATCGTGGTGAAGATTGGTAACGATAACATTCAGAAGAGAGATTCCTTTTGATATCTGGGATCTATTCTGCAACATGATGGGGAAATTGATGGAGATGTTACTAATAGAATAAATGCAGGCTGGCAAAAGTGGAGAGGAGCCTCTGCTGTTCTTTGTGATAAGAAAATTCCTTTAAAGATTAAAGGAAAGTTTTACATAGCAGCTGTGAGACCTGCTATGCTTTATGGATCTGAATGTTGGCCTGTGAACCATAGACATGTGCAGAGAATGAATGTAGCAGAAATGAAAATGCTAAGGTGGATGTGTGGACATACACGTAAAGATCGAATTCGGAATGATGCAATCAGAAAGAAAGTTGGTGTAGCTCCGATCAAAGATAAGATGCGAGAAAACCGCTTAAGATGGATTGGACATTTGCAAAGAAGATCGGTTGATGCACCAGTTAGGAGATGCGAGTGTTGGGATGTTGAGCCGGCTAAGAAAGGGCGAGGACGACCCAAGAAGTGTTGGAAAGAGATCATACGAAGGGATCTTAGTTTTGTGGATATAAGTCCGGGATTGGTCCAAGATAGATCAGAATGGATGCGAAGAATCCATGTAGCCGACCCTACTTAAGTGTGGGAAAAGGCTTTGTTGTTGTTGTTGTGTCTCAATCTAGCTCCAAAATCAAGATTACCTCGTTCAAGCACAAGGTCTGTGTCTTCTCGTCCTTGATGAGCTTCTCCACCACAATTTGTACAGCTGCTAAAAGGTCAACATTTGTAGCAAGACTATTCTTATACTGGTACTTATGATTGAAGTAATAAGCTGGACACAAACAAGCACAATTCTTAGATTCTAAAGTGCTATAAAAAATGAAACATAAATTAGGTTATTACATAATATATACTAGCCTTGTGAAGAGGATATGAGAGCATCTTGGACCATGACTCGTATATGATGTCTCACCATGCTTTGAATACATTTCCAACTACTTCTCTGAGCTTCTCTCTCATGTAGTGCATTACCTCGTAGATCACTCCTATGGTGAGCTTCTTATCGCCATTTACGATCCGTAATGTAGAAACAATAGGATCCATGATCTCCGTGATCTGAGTCACGTCATCCCCAAAATGGAAATCATTGATCAATGTCTTCACTTTTCGTCCTCCTTCAGCCCGAGCTTCAGGTATCTCGAACCATTCATCTTGGCAACACATGATTTTCAACCCTGTCTTGTCTTGTTTCAGGCTTTGCAACGCTATAAAATTGGTTGCAAATCATATGATGCCATGCCTCACCAGCTCACCATTGCACATCTACCTCTTCAACACCAATGCTTTGGATTGATTGTAAATGAATGTGGTGATCGTTCGTGCTTGCTCTTCCACCCTTCAAACGAGTTTTCTCTTGCTGAAGTCCATTAGAATTAAATAAATACAATGTGCAGCACACAATGTCCAAAAAATGTCGTAGCTACTATACCTCATTATTGTTTCACCTGCTTTCTTGAAGTTGCTGCTATTATCCGTGACAATCTGGACAATGTTCTCTTTCCCATCATCTTTGATGATGTCCTTCATCAACTTCAACAGGTACTTGTGGTTCTTCACATGTTCAGATGCATCAACAAATTTCAAAAAAAATTACCTTTCCATTGTAGTAAATGAGGAAGTTGATGATATGCTTCCTCGTGTAGCTCGTCCACCCATCACACATCATTGTCACTCCATACATTGGCCATCTCTTCCTCTGCTCGGTGATGTACTCATTCATCTCCTCCTTCTATCCCAAAATATTTGTTCATTATCTCGTAGGATGTGGGAGCCTTCACTCCCATTCCTACTGTAGCAATCTCATCAATGGCATGTTGGAGGAATGACCCGCTAGCAACGTTGGCAGGAATGCTCTTCCCAAAAAAGAGCTTGCCGATGGCCTTCCCTACCCTCTCCTGTGCATTGATGAACACGCCCTTCACTGTCTTCTGTCTTGGATCCTTCCTTGGTTTGTATTGCATGAATCTTCTCCTCGTCAATAAGGGCTCAACTCCCTTTCCCTTGTGTTTTTTGGTGGGTGGTACTACTGGTGCACCTCCAGAACTACTCCCACTGCCACTTGCACTATAGAAGCCGCCTCGTGCACAACTGAGTTCTCTCCTCTTGAAGTCGCTCATTGATTCTTTTGTTGCCCTCCTATATGCCCTCCTCTCCGCTGTAGTCTGAATGTCGACGGGGTAGACAAAGTCATCGTCGTCTGAATCTTAGAGGACTTTGAATTCTTTCTCAAATATGAACTCTTTGAATTGTTCATCCATCCTTACCCTCTTTGTATCCCTACCCTGTCCTTTTTCCCGTCCAAGCTGGCCTTCACCTTGTCCCTCACATCTTTGGGAAAATGCAAGCACGTGGCAACATTCTTGATATTGCCAACAAGATGTTGCTTCATCCTCGTGATCCTTCCTCCTCCCACCTTCTCACAGAAATTGCATTATGGTTTGGCTTTGTTGCCATCAAGAGCAGAGGCATACCTCCAACCAATGTCCCCATTGAAATGCCCCCTCTGATCCTCAGAACTGTCAGACCCTGATCCGGAATGTGCCATTGGGATGATCACCGAAACTTGTACTAATATCGAAGAACAATCATTCACAATTAAGAATTAGCTTATTATTTTATGTTTAATTTTCGGAATTAATATATTTTAATTTTTCTAATACCTAATATTCACAAAGTCGTAAACTCTTGGTGTTTGAAATTGAAAGTATACTCTTAATATTCAGATTTTCACAAAAAACACCTTACATCTATATATTAGGGTCTTAGATCTAACAATTAGGGGATCATTTTCGAGAAAAAATAACCTAAGAGATATAAAACATATAAAATAACACATAGATCTAAGGTCGGAATTACTTAATTTTAAAATTTCATTTACCAAAAAAATACAAAACATGTTTTCTACTTCCAAAAGTTAAGATCCGAGTTTATCCTTGAAGAATGCATCATGATTTCACATTGAAACACAAAAGCCCCAATTTTCTCTTCCATAGATCTCACAAATTGTTTCCAAAGTACGCTTTACTACATGTTATAAATGAGATCTGAGTAAATACATTCATAACTCATCATTATTGTGCATCAAAACTCAAAACCCCTAATTTTGGTCTCCAAAAATCAAACCACATATTCGAAATCTCTCAAAAAAATACCACACCAAGTGAGAACAATATTTTAGCAACAAAAACTCTAAAATTAAAGAAATTGATGAATATTTGATCAATTTTGGCTTATCTTGAAGAAAAGGGTGAAACAAGACCTTGGAGAACCTTGGAGAAGCAAAGTAGCCGAGTGTCTGTTGAAATGGGTAAATTTCGATCGACATTTCTGTCTATCTTGACAAAGTTGGGATTTTTAAATTCCAGATTCGTTTTTTTGGGTGAGAGGGCAAGATGACATGAAATCTCACCGATCTCTCTCTAGATTTCGGGCAAAATTTGAGAAATCGATATGTACAGAGATTTTGATACCTCCCGTCCATCGAACCGAAATTTTGGCGATATTTTATCGAACTTTCACGAGATTTAGAATCGTGGGTATTCCTCAGCAGAGTGCAAGACCTAATGATTCATCTCATACACATGGATCGGGTTTTCACCATAGAGATACAGGTTTCCAGCACCCTCCAACACAACTAGGGCTGCTAATCGAGTTGAACGAACCTATGTTCGAGTTTGATTTGATTTGAAAGTTTGTGCTCGATTTCATTTTGATAAAATGTTTGATAGGATATGCTCGACTTCATGCTCGTTTAGAAAACGAGCATTTGAGTTCGGTTCAATAGTAGTCCGATAAAGGTTTACTTTAACTCAAACTTGTTTATGTGAATAAGTTTGAAAGTAGAGTTCGATAATAAGGTTCGATAAGCAGTAAAAATACGAATTTATTCAAATTAAAGTGGTACGAAGCTCAATAAATACAATAATTTCTTTAGCCTTAAAATTTATCATGTGTTTAAATACGAAGTTACACATACAAATACACACACACACACACACACACACACACACACACACATATATATATATATCGAACTCAAACTTTTATTGAGCGAACATATGTTATGTTCATGTTCGATTCGTTAAACTATCGAACTAAAATATGGAGTTCATGTTCAGTTTATTTAGAAATGAATGAATATTTTTCGAACTATTATCGAATGGACTCTAATCGAAAATGAACTTGTTCAGATTAACCGCAATGGACGTGCAACAAGATCCGGTTCTTCACCGACACAAAGAGGGTAGCTGAATTCCATTACATAGGAGTAGGCACACGACTCTGGGTTAGTTGTTAGAGGCATGATTTCTATAGATAGAATTTTGTTTTCATGCTTTGTTTGATTCCGGTGTCACCCACTTGTTTTATGCACATCACTTAGTGCCCACACTGGGCAAGTTCCGCGAGTGTCACATGTTCTTACTATATTATTGTTCCTAGGGAGGCCATTTATTCATCATTAAATATGTAGTAGAGGACGTGACAATACGAATCAGAGGACCATTTATGGCCGCATTCCTTTTATCGATTTAATTGGATGATTTTGATCTCATTATGGGTATTTACTGGCTGGAGAAGCGTCCTATTCTCACAATTGGTCTTACGTGAGCTACCTATTCACATCATTCATCGTGCGATTAAGACCATGCGACAGAAGGATTGCGAATGAAAGTACTTAAACATAGGCACAATATCAGGGAAACTACAAGAGCCCAATATTAAGGATAAGTTTCCTTACCTTTTTTCCAGGCATGAAAGTTTGAAACCCTAATTTAGTTCCCTTTTGAGACTTTTATGGGTTTCTTCCTTTCCTTTGAGATTTTTATGGGTTTTCTATTGGACATGCGAGCCCATGACGAGCCATTATGCAATAAATGTTATTGCGAATACCATTCCCTGATCTGAAATGAAGAATAAATAATTTGCATAATAGGTCCCTTAGTACAATTAGGGTTATGTACCATGGCCATCTTAATAATCATACAACTGTTGATTCAACTATTGAATCATAAAGGCTGGTGTTTGGATGGATATCTAAAGGATTAGATTGAGGACTCATCAAGCACCGTCAAATGATTGTTAAGAGATGATCTCCAGCCTGAGTACGAGATGACAATCCTTTCTCAGTTAGGTTGATATCTGACCGACCTCTTGATGCAGGTCCTCTACATAGGAATAGAGATTCGAAGGTGTCAGATTAGTTAGGTCAAAGAGTTGACTTAAAGAGATCGAGATAACCAAAGTCCTATATCGTATGCTGTCACGATACATGCACACATCCTCTGACCAGACAGATGTGTTGCTATATGTCTGAGTGTGTACATTTGGCAGACCAATAGGTTGATGACCTAGCCAAGGTCTATACACCGGCGAGCTGGTGTGCATGTAAGGACATATGAGTAATACAATCTCTCAAAGGGATCATACAGGTTCACTTGTGGACCGAGAGACATGAGCTCACTCATGAGGTATTGGGACTGATCAAATTCCATGCATGGTCGTCATGCTTTGGAAGCATGGCATGAATTTGAAGGTAAGATATATGCTTTGGGAAAGCATGTGATCTATACCAATTCCCAATGACCAAGATTGAGAAACTTAATGATCAAACCCTGAAGATGACAGTATAAAAGTGACCTATATCTTCAGGATGATCATAGGTCTTCCAGTATGCAGGATGTACAGGTGTTGGGAATACATGTGGGTGATGTGATCATAAATGATTGTATAACCATGACGCTTCCATTCCGAGGGAGTGATGAAACATGTTTGGATTTTAGCGACTCCTCTCAGTAGAGAAGTGACTTAATCTTAGTCCATGTATTAGATATTGATCTGAATGAGATTCAGATGCAATGAGAAGATTAGGTCTACGGTCTTGATTTAATCAAGCATCTGTGGGAGGTCTATGAGATCTGGATTTGAGATGTGATCTCAATATCCAAGTCACTATACGTGGAACAATACAATCGTCCTGTCCTTATCTCTGAGTATCTGCGGAGAAATCGCATTATTCTTGAAGGAATTCAAGAATAACTCCATTGTTGAATTATATCTGAGCATTAAGAGAATGATAATTAAATGTGATTTGATTATCTTGATGTATGTGGAAATTATCCAATATAATTAAATGTGATTTAATTATTGTGGATAAGAATAACGTGGATAGCAATATCCAATTATTCATAATATATTATAAATGTGATTTATAATGTATTAGAGAGAGCTAATTGTAATTCATATTTGTTAATTAATTATTGATGTGTATTGGA
Source organism: Ottelia alismoides (assembly GCA_037367405.1). NCBI lineage: Eukaryota > Viridiplantae > Streptophyta > Magnoliopsida > Alismatales > Hydrocharitaceae > Ottelia > Ottelia alismoides. Next base: position 268,002 of record JAZKJV010011062.1, read on the forward strand.
TACACATTGTGTAATTAATTGAAAATGTAAATTATATTTTGTTTTGGGTTGTGAATGTGATTCACAAATTTCCAATGGCAAGATTGCAATATTCTCAAAATTAATTATGAATTATTTTTGAAGAATAAATCACAACAAAAGTTGTTGGAATAAATAATGGAGATTTTCATGGAGATATGCAATCTCATGAGATCTCATGAGATTGCCTCCAATTGAAAACAAGTGGTCGTCCACCATGTTCCAATAGGAGATGTAATCTCCATGATGATTGTCTCCTTTATCTGATTGATTTAATTTAGGATTTATTTATATTTGATTTGTCAAATATATTTGATATAAATCGAATTATTAGTTGTTGGCTTTTACCAACAACAATCTTGACCATTGGATTAAACATAAATCAATCTCATCCATTGATTTTATGTATCCCATGGATTGAGATCTATGGATCCCAAACCCTATAAATAGAGAGGCATACCATGCTCTCTAGGGTTATGCTTTGGAAGCACATCTCTCTCTCTCATTCCACACGTCACCTCTTCTCCTCTCCTCTCCTTGGTGGCCGTCCACCAAACCCTAGAGGAGAATTTTCGTTGCTTCGTCACCGCGCCGCCGTTTCGACGTTCTTCGGTTCTCCATCTTCTTTGGAGTGCTACGCTCGTGAAGAAGGTGTTCGATCTCGTACGACGTGATCAGGAGTTCACCGTGCTTGGATCAACTTGTTGGATTGCGAGGATCACGCGACTCATCCCCGTGCTCGCAAGCGTCTTCTCCAACGATTGGACTTGAGACAGGAGGTCTCTTTTCGTAGAGACTCGATCAACCACGCTTCAAGAGGTATTCCTATATACTTGTTGTGGTTCTAGATGAAACGATCCGAGAATCGTTCTTGGATCATGTGGTTTCATCGCATGAAAATTTTTTAAATTCCGCTGCATAGACTAACTAGTCCGACTCGTCATTCTATGTCGTATTTGATACAACAATCACGCTTCCGTGATGCGCTTGAGGAAAATACCATATCTTTCATTTTCACCATTTGAGTTTTTTATGTGTCACGTGAGTACGAGACTGGGTAATAACACACATCAAGTCTCGAGAATGAGACTTTGTGTGAGTTTTTTTTTTATAATCGTAAGACTCTAAGACTCATATACATGTTAAAATACAAGGTGCGAGATAGGTATCGATCGCCCATAATACAAATCTGGTCTCTATACGGTTGGAGATACGATTTTTTATCGGACTTTTATACACATTCATTCACTTCTTTTTAGATTTAGACTTGATCCAACATTTAAATGAAGCAAATAACTAGTATGTAAATGTTGCTATAGATTTTGATACATTGTACATATTTTGTGGAAATTGATGTAAATGGAAATTGATTGGAAAATGCTGTTGGTTCTTCTTTCTTTACTCCTCTCCTGCAACTATTGTACATCTTGGTATTTTGAATGCGTATGTGTGGATGTATTACTGAGCCTCTTCTATATGCGCCCCTTTCCGTGAGAGGTTATACTTAAATAATCTGTTAAAGCCTTGCCCATTTGTCCGTTTCGCTCTACATAAACCCCATCTACAACCACAACAAGGATTGTGTTCCAACACCTTCTGCTAGAATCCACCGCATGAAAGAAATTGGTATTGACATCTCCTTCTTTTATCTATCTCTATCTGGATCTTCGACTTTCTTCCTGTCCTCTTCCTTGATGATCTCATGGATTCCGACCCCCTCCTCTCTGTCGATTCTATAAAATTTTGTCTGTGAAGCATCCTGACGAGCGTTGCGTGAAAGTTGCAAGTCCCTCTTGAAGCCACTCAACCATTATGCAAAGCCAGTAACTTGTAGACAATTTGAGCAATTGCCATCTTTGGGCAATCCACATATCTCTAGAGTTAAGCCATCCTTTCTCTGAACACATCCTCCTTCAGCCAAGATCTCTTTGAAGAAAGATCGACACACCACACAATAGGTATATGGTCTGATTTTGACCTCAGGTGAGAGGGGACACACCCCAAAAGGGAAATCCTCCAAGGCTCCAACAACTCCTTGGATTTCAAGCAGTGATCCTACCTTGAGAGGGACATCAAGCTCCTTACGTGTATCGTATGTCTGTCGCATCAAGAACCTCTAACTATAATACCCTTATCGTCTCTGCAAAGTCACTAGATCCGAAATCTTGTCCGTTGCAATAGTAGGATCAATTAGAGGCGAGCAACATCATATTAAAGTCTCTCTCAACAAGCCATCTGTGAAAAATCTCTCCCGACTGGTTGAAGCTTTGCGCATTGCTCTGACCCCTTTGTCGAACCCGACAACCCATAGATGCCAGAAACGACCATCTGGAAGGTCACCACAATAACCTGGAGCACGACCGACTTCACAAAGCGACTAGTATTCTCCACAATCACTGAGAAAACATCTCTGAATGAGATCCCTCTACACTCGATACTGCATTAGTTGCGTAGAAATTTGAGAAAGTGGGCATGCCAAGAGAATTCCATTCTTGTCTTGACCATCGTTTGAAAAAATGCGCCTCGAGGTGTGTGGAATGTGAAAGAGAAAAGTTGTATTCCAAGTAACCCTAAAGTCCTCTTATATAGGAGAAAGACTCTAGAGAGAAATTAGATAAAGAGGACAGAGAAATTAGAAATATATAAATAAAGACCAAATAGAATTCTCTCAACACTCTCCCTCAAGCTGGAGCATATATGTCTATCATGCTCTGCTTGGAACAACAACGGTGAACAGGACCCCTCGCAAGAGCCTTGGTGAACATGTTTGCAATCTGATCTCTTGAAGCAACATGTGGGTAGAAATAAGCCCCTTCTAGATCAAGTCACGTGTATAATGACAATCTACTTCGATGTGCTTTGTTTTCTCATGGAATGCTGGATTATTGGCTATAAACAGAGCTGCTTGGTTATCACATTTGAGATGCATTGGGAGAGGCACCTCAATAGCAACGTCAGTCAGAATAGATTTAACCCACATCATTTCTGTGCTTCCTTGGGCCATAGCCCTATATTCTGATTCAACACTGGATCTAGCAACTATTGTCTGTTTCTTACTCTTCCATGAAACAAATGAGCTACCAACGAACACAATATAGGCTGAGGTTGTCTTCTTGTCTTTGGGACACCCAACATAATCTGCATTTGCACATCCAATAACCGACAGTGATGTATCTCTTCTGAACTAAAGACCTTCTCCTGGAGAAGACTTCAGATATCTCAGAATCATACAGACTGCATCCATATGAGCCTGTCTCGGTTACTCCAAGAACTGGCTAACCCTTCTTACAACAAATGATATGTCAGGCATGGTAATAATAATAATATATAGAAGCTTCCCTACTAGCTCTCTATATCGTCTCTTATCTATCTCTTTAGAATCATCATCATAGAGTCTGGCATTGGGATCCATCAGTGTAGTGGTCGGTCTACAATCTGTCATACCCGTCTCATCCAGAAGATCAATGACATACTTCATTTGCGTCATAACCGTAGCGTGTTGACTGTGGGCAAACTCCAAGCCAAGGAAGTAACGTAGCTTACTAAGGTCCTTCGTTACGAACTGTCGTCCAAGGAAATCCTTTGCTGCTTGGATACAAGCTTGCAAAAGTCGGCCGACTAGGCCGACTAGTCGGTCCGACTAGTCGAGTCGGGGGGTAGCCGACTCGACTAGGCCTAGTCGACCCTTAGTCGGTCCACCCGACTAGTCTGGCCGACTAGTCGGCCTAGGCGGCCGACTAATCGACCGACTTTTACAACAACCTTTTTTATTTTTTTTTGTTTTTCACTTTTTTTAAAGCAAACATATTCTAATATGCTTAATGTTATATTTGAAGTCAATTACTTCTTTTGTTTCATCATGATGTCATATAAAATGTACAAATATATGTATATACATACGAATATATGTATAAAAAACTGATTTATGTATTTAAAATAATTAAAAATTCAAAACCGACTATTGACCGACTAATTCCGACTAGTCGCCCGACTGCCGGCTAATCCTTAGTAGGTGACCCTGCCGACTGAATACCGACTACCGCTTTCTGCAACCTTACTTGGATACCCTGTTCATCACTGCCAGTACCAACTATGTCATCCACATAAACCAGAACAATAACCGTACCTCTCTGGGTTCTCTTGATGAAAAGAGAATGATCTGCAGTAGATCTGACAAATCCATTCTGTTCAAACAACTCTGAGAGCTTCTGAAACCAAGCTCTCGGACTCTGCTTGAGGCCATATATTGCCTTGTGAAGTCGGCACACCATATTAGACTCCCCCTCAACAGCAAACCCGGGTGGCTGCTGCATGTAGACTTCTTCTCGCAGATCGCCATCGAAGGAAGCATTCTTTATCCTAGGTTTCATCATAGATCCCTAGGTTTCGCGTGAAACCCTCAGGCCAGCAACATCTGGCCCCTACGCATATATCCTTCCAGGCACATCTCCAACATCTCCAGCGCGTCATCTCAGCATCGCGCTATTGCGCGACCCGTCATCTCCAAGCGGCATCAACCTCTGCATCACGCACTCTAGGCGGCACAGCCCTAGCTGCACTCAGGCGGCGGTCTTTCTCGCATGCTCCAGGCGCCGACAAGATCCTGGCGGACAGATCCATCCTCCCAACAACGCCTCCTCGTCGTACATGAGCCCCAAGCTCCAGGCGGAGCTCCCACTCCTGTTCAAGGGGCGGTGTCGCTCCCTCCTTCCCAAGGCGGCGCTCGATTGGGCGACAACCCTTGCCGCAATGTGCTGCGCCCTCTTCTCCTGCTCGCGCAGGCGCGCGAGACAAACATGCCGTGGCTCTGCTCCTCCATCCCAAGGCAACACGTGATCCCCTCTCCAGATCTACGGGAGATCCCACCCTCCGAACCCTTCTAGACAGAGCACCCCGGGGGAGGCGACTATTCGTATGAGAAAGGGTTCCATTGGGGAACCCTAAATATGCCCAAAAGGGGCCTCCTACGTTCGGTCCATGTAGGTCAACATATTTTTGTTTTTTTATAAGGGAAAAAGGAAAGGTGAGAAGATTGAGCCCAAGTGGGTCGAGTTTTAAAAAAAATATGGAAAAGGTGCATACAATTAAAAAAACGGTATGCTATTTAAAAAAAATTAAAAAGAAGCGCATACAAAAGAAAAGCCGTACGCATTTAAAAAAAAGACAGAAAAAATTAAGCGGCTTACTTAAAAAAAATGTTGACGACTATGAAAAAAAAGAGAGAGAATGAAATAGCCAGAAAAAATGATGAGAATATTTTTGAAAAGCCGAAAAAAAGAGATCGGCTTATTTGCTTTCAAGTTTGCCCCATTATATTGTCTTCTCCCAACTTTGTCGATGTCTCTGTTTTCCGACAAGTATGGGAGAAAGGGAGTATGTGTAGAGTCATAGGTTTTCTTTCGATGTCAGATTCAAATATTCTCCAGACCAGCCAGTTATTCAGACTCTACAAGTTATCAGATTCTCCATGCGCAAGTTTTCAGACTCGACGTTCAGATTCCGAGTCCACAGGTGTGATGCGCAGTTGTTCAGACTCGTCAGATTGGTCAGAGTCCAAGTTCGAGGCACTCCATGTTTGAGTGGCCCATTTTCAAGTTCTCCAGAGAGAGATTCATTTTCAGACACGCACATGTATGCGGTCATATTCAGGTGTGCACAAGTTTGCCATCATTTGTTCGTGGTCCCCATCATTCTTCTTATTGTTTCGGCCAGAGTTTTCATGTGAGCCATAGGGACTCCAGAGCAGAGGACCATTCCCTATGCCATGTTGGTAAGGGTTTTCACGTGGTATCATAGGTACACCAGAGTAGTGCACCATTCTCTGTACCAGATGGGAGAGACCCATTTCTCCGACGAGGAGACTTCTTTCAGACTCCATTCTCCAGCGACCGTGGACTCCGACGAGGATTGCACTTCCACAGCCATTTCAGTTCGGTCCTTTTTCAGAGATGGAGCAGTTGTCCACATTATTGTGGCGGGCCAGAGTACTCCGACGAGGAGACTTATTTTCAGTTGCAGTGACTCTGACAGGCGCAGTTCAGAGCACATGCTCTCCGACGAGGAGATTCATCAGAATCACACTCCAGCCCGTTCGTCCTCCTCTCACCTGCACGCCATGAGAAGCAACATCCTCGACTGCAACAGTTGTGCCCGTTGAGTTGATATTGTCCGTAGTGTCCTGTAGCGTTGAGTTGGGTTTCTTTCTGTTTGTCCAAGCTGAGCATTGCATGCTCCAGCTTGAGGGGGAGTGTTGGAGTATTTGGTTGTGCGTCATGAGTTGTAGCAGGGTAAATGGATCCTGGAGAAGATCCATTTACCCCATCCGCATGTTTAGTCTCACATCTACCAGTGGTGGGACTTGGAGGCTCTGGAGAGGCTATATAAGGAGCCCCAGACCTCCTGTAACCATTGAGAAAAAGCAATCAAGCATACGCCCCTTTGAGGGTTTCTCCCGTGGTTTCATCCCGCTTCTTAGGGAGTAGGGTTCCACGTTAAAATCTTTGTTCTTCCAATTTATATTTATGTTCTATGCTCTGTTTATCATTCGCTTCTACATTCTCTATTTTTTGACACATCTGACTGGAAAAGCGACCAATCACGTACCGCAATAACATCAATGAGAATACACAACGTAGAGCGACGTGCAATAGGGGAAAAGTATCCTGATAGTCCACCCCATACGTTTGAGTGAACCCACGAGCAACCGTCCTTGCCTTATATCTATCAACAATACCATCAACCCGGTGTTTCACTGTAAACACCCACTTGCTCCCAACAACAAACACACCAGGAGGAGTCTGCATAATACTCCACATACCTGTAGACTGTAAAGTTGCCATCTCCTCCTCCATAGTAAGGCGCCATTGACTACTCTTCAGCGCATCCCGATAAGAGTGTAGTATCTCCACTGCAGAAAACCCCATAACGAGCCTCTGAAATTCCTCTGAAAGGTGATCCAATGACAAATGGGAAGCAAGAGGATGCATAGTGCATGCACGCCTCTGCTTCCGTAGAGCAATTGGAACATTCAGATCATCAATGCTCACAGAAGGGGTAGCATCGTCAACATCCTGCATCTCAAATTGTTCGTGCAAATCACCATTGTCATTAGACAAACTCAACTATTCAGAACATACCTTGGGCGTACTGGATGATGGTTGAGGCACGACAGCAAGAGGTCGACGTTGGTAGACCTGGGAAAAGAGTGAAGGTGGAGAGGACTGTGGTGCAGGTGGTGGCGGTGGCGGCGGCGGTGGTGAATGATGTAACTGTTGTGGAACTGGTAGAGTGGAGATCGGAGGTAAAGGCATATAGACCTCTTCCCCATCATTAGAAGAAATGAGCTTATCACCTGTAGGAGAAAAATACATAATAGATTTAAAAAAGGTGACATCAGTGCTGACATAGTACTTCCGTCGAACCAGGTCGAAGCAACGATAGCCCTTTTGGGTCTTAGAGTATCCAACAAACACACATTTGACAGCTCTAGGAGAGAACTTGTCAAGACCTGGAGACATCTGGTGAACAAAAAACACAGAACCAAAAACTCTAGGCGTGAGAGGAAAAAAATTCATCTCGAGAAACACAATCGAGAAGGGATCTTTTCACCCAGAACAGAAGAGGGCATACGATTAACAAGATAACACGCAGTTAGAACCGCATCCCCCCAGTATGAATGAGGAACATGACTCTGAATCAAAAGAGTCCTTGTAACATCCAAGAGGTGACGATGTTTTCTTTCAGCCACCCCTTTTGTTGGGAAGTATATGCACAGGAAGTTTGATGAACAATAGCATGAGACGCAATAAATGTGACAAGTTGTCTAGTACAAAACTCCAAAGCATTATCGGAGCGTATATATTTGATTTTTGCAGAAAAGATGTTATTTATTTCAATAATGAAGGACTGAATAACAGGACCAGCATCTGACTTATTCTTAAGAAGATAGACCCAAGATAACCTTGAAAATTCATCAACAACAAGATAAAATCTATGCCCCTGATGATTATGGACACAACTTGGACCCCAAATATCGAAATGAAACAACTCAAGTAGACCATGAGTACTTTGACCCGGACGACTCTGAAATGTAGATTGTAGAGATAGTTTTTATATCACTTTATGTTTTATGTCTCTCCTTGTTATTTCTTTATCTTATATAGACATCTCTGTAATTTACCCTTAAGGCCTCTCCCTATATAAGAGAGCCTAGGGTTTTCCTGAATGAACATCGAAGACTCTTTTCCCAACATGGTATCAGAGCCGCCCTAGGGCTCTCCACACTCGCTGTCTCCTTCCCCACCCGCCGCCCACCCCTCGGCATCTCTCACGCCGCCGCTTCTCTCTCTCCGGCTCCCATCTAGGGCTTCTGCCCCACCATAGCTCTCCCTCCCAGCCACCGGCAGCGGGCACAACCCTCCGCCGAAGGCCCCAGTCCCAGCTCACCGTCGCCTTTGGCCCCCAGGCGGCCCCCAGTCCACCCCCGGCGCTTCCACCTGTCACCTTAGGCCCCAAGGCCGCACCCAACCCAGTCCCGGCGGTCCTACCTGTCGCCGTAGGCCCCCAGTCAGCCGCGCAGCCGATCAACGGCTCCCAGTCGGCACCTGCTTGCCGATCCAAGGGCTATAAGCCTTCCTTTAGGTGTGCCCTAGCCCTCTCTTCATCCGATATATGGGTTTGAGTGCGTAAACGTCTACATACACACTCAAATCCGATGCAGTTGGTGTAGACATTCATCACCGTGTCTATATACCCTTGTTCTTCTCCAAGCAGCAATATGTCAGAATCGAAAGTCGATTTGCCCTCCACCGGCGCATTCAAAGGTCCTGCGCCAATAGTGAAGATGGACGGGTCTAACTATGAGCTCTGGGCTATGCAGTTCATGAGCCTCATGAAGTCTAATGGTAAGAAGCACATTCTTACCGAGGAGGAACCTGCAGAGAAGACAGGGATCTATGCCTCATGGGAGGCTGATGACGCCTACGCAAAGGTCTGGTTGTCTGGTACATTGACGATGGAGATTGCTAACGATGTACTCCATCAGCCCACTGCTAAGGCAATGTAGGAGTATTCTTGCCGCTACATATTCGCAGGTGCGAAATGAGACAAAGATGTTGCAGCTTCAGCATGACATTTTCACAATGAAGCAGAGCCATGGCCTCAAATTTCAGCGAAATTCGGTCGAATTTCTGTCGAATATCGGTATCCAGTCGAAATCGAAATTCGACCGAAATGACCGAAATGACCGAAATATGGGGGTCCTAGTACAAAAAATGACCGAAATGACCGAAATTTCGGTCGAAATTCCACCGAAATTCCATCGAAATTCTGTTTTGGTCGGTACCGAAATGGTGACCGAAACCGACATTTAAGGCCTTGAGCAGAGCGGCAGACCTCTTCATTCTCTATACACATCCCTAAGAGGGATGTTCGAGAAGTTATATAGTACTATTCCTCTCACTGCTACTCCTGAACATCAGAAGACGTTTCGGAACGCCACCATGGTGGGTGTTCTACTTGCGGCTCTTGATCCTGAGTATGATGCTACCCGGTCCCAGATCCTAGCAGATGCAGTTATTCCTCCAGTTGAGGATGTTTACAGAAGGCTCAGTCGCATTCCAGTTTCCTCCAGCGCTTCTACTCCACCCCCATCAGCGTTGACAGCCTCGCGTGGGAGAGGTGGACCACCTTCTGGTCGTGGTCGTGGACGTGGCCGTGGATCCCAGGGAAGGGGTGGCCGCTACAGTCAGATGTGCTCATATTGTCACCGAACTGGACATTCGGAGGAGACATGCTATTCGAAGCATGGGTTCCCAGCATCGGCACGTGTTGCAGAACACTCACAGTCTCCATTTCAGTCTACTGCAGATAATCGATTTGACGAACTTGTGGCCCGCCTCCGTGATATTATGCCACATTCATCTGGTGATTCGTCTGGTGGTTCTTCAGATATTGCTGCCACAGCATCTGCTAGCTCATCAATCGCTGCGAGTACCTTAGGTAGATCAACTGCACTCACACCATCTCATGATATATCTGATTGGGTTATAGATTCCGGAGCCACACATCATCTATGTCGAGATAGAGGTAGATTACAGGCCTACAGGGATATTCCTCCCGGCCGTTCAGTGCAGATAGCAGATGGTACTCATTCACCCCTTGTTGGACAGGGGGAGGTATTCCTATCCTCCACTATGCAGCTACAGAATGTTCTACATGCTCCTGAGTTCTCAATGAATTTGCTATCTATTAGTCAGCTTACGAAGGATTTGAATTGTCGTGCTATATTTGACCCGTCTTCACTCATTTTTCAGGACATACTCACGGGCAAGGTGATTGGCTGTGGCTCTGAGCAGAATGGTTTATATCGACTGGTTCGGAATTCCTATGCTGGCGTCTCCTCCCATTCTGCTGGACTAGTCTCCCCATACATATGGCATCTCCGGTTTGGTCACCTTCCGCTCCAGAAAATGCATCATCTTCTGCCCCAGATCTCTCTTAGTTCGTCTTTTCGTTGTGAAGCATGTCAATTGGGAAAGCATCATAGGTCGAGCTTTCCAAGTCGTCAGAGTCGGAGCAGTTGCTCCCCATTTGAGTTGTTACATATAGATATATGGGGTCCGAGTCGTGTTCCAGATCATCAGGGGCACATGTTTTATCTTGTGGTAGTGGATGATTTTTCTCGTGTGTCATGGGTCTTTCTTTTGAAGAATAAATCTGAAGCAGGAGATGTGATCAAAAATTTAATTAATGAAGTGCAGAATGTTTTCTCTTCCTCTGTCAAATATGTTCGGACGGATAATGCCCTAGAATTTTGTACACGCTCTCTTTCTCAATTTCTGCCTCAGAAAATGCATCATCTTCTGCCCCAGATCTCTCTTAGTTCGTCTTTTCGTTGTGAAGCATGTCAATTGGGAAAGCATCATAGGTCGAGCTTTCCAAGTCGTCAGAGTCGGAGCAGTTGCTCCCCATTTGAGTTGTTACATATAGATATATGGGGTCCGAGTCGTGTTCCAGATCATCAGGGGCACATGTTTTATCTTGTGGTAGTGGATGATTTTTCTCGTGTGTCATGGGTCTTTCTTTTGAAGAATAAATCTGAAGCAGGAGATGTGATCAAAAATTTAATTAATGAAGTGCAGAATGTTTTCTCTTCCTCTGTCAAATATGTTCGGACGGATAATGCCCTAGAATTTTGTACACGCTCTCTTTCTCAATTTCTTTCATCAAAGGGTATTATTCGCCAAACCACTTGTGCCTATACATCCCAACAAAATGGTGTGCCGGAGAGAAAGCATCGCCATCTCTTGGATATTACTCGAACCCTGTTAATTCAGAGTTGTGCTCCTATTTCATTCTGGGGCGATGCTGTCCTTACTGCATGTTATCTGGTCAATCGAATGCCATCCTCAGTCCTTGGTGAGAAGATACCTATCTCTCTTATTTTTCCAGACAAGGAGCTATTCTCACTGACTCCGCGTGTCTTTGGTACTGTGGCGTTTGTTCATCGTCTGTCTCCAGGACTTGACAAGCTCTCTCCTAGAGCAGTTGAGTGCGTCTTTGTTGGTTATTCCATAACCCAGAAGGGATACCGGTGTTATGATCCTACAACCAACAGGTACTTCGTGAGTGCTGATGTCACGTTCTTTGAATCGGTTATGTATTTCTCTCCTGCCAGTGACAGAATGGTACCATCCACTACCACTGATGATATCTATGTTCCTCCACCACCTACCTGGAGTTCGCCTGAGTCGTCCCCTGTGCCTGTTCCCATGCCAGCACCACCACCACCACCTCCACCTCCACCCATTGCACGGCCTACCATATCACCGTTCCCTAAATACTATACGCGTCGGTTAGGTCCTGCTCAGACTACAGATCAGCCAATCATCACGCCTCAGGTATGTTCAGATGGCATTACTACTGATGGGTCAGGTTTGGTACACGTGCATGATTCCTCAGTACAGGAAGACACAGATGATGATCTTGATGTTCCGATTGCCATTCGGAAGCAGAGGAGGCAATGTGCATCCTATCCGTTTGCTTCACAAGTTTCCTTCCACCGGCTCACAGGTGATTTTCAGAAGTTTGCCATAGCCTTGTCTTCCGTGGATATACCACGGACATACCAGGAGGCCTTGAAGAATGATTGCTGGAGATTAGCTATGGAAGAAGAGATGAGGGCCTTGCAGTCACGTGGAACATGGTCTTTGGTTCAAGCACCTCCTGATGCATCAGTTGTGAGCTGCAAATGGGTCTTCACAGTCAAATATCATGCAGATGGCACGTTGGATAGGTACAAAGCATGCTTGGTCGCCCGTGGGTTTACACAAACCTACGACGTGGATTACATGGATACATTCTCCACGGTAGCGAGACACTCGACTCTCCGTATTCTCCTATCAGTTGCTGTGGTCCGTAATTGGAGCATTTCTCAACTTGATGTCAAGAATGCCTTTCTGTATGAGGACTTACAGGAGGAAGTCTACATGCAGCATCCACCTGGGTGTACTGCTGAGGGGGAGAAGCAGATGGTCTATAGACTTCACAAGGCGATATATGGCCTCAAACAGAGTCCGAGGGCATGGTTCCAGAAGTTGTCCAACCTAATTAAGCAACAGGGATTCAAAAGGTCAAATGTCGATCACTCCTTGTTTGTCCAGAAGTCATCGGCAGGTACGATGGTCATTACGGTATATGTGGATGATATTCTTGTTACAGGAAACGATGTTCAGGGTATAGAGAAGGCGAAGGCATTCCTAGGCTGAAAGTTCGTTACAAAGGATCTTGGAACCCTAAGATATTTTCTGGGGTTGGAATTTGCAAGGAATGCACATGGCTTGGTGATGACACAACGGAAGTATATTACAGACTTCCTGATTGAGACTGGCATGGATGGATGCAAACCATCAAGTATCCCCATGGATCCTAGCATGAAGCTGTATGATGGTGATACTGATGAAGTGGATAAGAGGAGATATAGAGAAATGGTGGGAAAACTCCTCTACATTACCATAACTCGTCCAGACATTGCATTTGTAGTTAGCAGGGTGAGTCAATTTATGGAGTAGCCAAGACAGGTTCACAAGGATGCTATACACATGATACTGAGGTATCTGAAGTCTTCTCCAGGGTCAGGGCTGCTATTCAGAAAGGGCACAGACTTATCCATCTCAGCGTGTGCAGACGCAGATTATGCAGGATGCCCTAAGGATCGAAAATCAACCTTAGAGTTCGCAGTGTTTGTTGGAGGCTCTCTGGTTTCTTGGAAAAGCAAGAAACAAACTGTTGTGGCAAGGTCCAGTGCCGAATCCGAATATAGGGCCATGGCTCAAGCCAGCACGGAAATGATGTGGGTTCGTTCTGTACTAGAAGATCTACATGTAGCTGTGCCCCTACCTATGAAGCTTTAGTGTGACAATCAAGCATCATTGTTCATTGCCAACAATCTAGCTTTCCATGAGAGGACCGAGCATATTGAAGTTGACTGCCATTACACTAGGGACCTGATCCAGAGAGGATTGATATCTATTGCACATGTGAGCTCAGGAGATCAGACTGCAGATGTATTCACCAAGCCGCTGCTCAGAGGACCTTTTCAGAGATGTTCATCCAAGCTGAGCATGATAGACATCTATGCTCCACCTTGAGGGGGAGTGTAGAGATAGTTTTTATATCACTTTATGTTTTGTGTCTCTCCTTGTTATTTCTTTATCTTATATAGACATCTCTGTAATTTACCCTTAAGGCCTCTCCCTATATAAGAGAGCCTAGGGTTTTCCTGAATGAACATCGAAGACTCTTTTCCCAACTTAGATCGATGATGCTTCCCAAGCTGCCAAGCTTCGCACTGGAAGGTGGAGCGAGGTGAAATCTGTGGAAGAACATGGCACAACTTTTGCAGAGGAAGATGACCAAAATGAAGATGCCACATGTAAGAGGACACAAAACTAGTGCGAATGGAAGAAGCTCCAACATATGGAGATTGCATTAGTCTGTAAAGACCTTGCTCACGGCCAGTACTAATCACCCTGCCCATTAAAATGTCCTGAAACACAAGAGTAGAAGGGTCAAAAATGGCATGACAATGTAATTCTTTAGTAATTTGACTAATAGACGATATGTTCATTGGAAAATCAGGTGCATAAAGGACATTTTGTAGATTCATTGCAGAAGTTAGCCGCACCTCCCCCTGACCAGTAATGGGGGAATGTGTTCCACCCGCTATCACAACAGATCGTCTAGGTTGCGTTGGGCCAAAAACAGTAAACTGACTTCTATCACTACAGAGGTGATGAGATGCACCTGAGTCCATAATCCATTCTGACAAATCTGCCCTGTAACAACTAGTGAAGGCGTATGTTGTACCTGAGGAGCACGCAACTGAGGCAGCTACCTTGGAGGATCCTGAAGGTCCTGAAGGAGTGCTGGATGGTCCTGGAGTGGGCATGATCTTCCTGAGTCTAGCTACAAGCTCATCAAATCTCTGATCAGCAACTGGAGAGGAACTCCCAACCTGTTGAGTCTGTTCTGCAACTCTAGCAGAAGCAGGAAACCCATGATTAGAATAGCAGGTTTCCTCAGAATGACCTGTTTGGTGGCAGAAGCTGCATTGCTGACGTGATCGACCACCTCCTCCTCTGCCACGGGTAGAACCTCCTCTGCTACGAAACAGAGTAGGATTCCCTCTACTGTGATATGCAGACATAGCTGATGATGTCTAAGACTGCACATTACCACCAGAGGAAATAGACAGCCCGCTGAGTATGTGATATGCCTCCTCCATTGGAGGTATGGTAGCATCTGTAAGAATCTGAGCACGAGCTGAGTCATATTCAGGATCAAGAGCCGCTAGAAAGACTCCAGTCATCACTGAGTCTTTGTACGGCTTGAGCTGCTCTGGAGTGGCAGTCAAGGGAATGTAGCCATGTAGCTTCTCAAACACGCCCCTCAAGGAAGTGTAGAGAGTATGGAGGGGTCTACCATTCTGCTTCGATGTAAAGATATCATGTTGAAGATGTAATATCTTCGACTCATTCTCGCTGGAGAATATATCACAGCGAGAATGCCCCACATAGCCTTTGCAGTAGGCTGACTCAATATGTCATTTGTTATTTCTGCAGACACCGTCCTGTATAGCCATATACGCGCATAGGCATCATCTGCCTCCCATGAGGCATTAATCCCAGTCTTGTCACTCGGCCCCTCCACCGTGAGGGTGTGCTTCTTGTCATTACACTGCATCAGACTCATGAACAACATGACCCACAGTTCATAG
Organism: Ottelia alismoides; assembly: GCA_037367405.1. Lineage (NCBI taxonomy): Eukaryota > Viridiplantae > Streptophyta > Magnoliopsida > Alismatales > Hydrocharitaceae > Ottelia > Ottelia alismoides. The sequence continues at coordinate 283,297 of JAZKJV010011062.1, forward strand.
TTCGTATCATCCATCTTGACGATGGGGCTGGACCTTTGAAATCCTCCATGGATGAAATATCAGCTTTGTTGTCATCCATGATTACAACTATCACCAAGACTGGGACTGCAACAAATAAGATCTGTGTAGACTCATTTCACAACCTCTTCCATCTTTGAGACTACCTTCGAGCTGGTAAAGTGTTTTAGGTGATTGTTTCACACCCTAGAGGTCCAAAACAAGGACCTAAACTTCACGCAAGGCACTGGTGCGCAAAGCACTGCTGTGCGCAGGGGCGCACTAGTGCGCTCGCAGGCGGGCGCGCAGGCAGTCGCACGCGCAGTTATGAGACACGCAGATGCGCAAGCACGTTGATGCGGAGATGAGGCGCAGGAGCGCTCGTGCGCTGTGCGCACTGATGCGGAGATGCTCGGAGGTGCGCGAAGGCACGGGGGCACGCACGCTTGGAGATGCGTGAAGGAGCAGAGGTGCACACGAGGCGCAGAGGCGCGATGTGCGTGCGACGACGGCTTTTAGTGGGGACTAGGGTTTTGGGTACAGGTTCTGGTTTAGGATCGTTGCTCTGATACTATGTGGAATGTGAAAGAGAAAAGTTGTATTCCAAGTAACCCTAGAGTCCTCTTATAGTATATAGGAGAAAAACTCTAGAGAGAAATTACATAAAGAAGACAGAGAAATTAGAAATATATATATAAAGACCAAAGATAGAATTCTCTCAACAAGGTGCAAAGGCACTCGAGACGAAACAGTGCAAAGGATCTGCCTTTCGTTTTTTCAAACCTTGGTTCCGACAACCCATAGATCTTTGTCTTCTGGAGCATGACCACATCCCCGTACCAACAACAAATTAACCACATCCCCACACTAACAACAAATTGACGAACCCGCGCATCGTCTCTTTTCTGTGTCCTTGAGCCTTCGTACATTCCATAAATGATCTTCATAATGAAGTGTTGTTCAATCTAATGATTCACATCGCTCTCGTTGTGCTGGTAACTACCCCACTATAGTCCCCACTATCCTCAGGTGGTTGTGAGATGAGGGGGACCGTGCAGACCTTGATACTCGATTCACAAGGTTTCGTGGAAGTTATGCGAACATTACTCGAAGCAATGGCCACGCATACCCTTCTTACGTATATGAATTGGGCACTAATGTCTGATTCATTAGCTGAACATCTCCTATGTCACAATTTATATCTCTTATGTTTTCTTGGGGGGTGATTCCCTAAAACAGTGCCAGTATGTCGAAGACCAAGTTTCGAAATATCAATATCGTATTGTTTAATATGAAAATGGTTATATTGGAGATATATCGATATATCGACGATATCAGCGGAAATCTCGGAAATGACGTAAAAAGGCATCTTTTTTTTGCAAATTAAGGTCGTAATAGAGAATTCCGAAAACTTCTTCCTTTTAGAATTTCGAAGGGGGCGAGTATGAGTGCAGTCGTCAGTGTGGTGAAAGGGAAGACGGTACTCGTCTCGGAGGAGGATGAGAAGAGAACTCGTGCCTTCGAAGAGGAGCCCCTGCTAGGGGAAAGCGGGGAATGGAGGAGTGTGAAACCTGGGCGGAGGTGCTTTCGATGTGGGATCAGGGGGCATGTTGCCTCATTCTGTCCATCACTTCCTAGGTGTTTTTCTTGCGGAAAGGTGGGGCACCGACAAGCAAACTGCATGGCGGTTCGTGGGTCAGTTGAAGCTTCGGTTCCTGCGAGGGACCAGACTTTCCTTCGTGGTCGATACAACTTGCATGCTGCTGATGTTCATCGGGGGGGGGGGGCATCGTTCGCGGAGGTGGTGGGGAACATGTTTCGGGGTGCAACTACAACAAAGCATGTAAGTATTCCTAGTGTTCTGGTGGGGGGGTGATGGCGCTGAGGCCTCGAAAGAGGTAAGGGAGGACGTGCGAGATTCACGAATGCATGCGTTGATCGGGTACGCGGTGAGAGGCGTTGTCGAGATGGATGTGGTGTTTTCACATCTATGTGGGTTCCTTGGCCCGCGGTTCGCGGGAGATGTGGTGAAGATGGATGCTCGAAGATGTTGTGTTCGTGGCTTATCGACCGATCAGAGGGATCGACTGCTTTACAATGGTGATGTCGTCAACGTCTGCTGGAGGAGTCTACGCTTTGCGGATGGGTCCTGCTCAGAGATGGAGGTTTGCGTGGCTAGGGTAAAGGGCGTCCCCTTCCTTTCGCGATCGATTGGATGCTTGAGGAAGGCGTTACGTCGATGGGGAACGGTTTGAGCACTGCTGGATGATGGGCTCATGCCTTGTTCACCTGTGGAAGACACGATGATCCTGCTTGAGTGCAACAAGAGCTTCCTCGACAAGGTTAGAGGGCAAAGCACTTTCGCGGATTTGGAGGTGGGTTGCTTCTCTTTCAGTATAGAGCTTCTGGTCGATGAACCTCCGCCTCCTCCGGAGGTTCCGAGGGAGGAGACCGGTGGAGAGTCCGGGGAAGCTTCGGGTTCCGTAATGGCGGTTAGGCTTCCGAGGGGTCCCCTCGGTGGAACGACACCAACGGTTCAGTGCACGCGGCGCTTCGTGAACTCCCCTCGGGTTCTGTACCTCCCGTCTAATATATTCCCTTTGCATGGTGACGTGGGAAAAGGGTTTCCAGAATCGTCACCGACAGCGCTGGAGTTGGATGTGGATGTGGGTCCGATTGTTCGGGCCGAGCACGCGGACCCTCTCGCGGATCCATGTGCGGTATCTTTTACTGTTGCAGATCCAAGGGGCTTCTCGGATGCGGATGTCGGTCGGGTGTCCTCGGATCCCGCGGTGCTCATGCCGGTCATGGCTTCACCGGCCTCGTCGGCGTGGTTTTTTCCTTCTTGGGGATATGGTGACACGTTAATTGGCTCTCCGCAGATGGTTTCTCTCTCCCTCTTCCCTCCTTTCACAACGGAGGGGAGGGCTCGGGCACAACCCTCCTCCTTTGCGGTCCCAGCGATTTCTTTGGGCAACTCGGAGGGCTTGATCGGGTTGCCGTGGATGCCGCTGATGTTGATGTGTCTGATCATGTCTCCGACGTGGGGGCGAGCGACAAGAGAAGTGGGAAGAGGTACATAAGGACCAGATCCAGGGCTTCGAGGGCGGAGGCGCAGCCCTGTCCGCCTTTGAAGAGTCGCGTTGCGGAGGCCGCGGGTTTGGGCTTGTGGCCCAAATTCAAGGGAGTTTCGATGGTCCCAAATGAAAATCCTTTCATGGAATGTTCGTGGCCTCGGTGATCCAGATAAGCGGAGGACTGTGGGATCAAGATTCTTGGAATGGGGATGCGGCATCATTATGCTTCAAGAGACAAAGTTGCAATCTATGTCGGACGACATTTGGAGGTCTTTTGGCACGGGGGGCATAGACCAGTTCAGATCGTTGGATGCGGCGGGATCCTCAGGTGGGTTACTGGTGGCACGGCGCTCTTCGTCCATGTCCTTCGGCTCGATGATTCGTGGGAGACACGTGCTGACGGTGTTTCTGGTATGTATGGCTTCATCCCTTCAGGTGGTTGTGTCGTGTGTGTATGGTCCTTGTGGTAGTGGGATGCGGGGGGAGCTTTGGGAAGATCTTCTTGCGGTTGGTAGGTCTATCGACGGAGTCCCCTGGCTAATTGGGGGGGACTTCAACGTTACTCTTCTCACATCGGACAGGCCTGGGGGCGGGGGTGGGCAGGACCTGGGCTCGCTTGATTTTGCGGACACCATTGACTCGCTGGGCCTTGAGGTGATGGATGCGGAGGGCATCACGTATACCTGGAAGAGTTCCAACTCTCGTTCGCGTATTGATCGCTTCTTCGTTTCAAACGAGCTTCTGGAGGCTTTTGCCTTAGCCTCGGTGGAGGCCAAACCGCGGACTTGTTCGGATCACAATCCAATTATGTGGTGCTCTGGGGATGCCCCAGTGCAGAGGGGGATTTTTAGGTACGAGAAGTGCTGGTTGTTGGAAGATAACTTTAGGGAGCTGGTGGCATCTCACTAGTCGGAGATGGTGGTCTCGGGATCCGCTGCATCTCGTTTTGTCCAGAAATTGTCTTCGCTGCGGGTGTGGTTATCGGCTTACAAGAGGGAGTCTAGGGCATCCAGATGCGCCTCAAGAAAGGACGCGGAGGAGGTCATTCGAAGTTTCGATGCGCTGGAGGATCTCAGGGATCTCACGGTGGATGAATTGGCGTGCCGCGCTACTGCTCAGATGAAAGTTTCTTTGGAGGATAAGAAATGCACCACGGAATGGAGGCAGAGGTCGAGAAGTGTTTGGCTTCGGGAGGGGGACGCGAATATGTCCTTCTTCCGTCGTATTGCTAGTGGGAGGCGCATGTCCAATGCGCTGCGTTCCATCAAGATTGGTGGGGTTAGCGTGGAGGGGAACAAGGAGATAGGGAGAGCTATTACGGCTCATTTCAAGAACGTTTCGTTGAGAATTGTTCCGAGGAGGTGGAGGTGGTTGGGCCTGGATATTCGTACTGTGGCGGACTCTTATTATGATGCTCTCATTCGTGATGTGACCTTGGAAGAGTTTAAGGATGTTGTATGGGACCTGAATGCTGACGCTGCACCTGGCCTTGATGGATTCCCGGTGTCGTTTTACAAAGACTTTTGGGACCTTGTGGGCCAGGAGGTGTTGGAGGTGGTCTCAGAGTTCTGTCAGGGGAATGCGGGTTTCGATAGGGTCAACCATGCACTTATCATCTTACTGCACAAGTCTTCGGTGCCGGATTCCATCGATGATTTTCACCCTATTGCGGTCTCAAACGCTCTATATCTTATTACTACGAAGGTCCTTGCTACCAGGCTGAGCAGCGTTCTTGGCTACGTTGTCTCCCCGATGCAATCGATCTTCATTCCTAGGAGGCAGATCTCAGATTGCATCACCCTGGCATCTGAGATCATCGCCGATTGGCAGAGGAGGGACAAGAGTGGGGTCCTTTGGAAGGTGGACTTTACGAAGGCTTACGATAGCCTGGATTGGAGATTTCTCTGGTCGGTGCCTAACATAAAGGGGTTTCCGGAGAAGTGGATTTCTTGGATGAGGCGGTGTGTCACCACAACCTCTTTTTCGGTTACTGTGAATGGCCGACCGGAGGGGGGTTTGGTTCATCCACGGAGGGGGGGTGCATCAGGGGTGCCCTCTTGCGCCCATGCTATTCATGCTTGCGGCCGATGTTGTGTCTGATATTGCGACTCGTGTGGTCAATTGTGGCCTCTCTAAGGGATACTCGAGGGAGGGTGTACTGGTTCTAATTCTGCAATACGCCGACGATACCCTTTTCTTCATTGAAGGGGGTATGGAGGAGGCTAGGGGCATGGCCATGGCTCTGGAGATATTTCGCGAGTTGTCTGGGATGCTTAAGAACGATAGCAAGTCCATGTTCGTCCCTTTCGGCCTTGCGGTGCAGGAAGCTGACGTGTGTGCGGTGGCGTTGGGGTCTAGTCGCTCTAACTTGCCGATGGACTACTTGGGAATACCCTTGGCCTTGGGCAGAACGAGGACGAGAGACTGGTTAAGGGTGGTGGAGAAGGTGGAGGCGAAGTTGGCTAGATGGAAGTCCGTTGTCCTATTGAGAGGGGGCCGGCTGGTCCTGTTAAAGGCTGATCTCTCGTCCATTCCCATTTATTTTCTTTCCAATCGGCGAATGCCAAGGGGGATTAGAGCTCGGCTGGAGAAGCGGATGCGCGCCTTTTTATGGGGGAAGCATAAGGGTGGGTCGAGAGGGGTCCACCTTGTTGGATGGGAGGATATTACACACATGAAGGATCGTGGAGGTTTGGGGGTGAAGTCGCTCGAGCAAATGAACGACGCTTTGCTGCTTAAGTGGGCGAGCAGGATATGGGGGTCGGGGGAGGATCTCTGCTGCGATGTGGTACGAAGGATCTATGATGTGAGGGAGGCGCCGCCTTTGCAGTTCGACCGGCATGCTTCCCCTACCCTTTTTTGGAGGGGGGTCGTGAAGGTATTCTTGAGGAATATTGCGCTTTTTAGGCCGGTCCTTGGTGGGGGGGACTCCTTTTCCTTTTGGGCAGACGATTGGAGGGCGGGGCTTTGCTCGCTCTTCCCTCACATGTATGCTCTGGCGGAGGAAAAACGGTGCTCGGTTGCGGCCTGTTGGGTAGATGGAAATTGGTGCCCCACTTTCTCCGCTAACTTCTCCGACCAGAGATTGGAAGATTTCTTGGCCCTGCTCGACGCTGTGAGGGAGGTGGGGCACCCATCGGGGGGGCGGGACCTCTGGTGTTGGCGGGATGCTCCGTTCTCGGTCAGGAAGGCTTTTGGGGCTATCTCCCGGCCGCCGCCGTCGCATTCAGAGATTCTGATCATGGATTGTGCGTTCCTTTGGGCTCTCAGGCTTCCTGAGAGAATTGGTTTCTTCCTTTGGCTGCTCAGGAGACAGAGGCTGATGACGAGGGACCTATGTGCCAGACTATTGGGCGGGGTTTCTGACAGGTGCCTGCTGTGCAATGAGGCGATTGAATCCGTGGAGCACCTCTTCTTCTCGTGCTCCATGGTCATTCAAGTTTGGCAGGGGGCTGGCTTGGCGTGGTGCTGCACTGACGATCTCCAGATTTTCTGGAATGCGCTCCTAGCAAATAAGGATAGGCCGAGGAAGGAGATGCTTTATCCGCTGGCCATTCTGTGGGCGGTTTGGTGGGGTAGGAATGACTTGTTGTTCTCGGGCCACAGATTCTATAAGTAGAACGTGGGGATTTATGCCAAACGCATGGTGGAGGATTGGGTGTTGGAATAAATCTGTAATGTCGGCGTGTGATTGTTTATCCCCCCTTCTGTTTATTTTTTTCTTTTGAATAAAATCGTGGGGCGAGCACCATCGAGTGTTTCCCCCTCGTTTATGGATTTCAAAAAAAAAATAAGGTCGTAATATTTCTTAAAATAATAAAATAGCATACAAATACACACTTATATGCACGATTGTAGTGTATTTAGCACCAATACACATTATATCACACATATCATTGTTGTTAATGCTGAATGTTCACTATCGAAAGATATCAGAAAGGAAATGATAAGATTCAAATAATAGCTTAGACATCAAGGATGTATATTTAGCATGGGATCAAATTTCGCCGAAATTCGGCCGAATTTCGGTCGAATTTCGGTTTCGGTGGGTGACCGAAATTCGACCGAAATGGCCTATATCGGCCGATATTTGGGTGCCCTAGTTCAAAAACCGACCGAAATGACCGAAATTTCGGTCGAATTTCGACCGAAATTCGACCGAAATTTCGTTTCGGTCAGTCATCGAAACGAAACCGACATCCGACATTTAAGGCCTTGATATTTAGCACATTAACATTACATCACATTACATATTATATATAAACAAAATGGCCACGTGTTATTGGACTAATAGCATATACATGTAGACATGCCTTGATCGGCTCTAAGTTGCTTCATCTCCATCACAAAAGGAGGTGAAGCCCCTTGTTCAAGGGCCCCCGGCCCGAAAAAATCTATATATCATAATGTATTTTCAATACCAAAATAGATACAAAAGCAAAATCCCAAACAAATTGACCAAAAAATAGATTTTAGGTGATATTGAGAAATATTGGCACCACATCGATGGTATCGGTCGATATCGATCGATATCTGGGAAAACTTCTACCAAAATCTTCAATTTTTTATCGATATGAGACATTGCTGATATTTTGGGTGAGATACATGCAATTCAATATACGCCCAAATATCGAAACCGTCCCTCTAGGGTACCCAATGTTTTTCTGACATATCGTGATATTTTAAACCATGTTACAAATAATAAATTTGATTATTTATTAGTGTTGATTTGTTTCCAAATATGTTAATATAGAGAGTGGTTAGAAAATCTCAACAAATGGAGTTTTGAAGCTTAAAAAAAATTACCTTCCATGCTTCTTTCTTTGCAAAACAAGCAGCGAAGTCAACTAATGTAATTGATATCGATGATGGAGCACCAATATTGACATGGTACCGATGATATAACTCGAAATGGTGGAAGTTTTCACTAAATACTTAAAATTTCATCAATATCGTCAGTTAACACATGGCCGATATATTGTTTGATATCACTCGATATCAATATTGAAGATAATATCGATATCTTTGACTTATCGATATGGATATATCGTCGATATATCAAGGATATATCAGGATATTTCGATCCATGCCGAAGATGTAACACTAGCAGCCGAAGGAGATTTGTTGATAGCATCAACCACATGAGACCTCAGCTTCATCAGCTGCGCCTTCGGATGATGGGCACATGTTCCTCTCCTTTTGCACGATACCAAGCATTAGAACTCCTCAAGCTTTTGGAGAGCTGGGTTCCCTCTCCCAATTTGCCATTCGGATCCAACATTCAGATATTCCCTTGATTCGGGTCAGGAGAATAAGAGACTTGACTTAAGTCCTGGGTTCCACTTTTTGGTCCAATGATTGTCGTCGATGTCGTAATGGTCCCTGCCAACTTCGCACTAGCAATGGTTGCCATCACTTGACAATCCTACCATCGCCACAAGAGCATTCTCTCCATGCTTCGAGTCGACTATCAACAACACATCTTTCTCCATAGTTGAAGGCTTCACTCGAGGCCCTTGACCTTCACCGTTAACCCTCACCTCCAACGGGAGTACTGATAAGTGTGTAGCCACCTCCCTTTGCTCAAGCATTGGTGATGGGAGTAATCTTTAACCCGTAGTCAGAAAGTAGCGCGACCTACACTCTAAGAGCACATTATTGTAGTAGAGCTATACCACCTTCCCATATGGCCACAAGCACATAGTTGACATTGGACCCAACTTCCTCCCATCTCACAAGATCTCCTTGACCTTTCCCAACTCCTTGAGTGCAACCTTCGATGAAGCAAGATTTCTGTAGAGGATGGGAACACCTTCAACCAGAAAAAGCTTTATCCGTAGCCGTGGCTTCTCCCCATCTAGGAAGCAGGGTTCTCTTCATCTAATAGGACCATTTATAGAACGAGCCCGATGCAAGCTAAGCATCTTCAAACATGACAATCCACTTGCACAAACTGATTGATCATCCAAAATCACCATATCCCTGCAAAGAGATTCACCAATCGCTTTTGGACATTGGCCTTTGTGAGAGATAGATCGAGGCTTTGACAAGCATACTGTTATTCGGCTTCTCTTTTGACTCCCTTGTTGGACTGAATGAATATCTTCCTTTACCACCTTCGCATGTGTAAGTACATCGTTCCTTTCTTTCCCCCCAACAATGACATGGCTTTGATGAGTCGATACAAGTGGTATCTTCATCCTCGACTTTGAACCTCTTCCATTTCGCATCGTCGAACAAGAAACTCGACGATGATCTGAGCCTCCACAAGCGAAACAGAAGATCGGGCCGGAGAACACGACACAAGATGGTCGTACGAGCCACACCGAAAACATTGCGGTCCTTGATGGCACAACTTTCGATAGTTTGCCTCCCTCAACCTTCACCTCTCTTGAGATGATGGCCCTGCTCACATTCCCACCTCTTTCGCTTGAGCTCCTTCTTCCCCATAACTCCCTCCAAACTCCTTTTGCAAATGCCAATGCCCTCTCATTGCCCTCCCATTCAAGCTCTTTTTAGAACTCCCTTTTTTTACTTGGGTAATCTGCGAACAGATCTAATCACATGTACAACTCATTCAATCATTATGTCAAAGCTTATTGAAATCAGAAGGGTTCAATTCTTTTTCGAAGGAAGGTGAAGTTTCTAATAGTTTTGTCCAATGTGAATGTAGCATCATACACATAGATTGAAAATGCAACAGGCTTCATGGTGCTTGTTCTTCTATATTGTTTTTTATGATGATTTAGGAGCTTTTGTGAGGACAAACTAGTATATCTCGGTATTTGATGTTTTGGCATAGCCTACTTGTGATCACATCTAGAAAAAAAACTACTCTTGGTAGAGGTGCTAATCGAATCGAATACTTTCGAATCCACCATGTTTCAAATTTGATTCATTCAAAAATTTTTAATCCGTCTCGAATCGAATTTAAAGCGAATTTGAAAACTTGAATTCAATTTCGATTCATTTTATTTCGAATTTGAAATGTTCACATGTATATAAAATAATTCAATTTTAAAGATTTTATTTTGTAGTCTATTTTAGTCCAGATTAATGAGAAAAGTTAAAAAACTATATAATCGAGAAAGATACCTAGCAAATTAAATATGATACAAAAAGGATAAAATGGGGTTGCCCCTTTGGGGTAGCTAACTTAGCTCCCCCCGCGTCGTTTCACCCGTTTTTTTTGATTTTTTTTGAAATTTCTTCTGTGGATTTTCATCAATATATCCCTATATTATGTCATTCAAATTTCACGTGAAATAGAGATTCCTACGGCCTCCATCCAGAAGGGTCGTTTTTAGCAATTCTGTTACCGTTAAAAAATGACTGTTTGGATGGAGGCCGTAGGAGTCTCTGTTTCGCATGAAATTTGAATAGCGCATATAGGGATATAATGATGAATATTCACGAAAGAAATTTTCAAAAAAAATAAAGAAATGGACGAAATGGCACGGGGGAGCCAAGTTAGCTTCCCCAAGGGGCAAACTCCATTGAACTCTACAAAAAATACCTAAATTTTACAAATATTGAATATCTTTTGCAATGTAAATTTAATCTTTTTTCTATGACAAAAATTTAATAAATAAATAAATAATATAGAACTTATTAAAGTGATATAATATTATTGGTATAATAGAAGATACATTGAGGATAACGAACTTGAAACGTGGAGCCTAAGAAGCCAATGGATGAGTGGTTAGTGGCCTATGACTCTTCTCTCATTCTTGTCCTTCCTCACACTCAGTAGGGACAGAGAATCCTCCATCCCCTGTGGAAATTATATCCTTAGTTTGCTACCCAATCTCTGTCTGCTTTCATATACTGCAACTAAACTCATACATATCCTTTCCCCTGCTCTGTCCGGAGTAATTGTATGTCTACGACTAGGTTAAGTATCCCTTTTGGCCTCACTCCAGTATTCCCTTATTCTTCGCCGATGCCTTTTCTAACTTTATGAAGGATTCATCCAATCTGGGATCTCTAAAGAAGATCCCAGGTAGATCCCTATACTGTCTAACCTAAATTTCAAGTTATTTTAGATGATCTTGGTACCATTTCTCCAAGGAATTTACCAGTCGGGAACTAACCGCCTATTGTTTAGTTGACTTGTTCGTAGCTTAACAACTATTGGCGAAACTAATGCATATAATCAATCGAGAACATCTAGAAGAGGTCAAGGGAGGCTCATAAGATGGGTAGAGAGAGGTTCCTCCTTGTACAGTTGATGTAGTGTTGATGGATGGGGATCAAAGAAAGGGCAAGGTATTATCCTATAAGACAAGCCTTCTCAAACTCAACTTCAAAGAGAAGGCCCGAGCCTTTCACATGCGGGAAATCAGAATCTTCTTTTCTGAGGGTTCAAGGATAGTACTCTGACTAGTGTATAGGTAAGTCATTTCCAGATAGAGGAATCCAGAATACATAATAGGAGCATGGAATATATTACCTTGTCCATATTCTTGCTGGAAGTTTTCTACTCTATTTTTTAATATTGGGTATTTAGTCTGTAACAATTATAATTATACACATGCGTACACACATCCATGCATACATACATTCATAGATACATTTATATACAAATGTATGCATGCGTATGAATGTAAAATGTAATACATACATATTGTACATGCATACATAAACATAGACGTACACATAGATATGGTGTTGTGTATATATGTTGACATATATGTGTTGGAAAAATAAGAGTTGTTTATTCTAGGGAACCTTAGGGTCTCTTATATAGAGAAAACCCATGGGTAAATTACATAAGACGGAATATAGAAAAAATAAATAGACAAACAGTACACCGACTACATAATTCTCTCCACACTCCCCCTCAAGATGGAGCATAGATATCGATCATGCTCAGCTTGGAAGTACACTTCTGGAATGGTCCTCTGAGCAATGATTTGGTGAAGATGTCGGCCGTCTGCTCTCCGGAACTAACATGTGAAGTAGAGATCAGGCCCTTCTGGATCATGTCTCTGGTGTAGTGACAGTCTACTTTAATATGCTTGGTTCTTTCATGAAAGACAGGGTTATTGGCAATGAACAATGCGGCTTGATTATCACACTGTAGCTGCATGGGTAGAGGTACATCTACATGTAAGTCTTCTAGTACAACTCGAACCCACATCATCTCCGTACTCGCTTGTGCCATGGCCCTATATTCAGATTCAACACTGGATCTAGCCACAACAGTTTGTTTATTGCTTTTCCAAGAAACTAGAGAGCTACCCACAAACACAGCAAAGCCTGAGGTAGATTTTCGATCCTTAGGGCATCCGGCATAATCGACATCCGCACATGCCGACACAGATAAACTGGTTTCCCTTCTAAACAACAGCCCTGTGCCTGGAGACGACTTTAGATACCTGAGTATCATATATATAGCATCCATATGTACATGTCTCGGCTGTTCCATAAACTGGCTTACCCGACTAACTACAAAGGCAATATCGGGTCGAGTTATGGTGATGTAAAGAAGCTTCCCCACCATTTCTCTATACCTCCTCTTGTCAACTTCTTCTGTAACATTACCATACAATTTCATGCTGGGGTCCATAGGAGTAGTAGAAGGTCTACATCCTACCATACCAGTCTCAATAAACATATCTGTAATATATTTCCTTTGTGTCATTACAAGACCTTGTGCATTCCTGGTAAACTCCAGCCCCAGAAAGTAGCGTAGTGTACCAAGATCCTTCGTAACAAATTGATGGCCCAAAAATTCTTTTGTCATCTCTATCCTCTGAGCATCATCTCCTGTAACAAAAATATCATCAACATACACCATGATGACAACTGTACCTCGAGTAGTCTTCTGGATGAACAACGAGTGATCTGCATTGGATCTCTTGAATCCTTGTTGTTCAATTAGATGGGAGAGCTTCTGAAACCATGCCCTTGGGCTCTGTTTAAGGCCATATATTGCCTTATGAAGTCTGCACACCATATGATTCTTCCCCTCAGCAACAAACTCCGGAGGCTGCTGCATGTAGACTTCTTCCTGCAGATCTCCATACAAAAAGGCATTTTTCACATCAAGTTGGAACAAGGGCCAATCACGTACCACAGCTACAGACAGAAGAATACGAAGCGAGGAATGGCAGGCAACTGGAGAGAAGGTATCCATATAGTCCACGCCATAAGTCTGAGTAAAGCCGCATGCCACTAGCCTTGCCTTGTACCGATCAAGGCTACCATCCGCATGATGCTTGACCGTAAAGACCCATTTGCAGCTAACAACAGATGCTCCTAAAGGAGCGGGAACCAAGCTCCATGTGCCCCGCGACTGTAGGGCAGCCATCTCCTCCTCCATTGCAATCCGCCAGCAATCAATCTTCAATGCTTCTTGATAATTTCGTGGGATCTCCACAGGAGATAAAGCCACTACAAATCTCTGAAAGTCCCCTGTGAGGCGATGAAAGGAGACATGTGAAGCGAGAGGATACAAAGCACAAGTGCGTTTCTGCTTTCTCATAGTAATAGGAACGTCCAGATCATCAACAATAGAGCTTGCCGGTCCAGTCTCGTCCTGTAATGATGAACCCTGCACAGGCACACTATCCGACCCATCATTAGTATTAATCTCCGGACATACCTGGGGCGTGCTGGATGAGTGACGTGTAGCATGAGCAGGACCTGATCGACGAGTATAAAATTTTGGTGGCGAAATAAGTGGTTTTGGTGGTGGTGGCGGTGGTGGAGGTTGATGTAGTGGTTGTGTTGACACGACCTCAGGTACTGGAGTGGACGATGGTGGACTCACCGTAGGAGGTGGGACGTAGTCCCCATCATTAGAGGGATGTGAGGCCAATCTGTCACCTGTAGGAGAAAAGTACATAACATACTCAAAGAATGTAACATCATCACTGATGAAGTATTTCCTGTTAACAGGATCATAGCAACGATATCCCTTCTGAGTCCGAGAATAACCCACAAAGACACATTTGATAGCTCTAGGCAAGAGCTTGTCAAGACCTGGGGTTAACCGATGAACAAAGGCAACAACACCAAAAACACGAGGGGTAAGTGAGAACAATTCCTTATCCGGAAAAACAACAGAAAGAGGAATTTTCTCACCCAGTATCGTGGAGGGCATACGATTGACTAGGTAGCATGCTGTAAGAACTGCATCTCCCCAAAAAGAAATAGGAGCACAACTCTGGATAAGCATAGTTCAAGTAATGTCAAGAAGATGACGATGTTTTCTCTCAACGACTTCATTCTGTTGAGAGGTGTAAGCACATGTGGTTTGATGAATAATACCTTTTGACAAAAAATATTGTGAGAGAGAACGAGTGCAAAATTCCAAAGCGTTATCAGTACGAACATATTTCACGTGGGACGAAAGAACATTTTTGACTTCATTGATAAGGTTTTTGATAACATCACCAGCTTCAGATTTATTCTTTAACAAGAAAACCCACGACAAACGAGAGAAGTCATCAACCACGACAAGATAAAACATGTGCCCATGGTGATCAGGGACACGACTGGGACCCCAAATATCAGCATGAAGTAACTCAAAAGGGGAGCTACTGCTCCGACTCTGACGACTAGGGAAGCTAGCTATGTGGTGCTTCCCTAACTGACAAGCTTCACACCGGAAAGAAGAACTTGGAGATATTTGAGGCAGAAGGTGACACATCTTCTGAAGAGGAAGGTGATCAAAGCATAAATGCCATGTATAGGGAGAGACACACCTAGATGCATGAGAGGAGACTCCAGCATATGAACTCTGGTTCAGACGATAAAGGCCATCTTGCTCAGAACCACAACCAATCACCCTGCCCGTTAAAATGTCCTGAAATATAAGAGAAGATGGGTCAAATATAGCGCGACATTGCAAATCTTTGGTAATCTGACTAATAGAGAGTAAGTTCATCGAGAAATCATGAGCATGTAAGACATTCTTCAGACACATGGAAGAAGATAACATAACCTCCCGCTGTCCAACAATTGGGGAATGGGTCCCATTAGCAATGACCACCGACCTCCCTGGTGGAATCTCTCTATATGACATAAGTCTGTCTCTGTCTCTTCAGAGATGGTGCGTGGCACCAGAGTCCGTGATCCAATCTGAGATATCTGAACTATCACATGTGGTAAAAGCACAGGTACTACCTGAGGTGCTAGTCGTTGCAGAAGTACTGGCAGAAGCAGACACAATTATATCCGAAGAACCTCCAGAAGAATCTGTAGACACAGGAGGCATTATATCTCGTAGTCGAGCAACTAGCTCCTCAAACCTCTGATCCGTAGTAGATGGTGATGGAGATGCATCATGTTCTGCTACTCTCGCCGATGCTGGAAATCCATGCTTAGAGTAGCATGAATCCTCAGAGTGACCTGTACGGTGACAAAAACTGAAGGGTGGACGAAACCGACCACCACGTCCTCGAGTTCCACGGCCACAGAATGAAGAAGACGAACCACCTCTCCCTCTGGAAGCATCCATCGCCGAGGGAGGTGGTGTAGACGTACTGGACGGGACTGAGATGCGGCTAAGCCTCCGATAGACTTCCTCCATAGGAGGAATGGTGGCATCTGCAAGTATCTGTGATCTGGCCGCATCATATTCAGGATCAAGAGCCGCAAGTAGAAACCCTACCATGGCGGCATTCCGAAATGTCTTCTGCTACTCGGGTGTGGCCGTGAGAGGGATAATGCTGTAGAGTTTCTCAAACATCCTCCTTAGGGATGTATACAATGAATGCAGTGGTCTCCCATTCTGCTTCATGGTGAATATGTTGTGCTGAAGTTGCAACATCTTGGTCTCATTCCTCACCTGTGAGCATGTCGCCGCTAGAATATCCCACATCGCCTTAGCGGTGGGCTGATGGAGAACATCATTGGCAATCTCCATTGACAACGTGCCTGACAACCATACCTTGGCATAAGAGTCATCAGCCTCCCAGTAGGCATAAATCCCAATCTTCTCTATCGGCTCTTCCTCGGTAAGAATATGCTTCTTACCATTCGACTTCATGATGCTCATGAACTGCATCACCCAGAGCTCATAGTTCGTCACATCCATCTTCACTATTGGCACGGGACCTTTGAAGGCGCCTATGGAGGGCATATCGACCTTGGATTCTGACATATTGTCGGAGATGAAGAACTAGGTTTTGTAGACCAAAGAACAGGTGTCTACACAAACTGCATAGGATTTGAGTGCGTATGTAGACTTTACGCAGCCAAATCCATGAATATGACGGAGGAGGTGGCTACGACAGAGGCCGGAGGTGGTGACCGGCACCGGCTAGGGTGCAACTGGCAGGAGAGGGAGGGGGCGGCGATCCGGGGGGGTTGGCGCGGGAGGCGACGCCAAGGAGGGTTGGCGCGGGAGGCGGCGCCGAGGAGAAAGGGGGGGGGGTGGAAAGAGCCTAGGGTTTTGGCTCATATACCATGTTGGAAAAATAAGAGTTGTTTATTCCAGGGAACCTTAGGGTCTCTTATATAGAGAAAACCCATGAATAAATTACATAAGACGGAACATAGAAAAAATAAATAGACAAACGGTACACCGACTACATAATTCTCTCCACAATATGCATATAATATCAAATCGAATTATTATCGAAGGAATTCATATTAATTCAAATTCAATTCATTAGTGAATCAAACCCACAAGTTAAATTAATATTCGATTCTATTTCGAATCGAACTTTTTTCGAACTTTTATCGAATGAATCTCAATCGAATTCAAGTGATTTAGTTCGATTAGCACCCCTAGTTCTTGGTCATTGAAGTTGACATCCGATGATCCAAACATTACGCTGATATCACTTTCTTTCAATAAAATCATGCTTCTATCACACGTGGCAGATAAGTTTGTCATTAGCAGGATAACATGTCAATATCTTTCCCAAAGGAAGGTCAATATCTCTTGTGTGTGATCAACGAATGGAAACTAAGTTTGTCATTAGCATGATAACATGTCAATATCTTTCCCAAAGGAAGGTCAATATCTCTTGTGTGTGATCAACAAATGGAAACCACGTTGGTTGTAGAATGATGATTGGGATCTTAAGAACCAACTACAATAGCATTAGAACATTTCAAACTGGATCCTAGGTGGTCTTGACACCTGGCATTGGACTTAGGCGGATTCATAGATATCTTGACATAAAGCAAATGTTTGATTCTGATCGAGATGATTGGACGTCTCTTCCAGTACAGTCTTGGGCATTTGTATCTTAATTGCCCCTGGCTATTTTTGCTGAGATATTATCTGTTGTAGTTAGTCCCGTGGACAGGCTTGTTATTTGCACGTAATTTTACATGTATACTGCTTATACTTTCTAGATGTGTCTTGTTCTGTGTTCTATTAAATCTTTTTCCCTGGGGATAATTTCATCGTCTGATCTCCTTATACAATACCCAGCTCTCCTCCCCATTACTTGCTGTAATTTTACACGGGACGTGAGCTTTGATTTGAACATAGAAAATTCAGTTATGATTTTACATGGATACTGCTTATATTTTCTAGACATGTGTTGTTCTGTGTTCTATTAAATCTTTTTTTCCTGGAGATAATTTCATCGCCTGATCTCCTAATCATTTTATAATTTTTTTGGCAGGTGATTACACAGAAAATTTAATAAATTAAATTTTTTCCGTAGAGATGTTTCTTTACAATAAAGGATTTTCTAGGCTTAATGGGACACTCGATGAAATAGGGGAAATTATATTTAATAAAGAGTGTTTATTTTAATTGTCAGGAATCAGGATCTTAGGACTAGTGTGAGTTGGAGCATCAACATAAATACTTACTATTGCTCCTGTTTAACATACATTTTTGTAGTCTATTTAGTTCATTTTCTGTTGATGGGCTTAATGTTTTGAATATTTTCACCGATATATACTTTGATCAGAATCTCTGTTGCTATATTGCTAAAATTGGAAAGCTAACACTATTCCAATCAGATTGTTATTATGGACAGGCTCTATTCCAATCAGATTATTATTATGGACGTGCCTGTAGACTTGAAATCTTGTTTTTGAAGTTTTTGTTGCTTGTACCTTGTTACGAAGCCCACCAATTGAGTTTAAATGTTTTTATCTCATGCTTGCACAGATTGTTTGCAGTCCGTGGCAAGTTGTACGAGTTGTTGGTCAATTGCATTCCTCCTGTAATAATTTTGAAGGTATGCAGAACTATACCTAGAGCTAAAAACTGTATCTGATTTCCCCATCTCTGATTGCTTTTTTGACAGAAATTGTTGTCAGAGTTATTGAAGAAATTGGACTCTGAATTAAAACATGAAGTTTGTCACTGGGCTGCATATTATGTAAGATAATTATCTGTTCTTGATTTTTTGTTTGTAAGGACCATTAGAAAGGCAAAACCATCCCATAATTTTCTGAGTGCTTTGTATGTCATGTATTTTAAAAAACTAGATTGACATGCGTTATTGCTCAGCTTTTGGTTCTCTGGAGTCTTGATTTTAGTAATCATGTTAATGCGTTCCTTGGTTCTTCTGCAGGAACATAGAATGCAACTCGGTCAGAAAGCCATATTTCACTTGGAAGGTAAATAGGAAAAGCTCCACTCTGTATGGTACATTGGGCTATGCAATTTATCCATTAATAACCGAATCGAAAAGTACCTACAGTGTTATCTCTGTCGAAGAAAAGACTACTTACCATTTATCCATAAAAACCCAACGCCCGAGATCTACCATGTGTACAAGAGGATGAAAAAAGAAATAAATAATGACCATCTTTTAACACCTGCCTGAGAAGTGCTGGAGTGAACATGTGACAAACAACCAAACTGGATACTGCTTTACAGTAATTATGCGTCACTTGAGTTGTAGATGAGTAAATGGATCACTCTAGGATCCATTTACCACATCCAAATATTTAGTCCCACATCTACCAGTTGTGAGATGTGGAGACTCAGTGAGCGCTATATAAGAAGCCCCTCACCCCTTGTATCTAGTGAGAAAAGCAATAGGCTATCAACCCTTGAGGCATTCTCCGTGGTTTCATCCTGCTTCGTAGGAAGTAGGGTTCCACGTAAAATCTCATCTTCTTTAATGTTTTTATCTTTATTTCTCTATCACGCTTCCACATTCCCATTTTCTAACAGTTATGATATATTCTTTGTCATGTTCTAGCTCATTCAGAAGAGACTGAGGCCACATCATATAATTTGTACCATCCAACTTGGCAATGGTACTAAAGAAAGGGTTCTTCATTTTCCCTTCGTGGGTAGATGATGAATCAACTACCTCAGACATAATTCACAGCATAAACAAAGGACCAATCTATCCATCACAAGAGAAACAACATGAACATTACAATAAATTAATCTCAAATCATGTACTTTAGGTCATGATAATCTCAAATAACCACTCAATCAACTAAAGAAATATTTGCAGCAGTCTAAGGTGGAGAGAAAATATGCAAATCGATAGACTTACGGCAACACTGGAAATACCAGGTAGTTGCTAGATGCTGGTAGCCTCTAGTGATGCTGCTAGTTGCTGTTATTGTTGGTAGATGCTGGCAACCGTTGTTGCTGATAGTCGATGTTGCTGGATGGTGATAGCCGCTGCTGCTGATAGATGCTGGCAACCGTTGCTGCTGATAGTCGATGTTGCTGGATGGTGATAGCCGCTGCTGCTGATAGATGCTGGATGATTTTGTTGGTAATGGAAATCTGTGGAGATGAAGATTGTTAGAAATCGAGAATGCAGAAGCGTAATATCAGAGAAATAGAATAAACATGAAGAACATCGGGATTTTACGTGGAACCCTGCTCCTTCAGGAGGGGCATGAAACCATGGGAGAACGCCTCAAAAGGCTGATTCTTCTATTAAAGTTCCTCTCATCCGATACAATGGGTGTGGGGCTTCTTATATAGCCTCCACTGAGTCTCCAAATCCCACAAATAGTAGACATAGGATTAAACCACTAGATGTGATAATTGGACCCTAGATGGATCTAATTCTTCATCACTGCATGTGACATATATACTCCAACACTCCTTAAGCTGGAGCATGCAATGCTCATCTTGAACAAATAGAAAGAAATCTCAAATTCAGTACAAGGCACTGCATACAATATCAACTCTACGCATACTCTATTGTCGGTTACTGTCGTGGATGTTGCTTCTCATGACGTGTTGGTGACGGGGAACAAAAAGGCTGGAGTGTGAGTTGAGCTAGGTGCATGGCCTCAAATTTCAACAAAATTCCATTGAAATTCTCCAAAATTTCCATTTCTTTAGGTCACCGAAATCGAAATGCTCCCTTATTTCCTTTTCCAAGATTTCAATAAAATTCACTGAAATGTCAACGAAATTTCTTCGAAATTACATATCGTATCGACGAAACAACAAAATAAAGGAATCTACCCTTCGCTTTCATCGAATTTTGCATACATTAATGAATTTTTACTTATTTATTCGATAATGTGTTGAGTTGTTAGAGTGATTTGCATTGTTTAAAGAAGTTTCTTTAGTTAATTTCTATATTTTCATCTAAATCTAAACCAAATTAGTTAGACACAAGATTTAAGATTTAAACTGAGGTTTTAACTGAAGTTATTTTTATTTTTTCTTTATTTTGATATATATGTTTTAGTTAGTAGTTATCATATTTGTCACCTCGTTCTTATTGAAAATGTACTCTCATGTCACCATTCTGTGCATGTTGAAGAGGAGAAATCAATGGCTTCTATTCACGGTTCCAAATATGATTTTGATTCTGAGCAGCATATTACTTTTTTGACTGTTGGGATGATTTGATGGAAATTTGATGTAACATATCATATTAATATCTTACCATTAGCAAAAAACTATCCTTCTATCTCATTTATCAAGTTAAAGAATATTAGGAGTCTTTATTTTTAAAAAATGGATTTTCAAGTAATTTCCCCAATTTTCGACCATTTCACCAAATTTCCATCAAAATTCCACTGAAATTCTCTTTCCATGTTTACCGAAACAAAATAAAAAATCGACATTTAAGGCCTTAACTGGGTGTGCTCTGTATTGCGCCTATCAGAGTCACTGAAACTGAATGAGTCTCCATGTCGATGTACTCTGGCCCACCACATGCAGAAGATTGCATCATGTAGACAATTGCTCCATCTCTGAAGTGCCGAACTGAAAAATCATGGAAGCATCCTCGTCGAAGTCCACGGTCGCTGGAGAATGGAGCCTGAAAATCTCCTCATCTGAGAACTAGGTCTCTCCTATACTAGCTCAGAGAATGGGATCTTTATTCTGGAGTCCATATGAAACCACATGAAACCCTAGCCCACAATGGCATAGAGAATGAGATCTATACTCTTGAGTTCCTATGGATCACATGAAAACCCTAAGCCGGCCAGATCAAATATGAGGACCTTTCAAACAAAGAATGCACACCTGTGCACCATAAGTTGGAGACTCTGAACCAAATGTAGAGTTTGAATCTGACCTATAGAGTTTGAAAATCTGGCCTGGAATATGGAGAATCTGACTTGTATAATTGTACACAATATTCCCCATTTCTCGCATACTGGTCGGAAAACAATGATATCAGCCAAGTTGGGAGAAGTTAAAACATGCATTTTTTGCACATATCAATTTTTTGTACCCTTTTTGGAGGGGAGTGGTGAAGACTTTCGTGACAAATCTTGCGCTCTTCAGACCGATTTGTGGGAGAGGGGATAACTTCTTGTTTTGGGAAGACAATTGGACTGGGGCGGGGGCCCTTTGCTCTCGCTTCCCTCGGCTATATGCCTTGGCGAACAACAAGCTTTGCTCAGTTATGGAGTGTTGGGTGGATGGTACTTGGTGGCCTACTTTCTTCGCAAATTTCTCGGACCAAAGACTTGAGGAATTTTTGGATTTACTTGACGCCATGAGGGAGGTGGGGGCCCCAACTGGTGGAAGAGATTATTGGTGCTGGAAGGACGGCTCTTTCTCGGTCAGGGGGGCTTATGGGGCCATCTCCAGACCGCCGCCGGCAAATTCGGAGCTGCTGAATAGGGATTGTTCATCTATTTGGGACACAAACCCTCCTGAAAGAATTGGGTTCTTCTTGTGGCTTCTTCGGAGGAAGAGATTGATGACGCGCGATCGTTGTGTAACACTCCTGGGCGTCGTTGCGAACAGATGGCTGCTTTGTGATAGCGCGATTGAACGGTGGAACATCTATTTTTTATTGTCCTGTGGTCGCGCAAGTTTGGCAGGAGGCGGATGTGGCTTGGTGCTGCTTTGATGATTTTCAGCCCTTCTGGAACTCGCTTCACGCTAATAGAGCCAGGCCTAGGAGGGAACAGTTGTATCCCTTGGCTATTCTTTGGGAAATATGGAGGGGTAGGAATGACCTGTTGTTCTCGGATCATAGGTTTTATAAGGAAAATGTGGGGATTTTGGCAAAGAGGTTGGTGGACGACTGGGTGTTGTAATTTTTTCTATGGTACTTTTTTTGGGTGTCATAGCTTTATACTTATGTAATTCTACTTTTGGCTGTCAATAAATTTTGAAGGGGTGGACACCACCGAGTGTTTCCCCCTCCCATACAAACTTTCAAAAAAAATCAATTTTTTGTACCCATTTTTTTTCTGACTATTCCCTTTTTTAAAATCAGACCGCCTTTCTTTTTTATTTGCCCCAACTTTGGGCTAGAAATAGTAGGAACCTCATGTTTCCTATTCTTTTTTTTTGTTTTTGCAAAATCATGCCTCTCTTTTTTTGTTAGGCCCTTCTCCCATTTTTTTGGACTATCCTCCTTCCATTTTTTTACTATTGGCCCACTTGGGTACAACTGCAATAACTCTCTTTTTCATTTATAGTGTGGCCCATTGGGCCTAAATAAAAGACATCACCTTCTTTTTAAAAAAATATAAAGCAACCCACCAGGGCTTTAAAAAAACCAACAAAATGGGAGGGGGGTCTCTCCATCGAAATAGGGTTCTCCATGGGAGAACCCATCTGCGCTGCCGCCCCTTGAATTCGTCATTGCTATTTGTGAAGGTCCAGTAGTGTCAGGAGGGGTAATCTAAAGGAAAGATGCCACATCCACACACTAGGGGTCGAAGGAGGGCATCACTGGAGCTTTTCGGGGGTGCGATTGGTGGGCATCACTTGAAGGATCCGCCGTCACCATAGAAGTCTCATGCGACACGGTCTTGTGCGTGCGTGAGGTGGTGTGTCGCTGCCTGGAGAGCTTCTGTCATTGGATGGTTCTGTGGGATGATTGCAACCTTCTCGTGCGGAAGAGGATGGGGACCACGACCCTCTTCTTGTGCTACAACCTTCACATACAGAGGACGAGCTTCTCGTGCAGAAGAGGAGATGGTGCGGGTACCGCATGGAGGTGCTGGCCTAGAACAGCAACATCTCTTCTTCGACCAAAAAAATTAGGGCTAGGAGGAGGTGCACCTGCAGAAAGGACTCGCATGGAGATGCATGAATATTGTGATGGATCTGGAATTGTGCCTAATTAACGTTGTTGCGGCTTGAATTATGGTCCCAAGAATCCTAAAAATTCTCTTGAACATGGAGATCTGATCTTCAAAACTTGGAACAAAACACGTGGAAATAGAATTTGGAACAGATCTTGAAATTCTTTAGAACTTTGAACATATCTCAAACATGAATGTAATCAAAACATAAATATTTAAGAACACCACTCTAGATAAAAATAAGTCTTCAAAAATAAACTACATTCGATCCGTCAAATCGAACTGCTCTGATACCTTGTTAGAAATCGAGAATGCGGAAGCGTAATATTAGAAATAAAATAAACATGAAGAACACTAGGAGAACGCCTCAAAAGGTTGATTCTGAAGTTTCTCTCATCTGATATAATGGGTGTAGGGCTTCTTATATAACGCTCACTTGGTCTCCAAGTCCCACAATTAGTAGATGTGGGACTAAACCAGTGGATGCGGTATTGGGCTCTGGAGGGATCCAGCTACCCATCACTACATGTGACACATATACTCCAACAAAAATCTGTGGTGATGGAGGTAGTGGTATGCGAGTGACGATGGTTTGGAGTTGTTGGATGCAAGTGGGTGGATGCGATGGTTGGCTGGAAGTGACGGTGGAGACGACATGTGGGTTTAGCTGATGCCCTGTAGGCGATGGTGGCTGTTGATGGCGACTCGAAGTTGCTGGAAAGGATGGAGGTGACACATGCTAGAGAGTATGGAGGTGATGGTGCGTTGGAGATTGTGCATTGGAGAATAATGGGATTAGGTCACGGGCCCAAGAGAGGGAGCCCCTCTCATGGATCTGATACCATCTTAGAATAGATGAAATAAATGGTAAAGAGTTACTTAATTTTCTCATTGAATAGGGCTCCCTTATATAGAAGGGAGTCTAGGGTTCACTGAAACAATTACATACACTCCCTCGGATTACAAACTAATGTTTGTACACCCCAAAATACTTCAATAGAATTGATATCCTTTTTAAAATAGATTTGGACATGGATGTCAAAGTCTATATAAAAAGGATAAGATGACGGATCTAATACATATATATCCATATCTGTTTGCTTAATGGAAAAAGAATGGGATGAAGAGTTAAAAAAGCTGGAAAAGTTGAAGAACCTATTTATGGTTTTTTGAATTAGTCAGGCTTGGTCACACTTAGAAGTACTTGAGAACTTTTTCATAGGTGTCATACTAGTCTAAATTTTTCCTATATAAAGGATGATTACTTAGAAGAATTGGAATGCCCGGAGACAAATCAGATACATTGCAGTCAAAGAGGCCAAAGAGAAGAGAACATCAGTGACATATGGGTTAGTGATGATTGGGTTATGAAATGGAGATGATGTGTGGTAAGAATGCTAAATGGAGGGAAGGATAATCATACAATCATAGTGGTGGGTGGGCAAAGGAGGAAATGACATATTTCCATAATTGGGAAGGAGAGATACATGTCTTGTTTATCTGATTGCGAGGAGTCGAAGCTCAAAGGTATTTTTGTTGTTCAGAAGAAGAATGGTGGCATGATGATGGAGGGTGACGTCCAAGGTTCAGAAAGTCAATATGCGGTATTTGTTTGATCAGGCGATCTGAAGTGAGTAAGTGGATAGTCAGAAATATATGCAGAAGTATCCGTTGATTATGTTGTTTGTGTTATTTAATTAAAAACAATTTAAAAATAAAAATAATTTAAAACAATAACAAATATTATAAAAAATAGTTGACAAAGTATTAAATTACATGATTCATTTCGTTAAAGAGGAATGTTGGATAAGACGGATGGTGGCTAGACAATCCATTAAACTAAATCATATGAATACAATAAATTATAAAAGAAAGAAATGCTCTTTTGAAAAATCGGTGATGATTATTTAATTTATGCATAAGACATGCAAATACATTATTGATGTTGTTAACATAGATCATCACCAAAAATTTTAAGTCAATAGATAAAGCCTAATACAAATGATTTATATTTATGATTTCAGAATCCAAGGTTCTGAAAATATCGTTGATGAGAATTCAAAAAATCTCATGATGTATAAAGCTTCAAAAAAATATTATTTCTTAAGATGCGTAATCAAAGATGATAGAAGATGTAGGGTATTATTCCTATTTAATATGCGATCGAATATGCAGATTACTCGAACCACATGCGCTTTAATCGCATGTAGCTGCATATGGCATAAGCAGTTCGGAAGGATAACCACATACACATATGCAATCATATATACGGTTGCATGGATCACATTTCCGAACACTGGTGACATAGAACAACCAGACGATCCGGTCGATGGTGTCTTGATTGCAGAGGGAGCCAACTGTGACTTGCAGTCATAAAAGGCCATATCGGTGTCACCGATATAACGGTTTCGACGGGAAATGGGTTTCGATATCACCCAATATATTCTTTTACAGGGATATCGGCGATATATCGACGATATATCATCGATATCGGTTCATATTGGTAAAAAATGACTGGTTTTAGTACAAAAAATATCGGATATCGATCGATATCGCCGATATTTCGCTGATATCTCTATATATCAATGCTATTATTCATGCAAGCTTCATTCCACTATTTATCTAGCTACACCCAATACTAAAACACATATCTAGCTACACCTAGTATTAAAATACACAATGATATATATATTTTTTGTTTTGGGTCGGGGGCGTTGCCCCCGCACCCTCACAAGGGGGGGCCAACCTGGGCCCCCCTAGCCTCCCCAGGCTTGCTAACCGAGCAACGAGACCCCCGTATTAGTAGGGTATGGTGCAGCCAAGGCCTTAAATACCGGTTTCGGTCACCATTTCGCTATCGACCAAAACAGAATTTCGATGGAATTTCGGTGGAATTTCGACCGAAATTTCGGTCATTTCGGTCATTTTTTGTATTAGGACCACCATATTTCGGTCATTTCGGTCATTTCGGTCGAATTTCGATTTCGATTGGATATCGATATTCGACAGAAATTCGACTGAATTTCGCTGAAATTTGAGGCCATGGGTGCAGCAGGAGGGTGCATACAATGGCTCTTCAACTTGGTGTATATTTGCAAGTTATTTCGTGTTGTAAGAACTTGAATGAAATCCATTTCCAATATCTATAAGTCAATTCTTCGAAAAATATCTATAAGTCAAGAATTACCATTAATATCGATATGTTCGAAATGATCGATATATGCGATATAAGCTTCATAGTTGATCGATATGTGTTATCTAAGAGTATACCTGTAAGCTACTTAGTGATATAAGAATTTGGATGAACTCCATTTTTAATATATATAGGTCAACAACTAATAGTACCAACGATATGTTCGATATGACCGATATGTGCAATATAAGGATCATAGCCTTCACAAATGATCTATGTGTCATCTAAGTGTTATATTTGTTAGTTATTTAATGTTATAAGAACTTGAATGGAATCCATTTCCAATATCTATGGGTCAGGATTAAACACTAACAATGATATGTTCGATATGACCGATATGTGCGATATATGTGCTATAAATGACCGATATGTGTGAAATAAATGTGTATTTGTAGGTTATTTGTTGTTTTAATATCTTGGATGATCTTAATTTCTGCAAAAACGATAAAAGTGACTTTTTTTAGCCATTTCCGATATTTCCACCGATATCATCGATATATCGGCGATATATTCCGATATATCCATTTTCGAGCAGATCGAAACAATATCTATATCGATGCAGCCTTCCTTGCTTGCAGTCGGTGATGGCAATTCTGGAGAAAGGACATGCAATGGGATATATTGAAGATGCGGTCTGGTTATTGGAGACGTCATTACATGTCCCTGGCATCGAGGAGGAAGAGCTGGTGGGATTCTTGACCAATGGGGGGATTTGTTCCCCGCAACGGTGGTATGGCCGAAGCCTCGACTGCAGGATGGAACAATCGAGATTAACACACGATGGTTGGTGGAGGTAACGAGGGTACCAGTGAGATGTTGTGGTCTCCAAGCGGTTCGAGAGGTGTTGTGATCGGTAGGGGAAGCAAAGAAGGTGATCATAACATGTCTTAGAACTGGTGAAGGTTGGCCGGTGATTGTGCTAATGAGGGGACCTTAGAGACCTCTACCGGTGGAGGTGATTTTCCAAATTGGTCAGGCGTGTTTCAAACTTTAATTGGTGGAAGCAAAAGATGTCTCGAATGGTTTGGAGTAGAGGCGGTATAGCTCGTGAGCGCGACAGAACTGGTGGGTGGATCGAAGGTGGTTGTGGGTTGGTCGGAAGGTCATCAATCGGAGGAAGGTGCGATGACAAATCTAGCGATCCACTTGTCAATCGTGCATGATCTCTAGAGTGATTTGTCATTTCCTGCGCGAGATCTGCAGGGGAAATCTCCCAACTTATTGGGAGGGAGCCCTAATTTGGGGAAACACCTTATTCATCCTTTTTTGAGGTGAGATTTTTTGGAGAAGTGGTTTTATGCAAAGGGGGGTCTTTCGAATTGGGTCAAGTCTCATATCTGATTTGGGAATGGGGAGGGGGTTGTTAGGTCGTGGCTTTTCAGCTCCGTTAACTTCGGATCCAATTGTTGAAGAGGACCTCCCGAGTGTTTCCCATATTTGTGTATCGAAGCTAGTTTTTCAGGAGACCTGATCAAGGGAGCGTCGTAGGTCTCGTATGGGCTTGTGTTGGAGCTCTCGGATATGGGGTGGGGATGCGTTCCCTCTTTGCTTTGCTCCAGGGGTGAGGGGCCTGTCTTAGTGGAGCTTCTTGGCGAGGGCGATGCTAAGGTTGGAGGAGTTGTTGTTGGGGTTGCAGGGGGTTGTGAAGTTGGGTTGGGAGAGGTGTGGTTAGGGGTCGGAGTGGAGGAGTAGAATGAAGAGGGGGAGGTTTTGGAGGAGGAGATGTCGGGGGTTGCTGTCCTAGCATGCCACTGGAAGACTGAGGATGTATTTTGGCAGTTTAGAGGGTTGATAGAGAGGAGACTGGCTTTGGGGGAAGGTGGTCGAGAGAGTCAGGGAGATCCGATTCTCTCCTTTTTATGGAAGAGAAGGAAGCTAGAAGCTCAGATGTGGTTGGAACATGAGCTGGAGGACGGGTTGTCTGTGTTGATAGGGGTGGGGACAACATGGTTGAAAAGTCGATTATGAAGGATTAATAAGGATCGTGGAGCCGGAGGAAGGTGACATGAGTATAGAGGTTGACATTCACATACGGGTTGCAATGTGTCTTGGTGTTGTGATACCCGTTGGTAACCCTCCGAGTGGGTCATGACGATTGCTAGTTGGAATGTAAGGGGGTTGGGGGACATAGAGAAGAGAAATGTTGTTGGGAGATCTTTTTAGTTAATGTGTTGATGTGGTGTTCTTGCAGGAGACAAAGATCGATAATTGGGATTCGTTTCTTTGGAGATCGATGGGACGTCATATGTTGGAGTTCAGAGTAGTATCAGTTGTGGGGAGTGTGGATAGAATGGTGCTACGTGGAATGGAGATGAATTTATGGTTTTTGAAGAAAAAATGGGTTGTAGATCTATTTCTATGTTTTTGGAACACAAGATTGGTGCGGGCGAGCTGCTTCCTAGTTCCATTTATGGAGATTCTAGGAATATGCGTGACCCCGCCTTATGGGTTGAGTTGAGAGCAACAAGAAGGGATTTTCAGAACATCCATTGGCTTGTTGGCGTAGATTTTAGTTTAACATTGCTTGCCTCGGACCACCCGAGAGTTCGAAGGGGCAGGATCGGGGGTCAGAAGACTTCATGGAGTTTTTTTTGTGGGAGAGCTGCCATTAGAGGTTTTGGATGCCACGAACAGGAGATTCACTTGGCGTAACTGCTTGTCGAGGTTTCGATTGGATCGTTTCCTGACATTTATGGAGTTATTGGAGATGTTCCATTTATCCACAGCACGGGTCCTTCCTAGATCAAGGTCAGATCATACTCTTATTTGATGGAGTCAGGAGAAGGGACGATTCCTCACTCGATATTCAGGTTCGAAAGAGCCTGTTTGCTGGATGAAGGTTTCATAGAGATGGTTGTGGACTTCTAGGGATCCGTACAGGTAGAGGGGTTAGCTACACAGAGATTGGCCCCAGAAGATTATGGGTTTGCTAGAGATGTTGATGAAGCACATGAAAGAGGTGCGTCAGAGTAGGAGTGAGCTACGAGACATTGCTGTGAAGGAGATTGCCAGATTTGATGGTGTAGAGGATGAGCGTGATCTTAGCCAGGAGGAGCTGCAGGCTAGGGGTGAGCACCAGAATACTGTGGCTGAGGAAGACATGTGGAAGGAGGTAAGTGGTGTCAAAGATTTAGACATAATGTGTAAAAGAGAGTGATGCAAACACAAAATTCTTCCATGTAGTGGCTAGTGGAAAGAGGAGGAATCTAATACACGACTTGCACGCGAAGTGGAAGAGGATCCATGGGGATGAGGCGATTGGTGCGGTAATTGTGAAGCATTTCTAGGATTTCAGCAAGAAGGTGTCATCCTCAAGGGTCAGGTGGCTAGGGAGGGGAGCACAGTCCTTGAAGCTTTGATCAATCAGAGACGCTTGTCTCTGAGTTCACTAGGGAGGAGGTGCGTATGGAAGTCTTCGATCTTAATGTATACATGAGTCAGGGACCTGATGGCCTTCCACTCTTTCAATAGGGAGTTCTGGGATGTGGTTGAGGATGTTATGAAGCTGATCTTGAAGTTTAGAGATGTGAACCGCGGACTAGAAAAGCTCGACAAATCTCTGCTCTTCTCGCTTCCAGAAAAAGGAAGGTGCAGAGCGCATTTACGAGTTTAGACTCATAGCTTTGTCCAATGCTACTTACCTTATTGTGGATAAGGTACTGACCAACTAGCTCAGTGTGTGTTCCGGACACTCGTATTTTGCCTGCTTAGACATCATTTATCCTAGGTCGTTAGTTGTTGGATGGGTGTGGTTATGGTGTCAGGGATAGTTGCAGATTGGAAACAAAGAGATGTAGTCTTCCTCTCGAAGGTGGATTTTTCGAAGGCGTATGATTGCATGAGACGACGATTCATTTAGGCTTCTTTGGTTTGGAGAGGTTTTCCGAACGTCTTGATTGATTGGATGAAGAGATGCAATACCACCTTCTCGCTTTCGGTTCTGGTCAATGGAAAGCTGGAGGATGGTTTTATTCAACCACAAATGGGGGTGAGACAGGGGTGCCCTTTAGCCCCCCTTTTGTTTTATCTAGCTGCAGATACACGGGCAGTTATGACAAGACTTGCAGAGGAAGGAGGATTTTTCAAGTACTATTCCACGGTTTATATTTTGATCCCAACTTTGCAGTATGCATACGATACCATTTTCTTTGTTGAGGGGAGACTGGCGTAGGGCATGGCGATTGAGGTGGTGTTGGATATCTTTGGCAAGGCCTTAAAATCCGGTTTCTCTCACCATTTTTGTGGGCGACCGAAACGAATTTTTGATCGAATTTTGGTCGAATTTCAACCTAAATTTCAGTCTTTTCGGTCGTTTTTTGAAATGGGGTCCCCATAATTCGGACAATATAGGCCATTTCGATCGCCCACTGAAATCGAAATTCTTCGATCGTAATTCGGCCGAATTTCGTCGAAATTTGATCCCCATGATCTTTGGAGAGTAGTTAGGGCTAAAGGTTAATGGAACAAAGTTAGCCTTGTCCCCTTAACCTTTCTCCAGATGCGGTGGCAGCTTGTGTGGAGGTTCTGGGAACAACACAGAAAAATCCACCTATTGGTTATCTTGGTCTGCCATTGATGTTTGAGAGACTTAAGCTGATAAATTGGATGCATGTTGTCGGGAAGCTGGAGAGGAAATTGGCAGGCTGGAAAGCATCTTATCTTTCAAATGATGGGAAGTTGGTTCTAGTGAAGGCGGTACTCAATAATTCATGTTTTTTTCCTTTTCGCTAGATTGTTATCAATAGGCATTTGTAAGCACTTGGGGGCTTTGATGAGATGCTTCGTATGGTCGTCGCGAAGTGGATGATGAGGCTCTGGGGAGATGGGAATGACCTGCTTTCTAGGCTGGTGAGATCTATTTATGTTGTATCACCCATTCTATGTGCCTATGTTAATGTTATGGTCTCGATGACCACTTTCTAGAGGGCTATCTGTTCGGTCTTGTCGATCCTGACAAGCTTGTTGCGGCCTATTTTGGGGGACGACCGAGGATTTTGTTCCTGGACCAATGACTGGTTCGATGAGGATGTTTTTGTGACTTGTATCCCAGATCGTTTGCTTTAGTTGTGGATAAGGAGGCAAGGGTTGCTGATGTGTGTATTGGTGGCTCTTGGATGCCTACTTTTGTGACCGAGTTGTCACATCAAAGGGTGGACGAGTTCCTTAGCCTTTCTAGTAGGCTCGCGAGGTTGGAAGTTAGAGATTCGTGGTGCTGGAGAGATGGGGTGTTCAATGTCAAAAGGTGTACAAGGTGGTTTCTGCGCTGGTTGTTTTAGTTGATACAGAGACATGTAGGGATTGTTCTAGGATCTGGGGATGGAAGATCTCTACGAGGGTCAGGATGTTCCTGTGGTTGTTGAGAAGAGAACGGGTCATGACATGTGTTAGGCGGGCCATGCTTTTTCCCGGAGCTGATGCCGGCTGCAGAAGGTGCGGTTGAGTGGAAGAAGATATCGATCATTGATCATTGTTTTTCTGTTGCCCTGGATCAATAGATTTGTGGCAAAATGCGGACCATGATGTCCAATGGGATGGTAGATATTCTTTTTGGGCTTCTTGACTGTAGGGATTGGTCAGGGTCCTTGGAAGGGTGGATAAAGGCATGTACACACGTCTGTGCTATTTGGCTAGCCGGAAATAATGTTGTCTGAGGGTGGGAGATTTTGCTCTGAGAATGTACTTGGGCATGCCAAAGCCCTATCTGATATTTTGCACTTGAATTTTTTATTTGTTTATGTTCGAATATATTTTTTGGATGGATATTTACTGGACGTTTATCCCATCTTTACTAAAAAAACCTTACATGCAACTAGATGATTGTGGAATTGGTTTATTTCGTACCAGGGTTTTATGCTCAACTCAACACCTATTTAACCTAGGCATCAAACGAATGACAGATGGAGACATGCAAAGGACCGAGGCTGCACAACTAGAAGTGCTCGCAGACGCAGTCATGATCCCATTATAGTAGGGATTGGGCGAAGGTTTATAACCAATCCCCGATGCTTGCCAAGTACACAGGATGTAGAAAAATACTTTGTTATAAGCATGTTCCATCACTCTGCTGACTTGCTCACGTCTCAGTTCTCAATTCTGATTCACATGCCTCATTCCTATCTGTTAGGGTTGAAAAATAGTTGCTAAAGCCCCGGGCTTCTTAGCCTTCTTTACTAGAAGCAAACCAATTTTTTACATCTATCCTCAACATTGTTCATTTGTATCCTTCCAACCTGTTTCTTTTCACGTATATTTCTCCAAATATCCACTTAATCAAGTAGTGAGATGCCAGCCCCTGGGAAATGAGACATGATCTACAAAGACCTATTGAGTCCTGGATTCTCTATCCCCTCGCTTAGTCATTCCTTTCTGTCTCTACACCCCTACCCTAGATTCTGCTCCTCTTGCATGCGCTGTTATTCAGAAATGCCCAGTCGTACCTTTTTGAAATAGATCACGTTCGATATCAAGAAAATTGTGAGAAACATGTGTGCGTGCATGCATGCACCTGTGTGTGTGCATGCGAGAATGCATTTGTATGTATGTGTGTTTCCACTATAAACAAATTACATGGTCAATTTATATTTGACTCTCTCCAAGCAACTATCTAGGACCTAATGTACTAATGTTATGCAAAACCCTCGAATGAGGGCAATGGATAAGGGAAATTAGCGGCAGACCCAGGTTTTTGTTTCAGATGGGGCACCATTACATGAAAGTAAATAGTGCTAAAAAAGAAAAACATAAATTATTATATTGACAAGATATAAGCAAGATATAATCAGTGTACAATTCAAGGAATGAAAAGTTCTATCTTGATATTATTCATTGTCTTTTCATTATATATGTATCAATATTTGCTAATTTAGCAACTATTCGGAGAAAATTTCTTTATGGACATTCCTGGACGAGGGACAAGAAATAAGGTGAGATAAGGGATAAGTGAGGTCAATCTCGTTTGGTTGATTTAAGACATAATAAAGGGATAATACTACCGGGGACAAATAAATGATGTAATCATGATATAATCACTTATCGTAGAATAGCTTATCATGAGATAAAGTCCTTTTGTCTGTGGATAAATGAATGTTATCACACGTCAAACTGTAACCTAAAAGTCAACAGATAAATAATACTTTTAATATAGCAATTAATATTATATTCATTGTCGATTTCAATAATCAATAATAATTTAACCTTACTAATGTAGAACTTGATCGAGGGGGCACATTTTTTTATCTTAGAATCTACGGTTTATATGGTTGAATTCTATAATGTTATTGGCATAAATGGGGGGGGGGGGGGCGTGCATGTGCCCCTCCTCAAGTATGTGTAGGTCCACCCATGGGGGAAATGCTATTTACAGGCAGTCAGATGATGGGTGAGCCTTTTCAATGCCAATTGAATTCGTGTTGATTCTCGCACATTACAAATAGTGATTCTCTAAAAATATTTGCTGTCTTTTATTTCGTGGCTTGAAGTCAACATGGTAAATAATTATCTGCATTCTTGGTAAAGGCTTATATGCTTAACGATTGATTCTAACCAAAGTCCTGTCAACAGCATTTGTCGCAAAGTTCATGAGCATATACAAGGAGTTCCTAGTTGCTACATTTGGCTGATGGTGCAGCTTGTTTGAAATTTCTGATGGATTGTGTCGTGAGGATTGTATGCCAACAAATCTGTTTCATATCTCTAGTTATGTGTATGCTCTTTTATCAAACCATACATTGTCTGATCTAGTAACGTTATTGAATTCAGATCCAGGATGACATCAATGGTTGCAAATTTTATGAATCAAAACCATGTTATCAGAGTTTAATTTATCATGCTAGTATTTTAGTCAAGGTTTAGAAATATAGTGTGCAGACTCACTCGAATAGGTCGCTGTATAACGAGTAAGCAGTATGCGGAAGAGTATGCGGGGAATGTAGTTTTGTGCGGTTTATAAATTTAAAATTAATGGTACTTCTTTATTAACGGTTCTTTTTTCGAATAAAGCGAATTTTTCAAAACAGAAAAAACAAAAGTTAAGGTAAGCTTGTACTTTTTACATAAAATTTGATAATAAAATCATGTTGATGTGGCATATATGTAAGCATTGTTATCCTCAATATAAGCTAATGAAAATACTGATAAAAAGAAATATTAAAGTCTAAGCTATATATCAATTCTACCTAGAATGCGGACCAGATATGTGTTCTATGCAGTTTGATATGCGATTATGCGGACCAAGCACATGGTTTAGACCGCATAATGCACTGCATGAAGAATATGATTAGGCCCACCATGCTGAGGCATACCTGAACATCGATTAAAATATTTACAAAGCTGAGGTTATAAGAATCTATTAGAGAATTCCATTCTTAGTATGTTGACGTTTTAAGGATCTGAATCTTCTGTTAATATGATATTGGTATGGACCATTGTCCCTGTCAGCAGTGTCCAGTTGTAGCTGAAGTTAATCTAGTCGTCCTTGCGAGACTCTACTTAATTCAGCTTATGATTTTTCCGTATTAGGGTGTCACAACATGTAATCTCCATTTGAACTAAGGGTATATATGAGAAAGATTTCTGTGATGTTGATCATTGAGGGCTCGCAAAGGTTAGCATCCGTATATTTTGTGGCAAAATATGACTTGTTGCTGCTGTGAACCCAGGTTTCTTGCTAGCATTTGTTGCATTGCGGAGAGCAGATCTTTTCTGCGGATGGTATGATTGCAGAGAGCAGATCTTGTCAAATAGGTAGTTCAACAGAGGTTCTGATTGGTTTTGTGTGGAACAATATATATTCTTTAGAAGTTTAGTAGTTGAGCAATTGCAAAAAAAAAAAGGTTTTTATCTTTGACACTAGAGTTTGAAAAACTTTTACGGAAGGGCCAACTTGAATGGAGTAGTTACACTATGGATATGGGTAAGGCTGTCTAAAAATTTTCAAGTTTGATTTTTGTTCAAAATTTGATTAAATAAGTTGTGAAGAGATTAAGCACCAGCTTAAAATACCTCATCGCTCAATACTTTGTTTGAAAGCACAAACCAAAATAAACACAAGCTTATGTTTGTTTATGTAAACGGACCGATCATTAAGGTAAGTTTGCTCAGATTCGATTAAAGTTGAATCAAACTGTTGAGAACCTTGGTTGAACTAAACTAATTTGAACATTGTGTTCATCTTTACAAATAGAGCCAAATATAAACTCCTAATTATGCCAAACACATTGAACATGTACAGTTGGGGCATAAATTGAACGAGTGGTGGCGGGTGACCCCTTTCAAGCACTCTCTGATCTCTTTGTTCTAGTTCCTCAACATAGGGTTCATGGTAATTCGGTTGAATGGGTACATGACCAGAACCATCAAGAATCATCTTAAACTTTTTGATATCCATTGAAATCATATGGAATGGGTGATGTCCTAGATCTGGATGTGCATGTGTTTCCCAAAATTATGAGAATTTTCTATCTAACCTACTTTAACTACCTACCTTTCATCCCAACTCAGCAACCTGACATCTATTCATTGGCTCGTCAAAATTCCCTCAACTCACTCGACACTTCTCGTACTCGGTTCGCTACTACACTGCCATCTCCACTTAACATATTGAGCCTTTCTTCGGGTGGTTTAGTCAACGTCTCAACTCCCTCTTCCAGTGCTACAAACTCTTGGGTGTCTGTAATCATGTTTTGTGCTTTTCCTTCGATTCCGCAAAACCTTGCATGGTTGTGCTGATGCCTTGAATTCACTCCTTTGATGCCTCTTCTCCCTTTCAAAATCAACATCCTCTTTGAGAATTGCGGTTATAAAGTTGTAATTTCTTTCGTAATGTCGATCAGTGATGAAGGTGATGATGGAGGTGCATTTTGGTGGTGAAGCTCGGAAGGGGTTGTGTGGGTGAGAGCTCGAGTCGGAAGGTGCAAAAAGAGGAAGGATAATAGTGTAAAAGTTAGCAAGTTCGTAAGGATTGGGACGTAAATATGAAGTACATGGGTTTGACATTCTTTCATTAAGTGCATCGATGCAGATTAAGTAATTATCTTGTCATACGTCTTTACTTGAAAGAGGCTCCAAAAAGACGGTAGCTCAACCAAGTTTGAATTTTTCTTTTCATGCGCAGGATGAAAGATCCAACTTGAGAATCGATCCATTGAGTATCATATTATGTACGCCACTCCTAATTTTAATGCGGAAATATTTCTAACTCCAAACTGTGGCATAATAACCAATCGCATGTTTGTGTAGACTTATAAAAGCCATTTTTTATAACATGGAGATACAATGTCACAAATGTAATCAAGGGTGTCAATTGATTTGATCATTCGAGTTCCATTAGGATTCCTTCAATGAAAATTTGAAAAAGTTCATTCGAAATTAAATGAATTGAATATGAATTTGATTTATGCATTCAATTCGCAAATGAATTGAAGCTGGATAGCCTGATTCATTCGATAATTATTCGATTCAATTTGATATTTCTATACATATATACACATTATATTATGTAACTATGCACATGCGTGAATACATACATGTGTATATACAATATACATGCATATATGTATGCATATTGATACTACTGGTTAAAGACAAAAGATTCAATTTTTAAAAAAGTAGAGTAGAAAATATTAATGGTATATCTAGTAGAAAAGAACAAATGTTTAATGTTGTTATCCTGATTCCCCATTCTACATTTATTTCGGTATTCCCACATTCTTTATCACACCTTATCCCTTTTCCTTTTCATTATTGACCAAAGATCCCACAATCCCATGGTAGATAGTGACACTCCCTCTCCTTAAACATGAAAACAATGGTCGTGCTTATTCAAGTTCCTCATTGATATCTATCGTAGTTCACGTCCTATCCAAATATCCCTCTTCTGCCTTCCGGCTAGTTTTCTTTGCATGTCAAGTTTGGGTGATGGCTATCATTGTCAAGATAAAATTGATCATGATGTGATTAATCTACAAGCTCTTTTTACCATCATGTAAGTTGTACCTTTATATATCATAAATATATCGATGATGCTCACGAAGTTACAAGTGATTTTGTAACACCCATACCCCCGAAGATAGTCCCACATCTAAAACTTACAAAGTGTGAGAGTGGATTATAAGTGCCGGGGATTATTACTTGACAAATTGGGCTTAAGCATTTTGGGTGGTTGTCAGCGGGTTCATTTGAACTCGAATCCAACAAGTTTTCAGGGCCAGTTTTCCTTGAAAATGGACCGGGGACCTAAGTCTGGGACGTTACAAATGATATCAGAGCGGGTTCCCGATGATAGTGGAAAGGGCTACCCGAAGGGACCTAAACTGGAAGCGTGCAACCACTACTGTCACTAGGAATAAGTGATTGACCATGTCACAATGAGGACGTTGCAAATATAAGTGGGAGGGGGGGGGGGGTTGTAACGCCCATACCCCCAAAGATAGTCCCACATGCAAAATTTACAAAGTGTGAGAGTGAGCTATAAGTGGTGAGGATTACTACTTGACAATTTGGACTTAAGTATTTTTGGTGGTTGTCAATGGGTTCATTTGGACCCGAACCCAACAAGTTGTTAGGGCCAGTTTTCCTTTATAACGGACCGGAGATCTAAGTCCGGGACATTACATATGGTATTAGAGTGGGTTCCCTTTGATAGTGGAAAGGGCTATGAAAACCTTGAAAACCAAACATGGACTAAAATACAAATCTTGACTGAGTTTGAGCTCAATTGTAAAATATGTATTTATCCAGTGACCAAGAAATTCAAGTAAGGATTTGATCACGTAGTGCTCGTCGAGATCTTTCCAACGAGTCCACGGACGTGAAAATCCGAGTTCGGGAGCTCGAATTACGACTAATTTAGCAGGACGGGGCCCGGACCAAATTCGGATCCGAACCCGGATCCGAATCTAGGGTTGAACCCATTAAAATCAAATCATCCTTTACCAAATCGACCATTCTTCTCCAGATACCTACCACCTTCTACCATCCTTCCTCCTCCTCCCTCTCCCTCGTTGGAGTCTCAACGGAGCTCACCGGAGCGCGTGGATCAACTATTCGGGCAGGGACGAAGCCAGAAAATTCTTCTTGGGGGGCTAAATTATTTCGGGTAGGGGGAGGAAAATTATTTAGATATTATTTATCTAATTTGTCTTGTCATTTTAATCGTTAATATTTGGGGAGGGGTTCCTCGATCTATGTGAGTTGCAAAAGAGGTATTGTAACTTTTCTTTTCAAATTTGTTTCTTAAAATCCAACCTTATAGATAGAATCTTCAAATAATGTTATGCATATCCTCCTAATTTCGCTCAAATCCAAGATCATTTGCTATTTTATACCAATGATAAAAAGTTTGATTCTCTTTTAAATGGGACTTAAGTTGCTTAAATATTGATTGGACTTTTAACCACTAAGATAAATTAGGAAATGTCATCAGATTTGAGTAAAATTTGGAACCTATTTAGAACATTAATGTCAATTTATGAGGTTGGATTTGTCATCAGATTTGAGTAAAATTTGGAGCATATGTAGAACATTAACGTCAATCTATAAACATCATATTGACCAAAAGATCCCTACAAAACTCTTCATATCATTGAAATACACATTTATTAATGTGATATTAATGAATACCATTAGATTTAATATGTTTAAACAAGTAACTATATATGTATGTGTGTGTGTGTGTGTTCGGGACGCTGCTACATGTGGCAGTTTCCCCAAAATTTTTTGTTTTTTTCAAAATTAAACCATGAATATTCATCTATATATTCCTCCTACATTGTATTAAAATTTTGTCAGAAACAGAGACTCCTATGCCCTCAATCTAGAACAGGTCGATTACAACAAATTTCAGACTGTTAAAATCACATGTTCTAGATGGAGGGTATAGGAGTCTATGTTTCTGACAAAATTTTAATACAATGTAGGAGGGGTATATAGATGAATATTCATGATTTAATTTTGAAAAAAAATAAAAAAATTTAGGGAAACTGCCACATGTAGTAGCCATGTTAGCTGCTACATGTAGCAATGTCCTTTTCACACACACACACACACACACACACACACACACACACACACACACACACACACACACACACACACACACACACACACACACACACACACACACACACACACACACACACACACACACACACACACACACACACACACACACACACACACACACACACACACACACACACACACACACACACACACACACACACACACACACACACACACACACACACACACACACACACACACACACACACACACACACACACACACACACACACACACACACACACACACACACACACACACACACACACACACACACACACACACACACACACACACACACACACACACACACACACACACACACACACACACACACACACACACACACACACACACACACACACACACACACACACACACACACACACACACACACACACACACACACACACACACACACACACACACACACACACACACACACACACACACACACACACACACACACACACACACACACACACACACACACACACACACACACACACACACACACACACACACACACACACACACACACACACACACACACACACACACACACACACACACACACACACACCACACACACACACACACACACACACACACACACACACACACACACACACACACACACACACACACACACACACACACACACACACACACACACACACACACACACACACACACACACACACACACACACACACACACACACACACACACACACAGTTTAATGAGGCTGCCCCAGCACCGTTTTCGATATTTTTTTATATTTTTTAAAAATATTACCATGTATATTCATCCCTATATCCCTCCTATATGCCATTCGAATTTCGTCAGAAACAGAGACTCCTACGGCCTCCATCGAGATGATGTCGATTTAAAAAATCATGTTACCATTAAAAAATGATTGTCTGGTTGGAGGTCATATGAGTATTTGTTTCTGATGAAATTTGAATGGCCTATAGGAGGGATATAGGGATTAATATACATGGTGATATTTTTCAAAAAAATAAAAAAAATACCGAAAACGACGCGGGGGCAGTCCCATCAAACTCATATCTGCGTGCATGGGTGCGTGGGTGTGTTGTGTGTGTGTGCGCGCGCGTCTGCATATTATTTTAAAGTCGATGTAGATAAAAATATGGTTGCAAACATGCCGATAAAATATGTATTTGTATCTATATATGTATACACTAGAAAAAATGTAACCATATCCATTTTAAGATCCTAAAAAATGAAAGAGGTATCCAAATCCATATCAGTATATGCAAAGAAATATAAAAGAATTATGGTTATCTATACCATATATGCTAAAATAAAAATTATATATCCGTGACGGTTTATAAACGGGTATGATGATGGACATATAGGGATATACAATATCCGATTATGCACATCATGTAATGTTAACAGTTAATTATTGTAGTTAGATCATATAATATATATATATATATATTGATTTTTTTGTTGATATATGAGGGGCTATTATAACATAACATATAAA
This sequence comes from Ottelia alismoides, assembly GCA_037367405.1. Lineage (NCBI taxonomy): Eukaryota > Viridiplantae > Streptophyta > Magnoliopsida > Alismatales > Hydrocharitaceae > Ottelia > Ottelia alismoides. The sequence continues at coordinate 324,560 of JAZKJV010011062.1, forward strand.
TTTTAATTATTGAATAGTGTATTTAGATAATGTATAATACTATATATTAAACATATATACAAGGACTTTCTTGAGAGCCGGGGGGGGGGGGGGGGGCTAAGCCCCCACCCGCCCCCCTCTCTTCGTCACTGTATTCGGGGTTGCAATCGCGTTGAGGAGGTCTAGGCAGCCCTCGGGGGTGGTTTGGTGTCATCAACGGAGTGCCATGTGCGCCGTTCTCCGCGGCAAGAGAAATCGAGGTAGAGAGATCTTAGAGGTACGGTGTCCACTCCCTCTTGTTGTGGTTCCACTTGAATTTCGATCACGTATTTTTCTCCATTAGAGCCATAGTTACAACTCCTTTGGATTTGTTTGTCTCCGATGGGCTGTGGCAATTATTGCTGCCCAAGGACGTGTTGTGTACACAAATCTTCTGTAGTATGTACATGTGATACTCAACATCCTTAGTTCCTCCATTTTGAGTTCATATGGACACTTGTTTGAAAAGGGAACATGCGATCTATTTTCCTTGTTGCCTCGCAACAATTGTATAATGTTAATGGAGGTTGTACGACTACTGGACTGAGGTTATCTTTGCATTCTTGAAAAAAACAGTGAATCAGATGATGAGAACATTGGTGGTTCCAGCTGAACTACAATTGTTGACTGATCATAGTTCACTGTTAGAGCAGAGTCAGTGACGTTGTGGTTGAAGACCATTATCTTGGACTGCTCCACATTAAAAGGGTCCTGCGAAGGCATGATGAAACAGGAAAGTATAAGCTAATGGTTCAGACTTTCTACTGTTGAGATAAACGTATCTCACAGTATCTTTTTATATTTATGTTATCTTCGTTTACTGCTCTTGTAATTAACCCATGGTTTTTCTCCTATATAAGAGAGCCTATGAGTTTCATCCAATAACATGTCTTATTTTTATTCCAACATGGTATCGGAGCAACGGTCCTAGACCCGGGTTCCATATCCCACCCAAAACCCTAACCCTACACCAGCTGCCTCCCCTTCCACGCGCGCGCCGTCCTCGCCGCCGTGCCCTCCAACACACCCTCCAACATCACCTCCACCTCTATTAGTGCTGCTGTGGGAGGCGGTTGCGCCCTCCTGCGCTGTTCGCAGCACCTACTACATGCAGTCCTACTGCCATTGGTGCCCCAACAGCCGTCTGCACCATCGGTGACACCCCCGTTGCCGCTTGGGGGTCATTGTAACACATTTTAGTGCTAGTTCGAGGTACATTCTGATCCGGAAACTGTGGTATATCCTGGTTTGTAATTTATTGTGGGGCTTTCGATCTCGAACGAAGAACTAGGGATGGTTGTATGAGTCTATACATACATCTCATCCATCCTATGACTCTGCAGGCAAATCTTTTCATTGATTTGCTCCCCACTTGTTCTACATCTTGGCTAGTTGGCATCATGTCAGAGAATAAGAGTGACGTGTTCTCCTCTTCCGATGCCTTCAAATGCCCGGCACCTATTGTGAAGATGGACATGACCAATTATGAGTTATGATCCATGCAATTTTGTTCCCTCATGTAGTGCCACAACAAGGAGCACATTCTGACTGACTCAGAGCCGGCGGACAAGACTGGGGCCAATGCATCATGGAAGCAAGACGATGCCTATGCTCGTATATGGGTCTCTGAGACACTGACCACGGAGATAGCAAATGATATTGTTAATCAACCAACTGCAAAGGCCATGTGGGATATACTGGCCGACACCTTTGGACAGGCGAAGAATGAAAGCAAGATTCTTCAACTGCAGTTCGACATTTTTTCGACAAAGCAGAATCGTCGGCCACTCCACGCACACTTCTCTCATCTGAGAGGCATGTTTAAGCGATTTCACAACTTCATGCCTAATACCACAAGCACTGAACAACAATATGCATATAGGAATGCTATCATGACATGAGTGTTCTTGTCATCTCTTGAATCAGAGTACAATGTTGCTCGTACTCAACTTCTGACTGGAGAGACAATCCCGCCGATGGAGGATGTCTACAAGCGATTGAGCATGATCACTACCACCTCCACTACTACGGCTCAGCCGACTGCCTCTGCTATGGCAGCTTCTTATGGCAGAAGGGGGTCATCCCAGTTTCGTGGCCGGGGACCTCGAGGTCGAGGAGGAGGCCGACAAGGTGGTTCTTGTACACATTGTCATCGTCCTTGTCAATCAGAGGAGACATGTTTTCAGAAGCATGGATATCCAGCGTTCGCACATGTTGCTGAGCAAACAGAGCATTCTATTATACCTGCTCCGGATCCGTGCCTCGATGACATTGTCTCTAGACTTAGAGACATGACGTCCACTCCTGTGACCCCAGCTACAGGTTCCTCAGATGAAGCAGCTTCTGCCAGATCTTCATCTAGTTCATTAGGTATTCCTTATGCTTTTACCAGTAGTAGCAGTTTAGAGATGACTGATTGAATTATGGATTCTGGAGCATCACATCATATTTGTGTAGATCGGATGCAGTTTCATTCTTACATACCTATCCCACCTGGATGATCTGTGGTCATTGCTAATGGGGTCCGTCTACCGATTATTGGTCAGTTGGAGATTGTTCTAGCCCCCTATATGTATCTCCAGAATGTCTTACATGCTCTGGATTTTCAGACAAACCTGCTGTCTATTAGTCAACTTGCAAAAGATTTACATTGTCGTGCCATGTTTGACCCGTCTTCTCTTGTGTTTCAGGACATATTAACTGGCAGGGTGATTGGGCATAATCGTGAGCAGAGAGGATTGTATAAGCTTGTCATACCACTGTCTGCTGGAGTAGTTAATGTTCCTTCATGATCTGTGCCTCCTTTCATGTGGCATCTTCGCTTTGGTCACCTTCCTATTCAAAAGATGTGTCATCTACTACCATCGATATCTACTGGTACAACATTGGACTATGAAGCATGTCAGCTTCGGAAGCACCATCGCTCCTCTTTTCCGAGTCATTGGAGTCGTCATTGTAGTCAGTCATTTGAGTTATTTCACTTTGATATTTAGGGTCCTAGTCGTGTTCCTGATCATCAGGGACATCATTTTTATATGGTTATTGTGGACGATTACTCTAGACTTTCTTGGATATTTTTGTTAAAACATAAGTCTAAAGTAGGTGCTATCATTAAATCTTTTCTTATTGAAGTCAAGAGTATATCTTCTCTGCTAATGTGAAATTCATTCGTAGAGATAATGCTTTAGAGTTTTCCACGTTGCATTTATTAGATTTTCTCATATCTGTTGGCATTGTCCATTAGACCTCTTGCGCATATACTTCACAACAGAATGATGTGGCTGAACGCAACACCATCACCTTCTTGATATTACGCGAACCCTTTTGATTCAGAGTCATGCCCCTCATTCTTTCTGGGGAGATGTTGTCCTCACTGCATGTTACTTGGTGAACCACATGCCGTCCAACATTCTTGGCGAGATGGTTCCCTTCTTGATTGTGTTTGCTGAGAAGGAACTATTCCACTTACACCTAGAGTTTTTGGATCTGTGTCATTCATCCACAACTTTACTCCGGGCCATGACAAGCTGTCACCTAGAACTGTCAAGTGTGTTTTTGTCGGTTATTCTCGTACCCAAAAAGGGTATAGGTGTTTTGATCCTGTAGGACGCAAATATTATATGAGTGCTGATGTCACTTTCTTTGAGTCTATTATGTAGTTCTCACCTATAAGTGACAGATTGTCTAATGCAAATTCTGGAGAGGATATTGTTGTTCCTCCATCTTCTCCACCAGATGAACCCCATGATACAGATCAGTCTCCCTCATCCTCACCACTACCACCACCTCCACCTCCATCTGCCCAGTCCATGTGTTTACCACTTGTGTACACTCGCAGGTCTTCTACTCGCCCCTCTGCTCAGGTGCCACCCACATCATCAATCACGCCTGAGGTATGTCATGAACACATTATTTCTACTGATGACACTGGAGTTTTGACTGATACACAGGAATGGCAGCTTCCATAAACTAGTGAGGCTGATGCCTTGACATACCTATTGCCCTAAGATGGCCTCGTCGTCAATGTGCCAAGTATCCTCTAGCTGCACATGTCTCTTTGGATTATCTTTCAAAGGAATACATGAAGTTTGTCGTGGGACTCTCTGCTGTTACTATCCCACGTACATATCAAGAGGCACTTCAAGACAATAGGCGGAGACTTGCAATGGAAGAAGAAATGACAACTTTGCAGTCACGTGGTACCTGGACCATTGTCTCTGCTCCACCATGTACATCTGTTGTAAGCTGCAAATGGATATTTACGGTAAAATAGAGGGTAGATGGAAGTGTGGACCGCTACAAGGTGAGACTTGTGGCACGAGGGTTCACCCAAACCTATGGGGTGGACTATCAGGATACCTTCTCTCCTATGGCCAAACACTCAACACTACGCATTCTCCTATCTGTTGTTGTTTCCCGGGACTGGCCTCTTTGTCATCTTGACGTCAAGAATGCATTTCTATATGGATATTTGCAAGAGGGGGTATATATGCAGCAACCACTAGGGTTTGCTACTGAGGGGGAGTCTCATAAGGTATGCAGACTCCATGAGGTGATTTATAGCCTGAAGCAGAGTCCGAGAGCTTGGTACCAGAAGCTATCATAGTTGATAGAACAATAAGAGTTTATGTGGTCTACTGTAGATCACTCACTTTTTGTTCAGCGAACGCAAAGAGGTACGGTTGCTATTCTTGTTTATGTGGATGATATTGTGGTTACAGGGGATGATGAGCAAGGGATTCGGGCTGCCAAAGAATTCTTAGGTCAACAATTTGTGACTAAGGACCTTGGCACTCTTCGATACTTCCTTGGACTGGAGTTTGCTGGAAACCAACGAGGTCTTGTGACGACTCAGAGGAATTTTGTGATGGATCTCCTCTCTGAGACCGGAATGACAGGGCGCAAGCCTGTTGCTACTCCCATGGATCCGAGCATGAGATTGTATGATGGTAACACTGAGGAGGTAGTCAGGAGGGAGACTCTTGTATGCTACCATCACCAGACCGGATATAGCTTTTGCAGTGAGCAAGGTTAGCCAGTTCATGGAGCATCCGAGGAAGGTGCATATGGATTCTGTCCATATGATCTTTGAGATATCTGAAGACCTCACCTGGTACGGGTCTTATTGTATTTTTAATTTCTTTCTTTTTCATTTCATTTATTTAATTCGTACTTCTACTAATATAAAAATCAAACTAAAAAAAATCACCAAAGAAGAGAAAAATAGCACAAGAATCCAAAAAATTAAGAGTAATGTGTAAATAGTGTATACCCTATTTACCTACTTGTATATACTCTCTCTATTTTAATTCTACTTTTTCATATATGTTAAAAATATAAAAATCTAGAGTGATGTGTAAATAGTGTGCAACATTTATATATTATCAAACAAAATCAAAGATAAATTATAGAAACTTCAAAGTTAGGTATTTTATACCTATAAAATACTTTAAAAAATTCAATTTGTACATATGAACTATTTTGATTTCTAGATCTTCATGGAGTAGGTAAATCCCATCGGGAGCTATTTTTTTCCAATATAGATTACATTTTCATTTGGTTTTGGTTCCTGTTTTATTTTCATTTTCTTTTTTTATTTTTGATTTCATGGTTTTGCCACATAGTGGTCCATTCCACCAGTCAAATGAGTCATACGACACTTGTTCTTTTGATGTGCCCTCCACATCACTGTACGACTAACTCCAATTAGCACTCCATATGACAGTCCCTCACTGGTCTTTGCCTAACCCTAGCATGCCACCACAATACCTGATGTTGACCTCTGGATCAACTACATATCCTACCTCAATGCAACTCCTCATCACGAATCAACAATCATACCAACTGCTCTCTACTCCATTTCTCCATGTTCTTTGTTAAACCATTTACTCTTCTCAGTGGTCAACCATGTAAAATATCTTAAGTTAGCTCTGTCGAATGGTTAAAGTGAGATAAACAATGACACACCAAAAGCCATAAAAAGTAAAACAATCAAGCATGTGTATCCAATTGTTTGTTTAACCTGAGTAAAGGGAAAAATATGGACCTAATCACACTTCAAACAACAAAGAAATTTAGATCTTCAGACCATGAACTTTTTATCATTTTTACGTGATATGGAATGCAAATGTAATGTAAAATTAAATGCAGACCAAGGTATTATGTATAGGGATATTTTTGCAAAATAGTTTTATGATTCAAAATATACCATAAAAACAGGATAAAAATATTTCTGGTCTTAGACTAATAGATGGATTAGGGCAAAGTATCTAACTTCTAAAATACATAGAAAATATCCAAGTGTTATGTTTTAACAAAATGACATGTTTCAAAATAGAGAATGTTATATACTCCATGAAATGTATTTTTGTATATTTAGTAATGCATGAAAAATGAATAATTTTTTCAAGGTTTATGTAATTTTTCAATCAAATAGAATGTATATTTGATGAAAGTCAAATAGAAGATGAAAATAGATGACATGCCCATGGTATAATGTTTTTGGATTCTTTTGGAAAAATATGGATTTTAATATGAAATAGAGAAATTTTGAGTAAATTAATTATAATAAATCAATCACTTAATATTTTTACAAACTAGAATGTACAAAATAGATATTTTAATGACGAGGTCAGGAGACCTTGAATTTTGGCAAAATACTAAGCATATAATTTAAAGTCAAAAGATCATAATGGCTCAAGAATTTTTTAAAATGATGGACAAAATATTTTTGAATTCTTTTGGGTACAATGTAAAGCATAAAATAACACGACAAAGAGATTTTTCAAAAAATTTCGAGAAAAGATTAAATTTATATTATTTGAACATCTGAAAATGGGTAAAAATACATTTTTTTAACTCTTTGAATTTTTATAAATCAATTAAATTTCAAAAATATCGAAAACAAATCCCACAACATAAAAATTTGGTTTCTCAACATCATATTATTTTTTATTCTTATAAATATAACAAACTGTAATGTAAAAATCAATTCCCAAGGACTCGAGTGAAGATGGATAGAGAGGAAGAAAGAGACATGGGGAGGTATGTGTAGGAGGAAGGTCTAATGAGGATGAGTAAGAAGAAGAAGAGTTCAAATAACACTTGTGCATATGTCTTTTAACGTCTGATTGGGAGGAGAAGGGACGACAACAAACCAGACAAACACAAGTGTTAATTGTGAAAGAATAAAGGAATACAAGTGATATTGTAAAAAAGACATTAACCCAAACTCATATTTATATTAATACACACTAGATTCTCTATAAAACAAGATCAAATTCAAAGGAAGTAGAGTTTATATGTGAAACTTGGGTTTTGTGACCTGATGAATAACCATTCATCTACTTTATTCTCCCACGTTACGCTTAAATCCTTATCAAGACACATGTGAATACATATAAAATTGTATAAATGAACATTTCTTATTTGGCTGAAAATAATACCTAATTATATGTAGTTATATGTATTTAAATATAAAATAAAAGAATAAAGAAAAGAAAAGAAAAATAAATGAAATATCAAAGATATTGAATGTCCGTAAACACCGATACCATGTCAACATTGACTTCGTTGACAAAGAATAAAACATGGGTAGATAAGGGTCTATATAGAATAAAGAAACCCTATTTTTCATTCTAAAAAATACCCATTTTTACTTTAATTTATTCTTCAATTTTTCTCACAAAATAACAAAATGATCAACACGAAACTGGTACATAAAAATACATAGAAAATTATAAATATAATTGCACGTAAAAATAATGTATTATGCAACTGGAACATACATATGAAAAAACCGTAAATTAAACTTCAGAGACTAATATCTTTTCCATACAAGATCAAAATTCGTCAAACTCACATCCACTGTATTTGAAATTAAATTCTCTATCTAATGAGGTTTGTTCCATTTAAAATGGGGTTAAAATACAAAAGTTAGCCTTTTGGGGCTCCATTGTACTATATACCTGTATATTTTATTCATTTAATTTATTCTTTATGTTTTTACCTTACTTATATTTTAAAATACTTGTAAATATTTTTTTAAACTTATTACAAATCTAAACACAAAATAAAATCATAGAAGTACATTAAAATAAATACTACATTAAAATATATAAGTATAATATACCTATAATGTATATAACTCTAATTATTTAAGTATGTAAATAAAATCATAACAATAAAATAAAAATATGTAAATATGTATTTAAATATAATATAAATATATAAAATATACATAATACAATAAAATTTAAAATACAAAATAAAAATAAAATAGGTCAAATATATATATATATAAATATACCTACGCATATATGTAAAAATTAACACTTAATATATAATGTGTAAAAATAATAAAATACCCATAAAATAGTACATAAAATAAGAAACATTTTTCATGTTTTAACTTTTATTAGTAAAATATGTAGATATTTTACTTTCTTTTATTTTTTATTTTTTTGTTATTTGTCACCTAGTGGTCCTACGTGGACCAATGGGCGCGCGTCAATAGTTGACCCCCGGTCCACTGTCTAGTATCTAGCTACTTCTCTTATTAGAGACCCATGACTTGCCTACCTCTTCCCTTCTCCATTTCTTGGTAATGTCTGTTGGTTGAGATGACATGATTTCTTCATCATAACTCTTCGCAGCATGATCCTCCATCTCGCCATGCCCTGATCATCAATGTACATACACTCAATTGCCTGTAATACCGTGATCTTTCGAGCTCCTCCACTTCTCTATAAATAAGGTCCTCAACCTTCCTTTTTTATTTTGGTCCCCCTTTTCCCTTTGTAACAACAAACCTTAGATCATTGGTGCACCGTGGTGATAGCTCAAAGCTCGCAGAGTCGTCGGCATGGAGAAGAAGAGGCTGAGGTGTGATCTGCCATAGATGAAGCTTGTTTCAGTGGATGCTTATCTACTCCCAGTTTCCGCAGGCATGAGGTGATAACTTTAGAGTTTTTCAATTGCATTTATCTCTAATAACTTAGAATTAGTCTTATATTAGCATTAGTTCCAATAAGATAGCTTTAATTCCACTTTGCCATTCGCCAGAGCTTAGAGCTCTGGCCACTATATCGCCATAAATCACCCTGTTTCGAATCGTTTTCATTCCCATCACAAACCTCATCGCCTTCTCCATCGAATGTACTACCTTTCAACCTCTGATTTCCCCCAAATTAGAGGAATCGAAGCTCCTCTTCCATCCACCGTTGGAGCTTCTCCGCCACTTCCTTTCATTGTGTTGTTCAGCTTCAAATTGGGTCAAGGAAGTCCCCTTGAGCCCTTTGTCATTTTTGTGTAGGTGCGAGTCCCAATAGATCACCCGGAGCTGGAATTGAAGGTGAAACAAGCTCCTCCAGGTCATCGAGAAGGAAGATCATCCACATCCCCATTGTTGGGACCTGGATGCATATGGACCCCTCCTACTGGTGTGGAAGTGTTCCAACAATGTGTTGGGATTGTCAGAACTGAATATGGTGGTTGAAGCCCCGAGGAATTGATGATCGAAGCATCTCCAGGGGTTGTTCTTGAGTGTTCTTCCAACTCCCTCTAGGATCGTTGGATTGAAAGCGTGGCCAATAATTAATATGGGCCGCTTAAATAGAGCAAAGCGTTGCATGCCCCCCATCTGTTAGATCATCTTAAGCGGTGCCACGTGGATCTTTCTCCGTCATTAGATAGATCACTTTAAGGGGTAAATGTCATCAAAGCCACTACGCCATTTAGTTTTATTAAATAGTTTTGTAAATATTAAAAATAATGTATAGTTTTGGATAAATTATAACTATGGGTCTGCACTCCATGGATATTGCATACTAGTCCCTCCGCCCAACATGTTGTCCTACGTGAGGGGTGGGAAATATTTCATTGGCGCCCTTATACTTTCTGGACCCGCTATTAAAAGCATGTTTAGTTTCTTATAATTGCAAACAAGTCCTTGTAAACTATGGCTTTTATTTTCGTATATATTTGCCTTTATAAATATTTTTATTGCTCAAAAATTTATAGGAAAATTAATATAAGTGCCTTGGATATTGCTTGTTCACATATATTTTTTGCATGACATTTTAATTACTTTTCCTATTTATTAAAAATACAAAACATGCATTTTTTGCTTTGACTAATTATTAAAACCCTTAAAAATTAGAAAAACACTTTCAAAAATTCCCCCCAAAATAGTATCTATATTAAACTATATATAACACATACCTAAATCCCTAAAATACAAAATATAAAACTTAAAAATTACAAAACCCTAAAAACATTATAAAGATTAACAAAAAATAAAGAAAAATGTGAAAATATATCTTTCTTTTTCCAATATGTAATATATTATATATTATATATACAAAATAGTTTTATGTTAATTTTGAATTGATGTATATTTGTTAATCCTAAAAGTATTTCGAATATTTAAATTGTGCACTAATTTATACAATTTATTAGTTTAAAAATACATAAAAATAAGCAAAAAATCTGTACAAAAATACCAAAATAGAGAAGATATAAAAAACACAACATTGTTTTATGTATTTGGAGTATATTTATGTATATTTTAAAATATAATTCACCATATACACTACATATTCTATATATTACTTATACTATTTATAATCTATATTACTATACATAATTATCTATTTTATTTTATAATTATAATAGAAATTAAAATTTTATGAAATCACATGAAAATAAAATATAAAAATATAAAATGGAAAATAATTTAAAATACATAAAATTAAATATAATAAAAACCACACATAAAAATTAGGAAAAAGACTAGAAATAAAAAAATGACTATTATTATTTAGTATTAATTAATAATTAACCTACCTACCAATTTGTTTCCCAAAGTTCGACACTCTATTGCTTGTTCACTATACACATTTTGTAGAGTGAAATAAAATAATTTTTAACTCCAGACATATTTTTATTACACATACATACAAACACACACATACACACTGTTTTGGTTAATTGTTGATTGAGAAGCTTAGATTGGTTATTGAGTGTTGTGAGAGCGATCGATACAACGATTGCCGGATCGAACTTGTCGGACAACACATGCCCTCCAGATCGGATGTTAGGTACCCCGTATCGAAAGCATTTTATCAAATGGCAATGTTACCAGGGTGAAATGCCATTGCCATATCCGTCACTCTAAGACAGAGTGAGTCACAACCCTTGGAAATAGAGCCAAAATCCCATCCTGGGTACAAACTTGTTATTGACTAGATTCACAAAGTATTGGCGCTTCTATCAGTGCGTGGGTGAGTAGGGATGAATCTGCTTACCGGCTTAGTCTGAAGTACTGAGCATAGGGCAATTATGATGGTGGTTACCTGTCTCATCATACCACGATCGAGTACCCCACAAGGGGGAAGTAACCGTCTCTCCTATCATCTTCCTCATATATTCTTTGGCTGAGTAGCGGATCCAGACCCAATGATAAGGGTTCTCTTAAAAAGTATAGGCTACAGGTTACAAAGGAAGTGGGAAGTAAATGGCACTCATTTGATACTACTCACTCTTCTATAGGGTTAGCCTTTAAGGACTTGCTAAAGATTGCATGAATAACAATAAAACTGACTAGATAAAAATAACCAAACTGTTACGACTTCACTGGTGTTGAGTTGGTAAATCCATTTGCTTTGCTGACTTTCTTGGTTCTAGAGTTAGGTGAAAGATCATAGTACCACACACTTGCACCTTATCTTTTTATTTCTTGTATCATTCCCTTTTCATAGTGATCAATTTGAGCCTTTTCTCATTTTCTCTCCATTCTATTCCTTGTTTCGCCCGGTGTTCATTATTATCTCTCTCTTGTTCTTTTGTTTCTCAAGACGTCGAATCTTTGATGGCTTAGTCCGGACTCTGCAGACGACCACACCAATTCCATAACCTCGATATCTCCTATAATTCGAGGTGATTCTGGAGAAACCAATTCGGATTTTGTAAACCACTCTAAAGAATCCTCGGCTTCTTCATGTCCAACGAGATCACCCTTGTCCTGACATTCCCCCTTTGTGCATGGAGATCGATCTATCACCATACACATTGATTGATTCAATATACATAAGAATTGACCTTAATTCCGAACATTCAATACTGATCGGGATACTTTTTATCATGCTAATATGTAGTTCGATCAATATTCAATTCACTATGAGTATGTTTTAAAGATGGCTCCACAGAAGGAGAAGGCAACATAAGTTGAGAAAAATGAAGTCAATGCTCCGATACTTGCCTCTATATAGGAGATTCAAGCACAACTGACTGCACATGCCGACACTCAAGCTAGCTTCTAGGAAATGTTATTGGAGCTGAGGAGAGATAGAGAGCACATACGAGGAGGAGGAGGTAGAGAAGCACATGAAGATGGACCTTGTGTAGTAGAAGAGGAGGAAAGAAGAGAGGATCCCAAGCCTTCCTTGAAAAAAATCTACAATCCTGGTGCTGGCTAGATGACGGTGTGGATCCAGATTCCACCAGTCCATGGACACTTCAAGATGAAGTTACAACTCTTATCTCTTCTTCCATTGTTTCACGGGAACACAAACGAAGAATCTTACAGTCATCTCCAGCAGTTTGGTCGCATTTGCGACACCACTCACTACCCTAACTTTCCATTAGGTGTAGTCAAGATGACTGCATTTCTCTTCAGCCTTCAAGATAAGGCTCTATACTAGATAAATCATTTGGGAAAGGGAGTGACGATCTGAGAGGAACTCAAATCAACATTCTTCGACAAGTTCTACTCTCTCGGTTGTCTGAATCAGATGTGCGCCCACATCTCTAACTTCTCGTAAGGACCGCATGAGTCCATTCATGAATTATGGAGAGGTTTAAAGGTTTACAAGAGAAGTATCCCCACAACAACATCCCAAGGACCTGCATTCTCTAACACTTCTTTGAAGGAGGAACCAAGAAATCCAAAGGTTGATATATGAAACGTGTGGCGGATATCATTTTAACAAGAGGTTGAAGATGTCGTATGGCAGATCTTTGAAGAAATGGCCGAAGGAGAGGCTGCCGAGTCTTCATCTCACGCATCATAGAAACAACCAGAGATGCACCACAAGCCCGCCAACATGGCAACATCTCAGGAAATGGACTTGGATGAGATCTATAATTTCTGCATTATTGGGAACCACCTGTCCACAGTGGACATCATTGAGAAGCGATCACATGACCTCAAGAAATTATCTGTGATTGAGCAAAGAACAAAGAATATGGACAAACTGGACCAGATCACCAAGTAATTAGAGCTCTTGGTGAGCATCATCAACTCTTGCAAATCTAGAAGTGCATCGACCACAACTCCTACCGAGCCGAAGGAACCATCATATTCATAGAGTTAAGGAAGCTGTCTTCCATCCAGTACATGTATTACGTGTAGGAATTTGACTCGGCACCACCATCACCGTAGCCATAACAACAAGAAATGATTGTGTATCGACCAGAGCCCCAATCTTTCGTAGAGCCATTATTCCAACCTCCACCTGAGATTCAAGAGGTGAACTTTGTTTGGAGAAATGAACAACGACTGACCCGTCCAAGCAGACAACATCAGGGTCAGTCAAATGCCATTCGACCGTACCACCAATATCATGGTTGGAATTTATCCAGAGCCAACCTCAATAACATTAGTCTCCACCTTAAGTGAACACATGAAGACAGTCTTACCCGCAACCGGTGTATCGCCATTAGCAGCCATATCACCATTACCTGAGTTCTCAGTACAGACAATATCTTCCCCCTCATCATTATCAACAACAACATCCTCCTTAGCACTATCATCAGAATAATCAGTCGTAACCTTCGCAGCAACATTACCAGGCTTAACATGGTCAACAGGCTGAATCATTAGAGGTCACACCCATCAACCCTGCATTGGACTATTTGGCTCAATTGGGGAAGAGAGTAGCTGAGATGAGATAGAAAATCGATAACCTCATCACCACCAAGATGATCATTCCGATGCAGATTGAGGCAAACTCCAATAGTTTTAAACGCAAAGAGAAGAAGATAGTCAACAATATATCCTCCAAGCCCAAAGAATCATGTATAAATGCTTTTATGTTATATAATATTGTGACTCTTAGAAGTGGTAGGACTTTACAACAATCTACATCTGTCAAGGGGAAAAATAAGACCATCCGGTGAATCATCATCTTTTGTATCAACCGATCAACAACTAGGTCAGGTGACAAAGAAGAAGGAGGAGGAGTCACACCTGATTAATAAAATACAAAAAATGAAGAAAAAGTTTAAAAAACAACATAAGGGCCAAGGCAGAGATGATTCAGCCCAGAAGGAAGCTACAGCTGATTCCGATTCGACCAACGAAGCTCCTATGAAAACTTTTTTACCTGTTTTGAATGATACACCCCTTCTTCCCAATCATTTATAAATAATGATCTAAATAAGAACAATGCATTTTAGTTTGTAAATATTCCTATTTCTAGATGCAATGAAAAACTCCAAAAATTAGAAAATTAAAAGCTGCATTGTCTGATCCTAGCATTGTTGAGGTTTTTCAAAATATTTTTCTTGAAATGCCATTGTTAAAAGATATGGAATACATGCATTCTGTGAATAAATGATTAAAAGAGGTGTGTACATCAAAGTGTTATCCCTGCAAGGACAGATACAACAGAGCAGAAAAGCACATACTCACCATGGCCACTATGAATGCAATCAATGATCTCCTAGCTAAAAAAGACAAGGGAGCCATTTTAATCAGATGTGAAATATTTGATCAGATTTATGAGCGAACTTTGCTTGATAGTGGTTCTTTTATAAACCTTATACCCTCCTCGTTACTTCAGGAATTTAGGCTTGGATCACTTAAACCCACACACATGTGTAGTTTACCGATCAATATATTAAGCAACCCAAAGGTGTATCAAAGGACATTATTGTAACTGTGCAAGACATGAAATTCCCAGTGGACTTCTTTGTCTTGGACATGGATCCCCTTACACAGTTACTCCAGACCTTCATTATTCTTGATCGATGTTCCTTCGAATAACCAAAGGGGTAGTTGATTATGGTTTGTGAAGATCACATTCCACTCCTACAGTGAAAAGGTTACCATAAATATGATCAATGAGCTAAAAGTCACAAAAATCACATCTGAGGAAGGAAAGCCAACATTTCTTGTAGAATCCCATGATACCATCGAGCATATTAGATAACATTGTTTGTCCATAAATGATATTTTAACACGAGAAACCCTCTTTTTAGTGGAGGACCTGGACAACAGAGTCTACTCTTACACCTTTTCAGAAAGGGAGACTAAAGATGAAGCACCGATCAAGCTATTCCAAGAAGATTTAAGACAATCTGAATAAGAACAAATCATTGAAGATATGTTTGATTCATTATTGCCAGAGCCATGAGGAATAGAGGTGAACAACACCACATTATCAACAGAGTATTCACCTATCAATTCAATTTCATAAGTAGCAGAGAAGCTGACTCATCAATTTCCTAAACTAAAGTCGCTTCTGATAGGTCTTAAGTATACTTTCCTTACAAGTGAGCAGAATATATATCCAGTTATCATCAGCAGCAGATTGACAATGGATAAAGAATCTCGCTTGCTAGAGATTCTAGAGAGATAACCCAAGGCACTTGGTTGGAATGTTTTGAACCTCTTAGGGATAAATTCTGACTTGTTTCACACCATATCTATTTAGAGGATGATTGTAGATCGTCTTGCGAATTTCGGAGATGGTTAAACCCTGAACTTCATGATGCCATCATGTAAGAGATCATGATATGGTGTGAGGTTGGATTTATTTATCTCATCTCCAACTCAAAAATGTGTTATCCTATTACACATAGTTTTGAAGAAATCCAAAATTACAATGATTACAAATGATCAAGGAGAGGAGATTTCTACACGAGTACCCTCTTCATGGTATGTTTGTATTGATTATAGATGATTGAATTCAATGAATAAGAAGGATCACTTTTCTTTATCATTTATTGATCAAGTGCTTGAGAGGTTGGCCAGGAAAGAGTTCTTTTAATTCTTGGACGGGTACTTCAGGTACAACCAAGTGCTAATCGCTCCTAAAGTTCAAGAGAGAACAACTTTCACCTATCCATTTGGAACCTATGCTTTCAAGCGGAAAGCAATCGTATTTTTTACTTGGGCAAGTTCAAGGTCAAACTTGGGGAGTCCACTATCTCCTTAAGATGATTTTGATATCATTTTTTTGAGGAATATTTTTAGAATTTCTTTAATGTAATTTATGAGTGAAATGCAAGTGCAAAAATCTTGATGGATAATGTCAAATTAGTCTAGAATGGAAAATCCAAATTAATACGAAAATAAACTCAAAAATCTAGAAGGCTATTTTTTCTTAATTATTTATGAAATGACAAATCCAAAACACCTTTTTTATATTTTTAAGATGTAATATGCATGCATGACATTTTATAGGTTTTATGCAAAATTTCATGCATATGGAATGCAACAATTATGAAAATTTGATAGTAGGCTAGAAATTTATTTTTATAAATTTTTGGATACAAAATGAATTTCTATGAATTAATTAAGCAAACTATGTGATTTTTAGTAAATTAAATTTAATAATAAAAAGCTAATTATTTTCCAAAAAACAAAATTATCCTGGATTTATACAATCAATAAACACATGAATAATTCCAAATACTTAAAATACCAAGTTTATAAACAATTAAAAATCATTCACTTTAATCACAAAATAATTTATTTTATGTAAATTGGACATGAAAATGATGTCAATTTTGGAGGCATTATAGAGCACACATAATTCTATCTAAGATGAATTTTTGAGAATTTTAGGAACATATAATTATTTACTATGAATTTCAGAGATCATAGTTGGTAAAGTATGCAATTTTTTACTACAATTAAAAAATTAATAATTCCAAGCTCACAAAAGTACAAATATATCATCACATAGTAGAGAATGAACTAATTAATATACTGCAATTTCTCAAATTAAAAATAGATGCCAAACAAAGGTTCTAAAACATGTTCAAACACAAGGGTGTCTATGAAAAAATTAATCGATTAAATAACAACAACAACAACAACAAAAAAGCCCTTTCCCACAATTAAGTAAGGTCGACTACATGGATTCTTCTCCTCCATCAGATCTATCGTGGATCAATCTGGGGCTTATATCCGCAAAACTAAGTTCCCTTCGTATAGTCTCTTTCCAATGCTTCTTGGGCCGTCCTCGCCCTCTCTTAACCGGCTTAACATCCCAACACTCGCATCTCTTAACTGGTGCATCAGTTGATCTTCTTTGCCAATGACAAACCATCTTAAGAGATTTTCTCCCATCTTATCCTCGATCGGAGCCACACCAACTTTCTTTCTGATTGCATCAATCCAAATCCGTTCTTTACGTATGTATCCATACATCCACCTTAGCATTTTCATCTCTGCTACATCATTCTCTGCACATGTCTATGGTTCACAAGCCAACATTCAGATCCACAGAGCATAGCAGGTCTCACGACTGCTTTGTAATACTTTCCTTTAACTTTTAAAGGAATTTTATTATCACAGAGGACTACAGAGGGTCCTCTCCGCTTTAGCCAGCCTACATTTATTCTATTAGTAACATCTCCATCAATTTCCCCATCATGTTGCAAAATAGATCCCAACTATCTAAAAGAATCTCTCTTTTGAATGTTATCGCCACCAATCTTTACCTCAATTCCTTCCCCATTGCTTCCATTTAAGGTACACTCCGTATATTTCATCTTAGCCCTACTTATACGAAATCCTTTTGTCTCCAACTCATGTCTCCAGACCTCAAGCTTCTCATTTACTCCATCTCTAGTCTCGTCAATCAACACAATATCATCATCAAATAACATACACAAAGGTAACTCATCCTAAATGTGATTTGTCAACTCGTCCATAATCAAAGTAAAAAGAAATGTACTTAAAATTGAACCTTGATGTAAACCAATGTTGATGTCAAAATAGCCAGTCTTCCCAGACGGGGTCCTTACACAAGATAAAGCCCTATCATACATGTCCTTTATGAGGTTAATGTATAGGACATGTATTTGTCTCTTCTCCAAAACTCTCCACAATATCTCTTGTGGGACAGAATCATAAGCCTTCTCCAAATCAATAAAGATCATATGGAGGTTCTTCCTTTTAGCTCTATAAATCTCCATTGTTCCCCTCAGCAAATGGATGGCTTCAATAGTTGAGCGACCTGGCACGAATCCCAATTAGTTCTATTTTACGTTGGAAGCTTTCCTCAACCTTCTTTCGATCACATGTTCCCAAATGTTCATAGTGTGACTCATCAACTTGATACCTCTATAATTTGAACAATTTTGAATGTCTCCTCTATTCTTATAAAGAGGCACCATGATACTCCTCCAATCTTCATTGATTTTCTTGCTTCGCCAAATAACATTGAATAGATTCATAAGCCAAGTCAAACCGCACTCACCTAAAACTCTCAATACTTCTGCAGGGATGTCATCCGGTCCTACAACTTTCTCAAGTCTCATAACCTTCAAAGCCTCCTCTACTTCCTTTCTTTGTTTCCGTCTATAGCTTGCACGATTCAAGTAGCTTTTGCTACTAGATAGATCACCCGAAGTGATATCTCTATTTCCTTCCCCATTGAAAAGTTTATGGAAGTACTACTCCCATCTAGTCTCTATATCCTTATGAGTAACAAGCACGTGACCTTCCTCGTCCTTAATGCATCTCACTTGATAAAGGTCTTTGGTCTTTCTTTCTATTTCTTTGGCCAACCTGAATATATCCTTCTGGCCCTCCTTAGAGTCGATATTTTTATGTAAAACTTCATAAGCTTTTGACTTAGCTTCACGTACAGCCTTCTTTGCTTCCTTCTTTGCTATTTTGTAGTTTGTGACAGTTTCCTCTTTTCTATCCTTAGACATAGCTTTAAAGCATACTCTTTTAAGTTTTAGATTCTCTTGCACCCCTTCATTCTACCATCAAGCCTCCTTTTGACATGGAGCTCCTCCCTTTGACTCGCCTAGCATCTATTTGGCTACCTTTTGGAATTAAGATGCCACTACCAACCACATCTCATCTGCACTTCCGCTACAGTCCCAAGCTAAGTCTTCTAAATTCTTCTCCTTGAAGCTCGATTGCTTCAGTGGAAGATTCCACCATTTAGTTCTAGTGATCTTAGGAACCCTCCTTTTCTTGACCATCCCTTTTATTTGCACATCTAAGACTAACAAGAAATGCTGGGTTGTCGAACTCTCTCCTGGGATAACATTGCAATCTTTACAACACAACCAATCTCTTCTCCTCAATGTAAAGTAATCTATCTGTGTTCTAGTTGGCCCACTCTTATAAATAACTAGATGCTGCTCCCTCTTCTTGAAGAGAGTGTTTGTTATGAAAAGATCATATGCCATTACAAAATCCATAATGACCTTTCACTATTCATTTCTATCCCCAAAACCATGTCCTCCATGAACACTAACATACCCTGAAGTATCTTTTCCCACATGTCTATTAAGATCTCCACCTATGCAAATCATCTCTCTTTGTGTGATTCCTTGTAAAATCTTATCCAGATCCTCCCAAAAAGCTTGTTTAGTCTTTTCATCTAAACCAATTTGCGATGCATAAACTGAGATGATATTCATAATTCCTTCTTAAAGCACCAATTTTAGCAAAATAATCCGATCAACTAATCTTTTCACCTCAACACACAATCCTTCAATTCCTTATGAACAACCATTCCAACACCGTTTCTACCCTTATCTTTACCTGAATACCAAAGTTTAAAGCATGTTTTCTTGATCTCCCTTGCTTTCTCTCGAACCCCTTTAGTCTCTTGAAGACATAGTTTGTGAATCTTCCTTCTTTCCATCGTAACCACTATCTCCATCAATTTTCTAGTTAAAGTGCAAATATTCCAACTACCAATCCGCAACTTCCATTGCAATATCTTTTGGATTAACTTCTTTACTCGCATGCGTCTATTATGCGAGAACCCTTGCAAATTTTGGACTGTATCCAGGCGGTGATGCAACAGAAATAGCTTAATTATCCACATGTGTTCCTCATGCGAGAACCCTTGCAAAATTTGAACTAAGTCCAGGCTGCGATGTAGAGGCCCTTGCCAATTTATCGTTGCATTCGGGTGATGCAACACATCACAGGTAGGGAACACCCCAACGAAATCTGTATGTTTGCTTAAATCCATGTTGAAAAGATCCAACTGTCGTGGGACATCTTCCTGAATAGTATTTTTTTAAAATATATTATTTAGGAAGTTGTCTCCGATTGTTTTACTCTGGCTATCGGCTACCTAACGCATCCCTCCTCATTTACCCGGGCTTGGGACCGACCATGATAGAGTTAAAAAATTAAACGATTTAGTAACTGAAATAAAAAGCTAAAAGGGCTACAATGGGATTACCAAAACCTAGAGTGGGTTCATTGCAATTTCACATTGACGGGCGTGCACTGCACGTGTTGGCTGGTCGATGTGGATGCGTGCGTAAATGTCCGGGAGTACGAGGGCTTCACCACAAAATTTCCCACTTCGCGTGCAGCAAGCATGACTTTTGGAGGCTCGAGAGATTCCTTGGTGTCGGTGCTTGACGTCGCTTGTGTTGGTAGCTTCGTGCCACCCTGAAGCTTGTGGCTCGAATTAAGGATCGGGGTCGGCAATGTGGAGCGTTACGGGTCGTTTGACTAGGAGTGAACTCCAGATCAAAAGTACTTGGAACTCCTCTTCTTCTTAACTCAACTGGATGGGCTTCGTGCTCGACTACACATGAAGAAGCATGTAGCTTCAATTGTTAGATATGGAGCTACATGTAGGGAGGTAAGGGATCTCTACAGTGAAGGGATGTAGCTAAAGGCGATGGAGGAGCATCAACTATTGGGCGACGGTGGTGTGGTGACATGAATGAAGCTCATGATGGTCGATGCAGTGAGGGCTTCCAGCTACTACTGAAGCTCATGCTAGGCGAGGGAGCTCCATTTGTTCCTACATGGTTAGAAAGAAGGAAGAGGACAAATGGAGTTCCTATGTGAGAGGTGGATACCGAGACAAGTGTAATGGAGCTTGTTGTGAGTATCTAGATATGAAAAGAGTGATATTCTCCAATCGATCGCGGAGGATCTGGAGTTGAGCACTCCGGTGATGAGTCACCGGAGGTGATGAGATATGACAAAGAGAAACGAAAGCGAGGGGGGAGAAGCGGAGATGATTTTTGACGTGGGTTGAATCAGTGGTGATGGTGGTTGGATTCTAGAAAAATGAAGAAGAAATAGAGGTGGGGAGAAAAGAGAATAAAAATCAGAGAAAAGGGAATTAAGAGGGAGAAGGATGGAGAAGAATATAAAGAAGAGAGGGCGAAGATGTTTTCCTGATGGGTATGGAGGAGGTTCCTGACGACTGAGCTCGAAGGAGAGCTTTGATCGTCGCTCGATGAAGGGGCACACCTTCAGAGATCGATGGTCTTCTTTGTTGATAAAGCTGCAACAAAGGAGCGAGTTGCTCCCTTAGATTTTGTCGGAGATCAACCTCACTCATCTTCGCATCGACCAACCTTGGGTAGCTATCACCAATTAAGATTTTTGGGAGCTCGAATCTATACATGCTTCCGTCTCCAAGATTGCAGAAGAGCTTGATGGCTTTGTCGAGCATGAGGATGAATAGGTGGAGGTCGTGTAGAGATGGTAGAGATCGTTTGGGGAGCGGTGGGAGTCGCTAGCAGTCGGAGAAGGCGGAGGACAGGGATGACAATCTGGGTAGTTGGACTAGCCCAGATCAGAGGGGAATGTATATGCCATATGATAAAAAGAAAAGGAAATAAAACAAATGAAAATAAAATAAAAATAAATAGAAAAAGAGATTTAACCATGGTTGTTGGATGAAGGTGTACTTCATACAACTCCCCATCATAAGGGCACCAAGATGGGTTAAGTGGGGACACATGGCAGCTCTAGGAGCGACCACATGTTGCTACCACAAAAATCCAACATATAAAAAATGAAGTTAAATCAAAAAGTGGTCTTAGTGAAAATTGTTCATCTTGATGAGATCTAAAACTTTCATGATGGAACCAAAACCCAAATAAGTCAGTTGTACAAAACATATTTTTAGGGGTCTTCTATATACATAGAATACCTGTATTTTTAACATTCTACAATTTTTGTGATTTTTAAATAAGATAACATTTAATATAAAGTCGAATAAAATATAAATTAATTATTTACACCTTAATCTAGTTTTTTAGAATTTTAACGATTTAGAAAATAAAGAAATAAAAGAAGAGAGACATATATACAGACTCAGAGTGACTCATTTTCTTTTATTTTAATTAAATTTTGATTGGGATTTTTACATTTATTAAAATATAAATCAAAGAAAATAAAACAAAAAGAGCTAATTTTTTACATGAATGATAAGGTTAAATTAGTCAATATATCTAATAACAATGAGGTCCCACAACCCAAGTTTCACATATGAACCTCGGTTCTTTTGAATTTGGTCTTGTTTTATAGATAGTTGAATGTAAATTAATTCAAAAGTGAGTTGGAGTTCATATGAGAATGTATGTGAGAGATATTTGTATTCACAACTTTTTATCTAAAAACTAGGGTTTGGGTTTATTTGACATTTATACAAGTTATTTTTTTTTGATATTTTTCCATTATTAAGGTTAGTAATATGTACATAATGTTGATTTTATTTGATTTGGAGTTAGTGCAAAAATAATTTAAAATGAGGGATGTTATTGTAATATAATGTGATCATATATATAGAAATCCGGGCTTCTTATTAATGCAATTATGAATGATAAAACTTGAATATTATTTACACATGCATGAATGATAAGAATGTAATTTAGATGGATAAATTCAATTAATTACTTGGAAAAAAAGCTTTGTTTTCATCTTTTAGAGTGATGAATCACATATTCATCAGTAACGTGTCCACTACATTCCAAAGATGCATGTTGGTTGTTTTTGCCGACATGGTGGATAGTTTCCTCGAGGTTTTCATGGATGATTTCACAGTCTATGGTGATAGGTTTGATGCTTGTGTTGCGTACCTAGACTGAGTACTTACAAGATTCCAGAAAATTAATTTGATTCTATCATGGGAAAAGAGTCACGTCATGGTTGCAAAAGGAATTGTACCGATCCATGTCATCTCCAAGCGAGGCAAGGAGGTCTACAAAAGATTCATTAAGAACTTCAACAAAACTGTATGACCGCTTACAGATCTTTTAGGCAAGAAGATCACCTTCATTGTTGATTAGATAGTTCTCCAAGCCTTTACATAGTTGAAAGACCTCATCACTCAGACTCCCATCCTACAACCACCAGATTGGACTCTCCCATTTGGGATCATGACAGATGCATCTGATTTCTCCATCGGTAATGTTCTAGGATAAATAAGTTATAATATTCCTTAGGCTATTCATTATGCCAGCAGAACACTTGATTATGCACATAAAAACTATACAATTACAAAGAAAGAGCTATTGGCAGTCGTATTTGCCCTAGAAAAGTTCAGATCCCATCTCCTCAGTTCGAAAGTCATTGTTTACACTGACCAATCTACTTTACGGTATTACAACAAAAGAAGGATACAAAATCATATCTACTCAGATGGAGCCTTCTCCTTTAGAAATTTTATTTAGAAATAAGAGATAAAACTGGAATTAAAAACGTGGTAGCAGATCACTTATCTAGAACTGAACTGTCAGATACTTGGTTGAGTAGTGTGCCGATATCAAAAGCCTTTCCAGATGAATCTATTCTCGATGTTGCTTCTCTCCTTAGTATGCTGATATTGTGAACTATCTCATTTTTGAGAAAGTTCCACAAGATTGGACAAGAGTAAAAAGGACAAATTTTTGCATGATATTCATTTCTACCAGTTGGAAGATCCACACTTTTTCAGGGAAGGTGAGGATTGCATTTGGAGTCAGTGCATTCCTCAGGAGGAGTACACTGGTGTCCTCGAGTACCGTCATAATCTCGAATATGGTTGAATGCACGACGAAAACAAAAGCATTGCAATGCGGACTCTATGTCCCACACTATTCAAGGATGCCACAATTTATGTGAAAGGTTGCACCGTCTGTCAGAAAATGGGAGGAACCCTTACTTCCAAAGATTCGATGCCCCAAAATTTATTCAAATCTCAAATATTCCCGATGCCTAGGGCATTGACTTTATTGGCTCATTTGTTGGATATGCAAGCCCAAGACGAACCATTGTGCAATAAATGTTATTGCAAGTCATTCCCTAATCTGAATAAAGAATAGCTAATTTGCTTAATATGTCCCACTATAATATTAGGGTTATGCACCATGGACATATTAATGATCATATAGCAGTTGATTCAAATATTGAATCATAGAGGGTGGTTCTTGGATGATATCTAAACGATAGCCAATTATTGGCACCAAAAGTGAATGAATTAAAATTCGAAAAGTCCCCATAGTGAAATTACTTTTGCATGTATTTATGGATCTATAAGAAATTAAATTTTGCTTATTGTTTCCCTATCAAGAGACATGAAATAAACACCTTAATTTAGTATCAAAATGTTTGAATTTATTTCATACGATACCGACTCCGTTTGCCCTAAAATTCCATATCAAGTGGAGATGAGTGACGAATCCCCATTCATTACTCTTTATTCTTTTATTTTAGCTAAATATCTTGGCAAAACATCATGCATATGGTAAATACAATAAGTTATCAATAAGCATGCATTTGTTAATAATTGATAATTAGCATGTATTTGTGCAAAAATAAAAGAATAAAGAATAAAAGAGGAAGAGGAAAATATTTAGAATAAATATTGAGTGACCTAAACTCAAGAGAGGGTCCAAGATGGACCTGATCGCCAAATAAAATATGTAGAGAGAGATAGGGCCACTCTACCTTGTACATACCCCCTCCCATGTATATACATATATATATATATATATATATATATATATATATATGTGTGTGTGTGTGTGTGTGTGTGTGTATTATTTTCACAAAAATAAATTTAAAAATGTGCTTTCACTCCCTTGTAGATATTTATAAAAATAAAAAAAATTAGAACAATAAAAGAAAGTAAAAATAAAATAAAGTCTCTCCCACTTTGTATATAATACATGTACAATGTAACATAAACCTATTTATTTGACACTTGTAAATAACTCATAAAAATAAAATAAAAATTATTTTATACTCCAAATAATATTTTGGAAATAAATAAAATATATAATTGGGGTATTTATAGAAATATAAGAAAATAAAAATGACTAAATAAAATACCTAGGTAATTTATACCTATATATAATATAATATACTATATATATCATAATTTATTTTTAATAAAAATAAATAAAAATCACTAAAAAATAGTTTGAAAAATAAAAAAACATTTTTTATTTTGAATATATTTTAAAATAAAATTATTTCCTATTTTTAAATTATTTTACAAATAATTTTGACCTAGCTAATTTCTGATTGGCCCAGGAGGATTGTTGACCCCTGTCAACTCCCCCTCCCAGACCAGTCTTCGCCCAGATCTAGGTTTTGCCTCACTTTCTCCCATTTATCCCACTCGGATATGGCCTTCTTTTGCTCCGATTTCTTCGCCCACTTCTCCCCAGTGGATCAGCGATCCTCGCGGATCCCTAGGGAGTCGCGAATCATTCATGGATCGCGCGCCCATACCTGATCTTATCAGCCACCTGAGAAGACCTATAAATACTTCATTTCATTTCCCAAAACTGTAGCTCGCGCTGCACATTCTCTTTCTACCCTAGACCTCTTCCCCTTGGTGACAACAACCGGAGGAGCATCTTGGAGACTGGAGAGAGCTGCTACCACCGACACTCAAGCTTTGTGGCCGGACTTCCGCCGCAACGAGCCTCCCCCACCTTCGCAGCAAGGTCGAGGCTAAGACCCACTCCGACTTCATCCCATGGAGCTTAGGATTCCGCTCGGACCTTCAGGTAGCTTCCGTTTCAATCCTAGTTCTAGTTACTTCGAATCATTCACATGCCGCTCCGCCAGCTCCGACCTGCTGGTCGGAGCCTCACCAGCCACATCTATCCGCTCCGATCGACTCATCTGATCACCGTCATCCTTCTCCCATGACCTGATCACCCGAGTCTTGTCTATCCAAGCCAAGATTAGGCTTAGGTTCCTTCCGTAGCTTCGCCGGATTCCCCCTTCGCCATTCGTCGTCGCTTCACGTAATTTTAGGACAAATAACCCCGATCGGAGGGTCCCTCCGAGTCGAAGCCTTCCTCTCAGGTCATAGCATGCGCAAATACCCCCCATGCTGCCTTCCATTGACTTCGTCGCAGGTCGTCCATGCCTCTACACCCTTCCATGAGATCCGAACGTTAACGACATCATCCGACTCATCCACCTGATGTGGAGGAGCATTGCGAGCTGACCACCGTTGCCTGATCGTCCATCGGAGTCTCGGATCATCATCGGTGCTCCAGTAAACTTCGCCCAGGCGGAGTTCGTCCAACATCCTTCTCTGCCATTGGATCATCGCCCTCACCCAGATCGCATCATAGCCGTCCAGCGCCTGCCCTTGTCAGGCCGTTAGATCTGACATCTAACGACCTCCGTACGCCCACGTTTGTGTCCTCAGGACCGCCGTTGGATTCGTCAGCTGTCAGCTCCAGAGCCGTACGTCACCATCCAGTCAGAGTGTGACATCTGTCCCCCCACGCGCGACGTACGAGCGACTGGGTAATTTATTCCACTTCCACTGCAGTTGTTTCCCTTTATTATTTAGTCTGTAAAATAAAAAGTACATAGTAGGGTAATTTGCACTTTTGATACTGAAGTTTTTCATATTTACATTTTAGTCCTTCATGAATGGTTGCACATGCATCGTCACATGTATTGATGGGATATTTGCATGTATGACCCTGGATTTAGTGGATGTTATGCTTTGATGTTTTAGTTTTAGTATTTGCATCCATATCTCTGTGCATGCTGATATTGGACATGTACTGAAATGTGTGCAAAAATTGCAGTAGGGCCGCTATAGTTTCTACGCTTGTTATTATTTAGCCCATGGAATTTGTTTTTTCTTGCAAGTTAGTCCCTGTATGCTGTGCCTTTTGGGTTTGATTTAATAAATAGCAAACTTTATCTAAAATTCATGAAATTTCGACACATGGCCCCTGCCATGGTGTAGGAATTTGTATAAATTTTGGGTTGCATTTTGTATCCATTTAGCATTTTTAAAAATTCAAAAACCTTAAAAATTGCTACTATTTGTCTTTAAAAATCCACTAAAAATATCAAAACCCTTGAAAAATTCCAAAAATATTCCGATGTGCTTGTCTTGAGTTGTTCTTGCTTCACTACAATTTTTGTCACATTTGCATTTATAAAATGCATAAAAATTGAAAACATTAAAAAGATTAGAAAAATAATTAAAAATCCTTAAAAAAATAAAAAAATATGTTTTATATTTCTGTAGTTAGACTTTAGCTTGTAGTTCATCATAAAATTGCTATTCAAATTTTATAGGCATTTTAAGTATTTTTAACTTGCCTTTAGATTTGAGCTGTACACTGTTTAGTATTTTTGGCCTTGTTTCGTTTTTAGAAAATTAACTAAAAAACATCGGAATGGCGCCGTTGCTGGAGAACACGGCTTTGTAGTCGGTTTCCATTTTATGTAGTTTCTTGCCTTTTATATCTTAGATATTTTTATAGTTTATGCAATATTGACGACGTCTCTCTCTCTCTCTCATTCTCACGTATACTCTCTCCCTTCTCTTCTTGAGTGGATTCCCACTCTCTTAAAGAGAAGGTCGTCTTTGTCGTCACCTTGCCATTATGCTCATGCTTCGACAAATATTGGCTCTCTGTCTTCTTTGGTGCGTGGTACTCATGAAGAAGGCATACAATCTTGTGAGACGAGATCAGGAGATCAATTGCTTGGATCATCAACTTGGATTGTGAGAAGCACGCGACTCATCCCCACGCTCGTAAGGGGCTCCTCCGACCGATTGGACTTGAGGTAGGAGATATTTTTCCTTAGAGACTCGATCGCAACCACGCTCCAAGAGGTATTTCTATATATTTGTTGAGGTTAGATGAAAGGATCCAAGAAATATTTTTGGATCATGTGGTTTCATCATTTTGAAAAATTTTTAAAATACCGATGCTTGGAGAAACTAGTACGACTAGTCACTCTTGATCATATATGATACGATCATCACACTTCCATGATGCGCTTGAGGATTATTCCATATCTTTTAAGTGGTGTCAGAGCCTTAGGTTGGAGGTTTTGGATACGATCCATGAACCTTAGAAGATTTGAGCTCGTTAGGGTTCGTAAAAATTTTTATCGCATTTCAATTTTCACAGCTCTATTTTGTGATAAATTTCGGACCTATTTAAAATGTTTAAACATGAATTATCAATGGATAATGTTACTCATTAACTAAGGAATCCTTGGGATTTGAGTTTACATGATTTAGAATTTAATGACTATATATCCACTGTTTCGCGGGTAGAGAATCATGACATAATTAAAAGGTTAATTACTGTTTTGAAATGCCTAGAAATGGCAGTGTTAGTGATTAGGTTCTGTTTCCAAATCAAATTAGCGAACTATAGAAACTTATTTTTCTTGATTTGGATTTAAAATGAATGAGATATGCTAATTTTAGTTAGTGAGGGATACTGTTGGAAATTGCAGTCTTCATTAAAAACCTTGTGATTGTCATTTAAGATACTTGTGAAATTAATAGTTAATTTCCTGGAATAATTATGGATAATATATGGGAAATATTTGATGATAATTTTCCCTTAAGTGGCATTGTATCAACCAATAAATGATTATATATGATTGACGATCCGCAAAATCGACCCTTTAATAGTGCTAAATTAGCACTTGGAAATGTCGTAGCAGTCGAGCCGATTTTGGTCGTCAAAAGATCACCTCATTTAAAGATATGCAATAATAAATCAAAATGAGATGATCGTAATTTATTTTACTTGGCAAGAAACCAAGGTCGAACTCAGGGACACGAGCCTCTCTCGTATTAATCGGATTTGAGTCTATTTAATGAAGTGTTGAATTAAAAGAGCTAATAGGTCAAAGCATGCAGAGACAACAATGCATTGATTAAATAAACATGTAATTTTTTTTAAACATTTTTTATCATGCAAATAAATGACATGAAATGTAATGAAAATGAAGTGGAAATATGCCCTAGGTTAATAATGATGATCAAAATTAAGTATGAGTCCATTTCAGATTTGCTTAAAATGTCAAGCTCGATCGATAATGTTAACAAGGCATAAGTTACTACTAAGGGACACATAGCAAATAAAATGATACATAAAAATTCAAGTATCCAAAATACGAAACTTAATATGCCATTAAGAAGTACATCGAACAAGCTTTCAAATGAGACTGAAATCAACTGAAACGGAAACATGATGCTCAAGATATGCATAAAGAAAGACAAGGGCATAAGTGCAAGAAAACATTAAATGATAACTACAAAAAGGTCCCTGGAAAGGACTAAAAAGTAAATAAAATAAGTTCTGAGGCCTTCCCTGTAAATTAACCATAAGCGCGGGGACCTTTTTGCAAATTTGGAGAAGTTCGAGGGCAGCTCTACAATTTACCCAGAGTAGCGCGTGCGATGCACGTGCTATCTAGGCTCGGACGGAGAGCAGGCTCGGCAGAGGGTCGAGGCAGCTTCGGCCAGGCTCGGAAGATTCGAAGCTCGGTGCAGGCTCGGTGGAGGCTCGGGAGCGTCCAAGCCTGGGGCTCGGTCTCGCGGCTCGGGGAAGCTCTAGATGATGATACGTGGCAGACTCGGGGCCTTTGGATCGGGATGATCCAAGGGCTACTGATAACGGTGCCTCAGGGCGACGTGGGTGCTCGAAGGCCGTCGGATCATCGATCATCCAACGGCCTCTAGAGGAGGATCTGAATGACGACGTGGCTGCATAGTGGCCGTTGGATGAACTCCGGGGCGGAGCATCCAACGGTCACTGCTCCTCCTTCTTCGGCCGAAGGCGGGCGGCGCAATCTGGGCTCCGGCGAAGGTGGCTTTCCTCCGCCGCTTATTCCCCATCGATGTGGTCCTCCCCTGAGCCCAATAAATGATCGTCGATGAAGCGGGGTCCTCAGGGAAGACCCAGGAGGCTCTGGTACTGCTCGCCGGGACTTGGAGGACGGCTGCGGCGTCGATGAAGGTAGCTCCAACCAGGCTCCGGCCATTGATTGCTTCGAAGAGCTGCAGCTTAGTGAAGCATAGCCGAAGCATATAGGTGCGTGCGTAAGGCGATGTGAGGTGGGGAGCTCCTGCGGGCGTAGAGGGTGGTGAGCTCGAAGCTCCTCCGCCGTGAGGGAGGAGGAGGTGGGTCGGAGGTGATGGAGGGTTTGGAGGAAGGAGACGGTGAGCGGAAAGTGGCGCGAGAAAGGGGGAACAGAGGCGAAGCTAAGGGAGTGACCATCGGAGCGAGGGGATGGCCGGAGACGCCTAGAAAATTAATGGAAAATTAAAGAAAAAATGCAGAGAAGGAGAAGAAGCTTACCGGCGATAGGGGCGGAGCGGAGCTTGGGGGCGAGCTCGAGATTGAGCTCTGGTCGTCGCTGGACGTCGGCAACTACTCGACGCAGCTCAGGCGGTCGCCAGAAGACGCTGCGACATCGCCATGGCCGACGATGGATCTCACCGGGGAGAGAAGTCGTCGTCGCTCGATCCCCTCGCCTCTCTCTGTCACAGAGAGGCGGGGGAGGGCTGGGCCTCCTCCCACGTAAAGGTGGATGAAGTGTTTTGACGGAGGGGGCGACTGATTTAAAGACGGGGATGGCGACAGTGTTGATGATCGACGTGGTTTGGAAGGCCGATATGGGACGACTGGCGGTTGATCTTGGTAAGAACGTGGATTTCGAGGGGGAACTGGGACGACTGGGGAGACGAAGGCGGTTAATGGAGGCGTGCGCGAGGGAGATGGATGATGGGGGAAGACCGTGCTGCGGTTGGAGAAGGAAGGAGTCCACGGGAGGGCTGGTGAAAATGGAAAGGGCGAGTGGTTTGCGTGCGCTGGATCGTGGGAGAGAGGAAGAGAATTGGAGGTTGACGACGAAGCTCCACCGTTGGATCTGGAGATCCAACGGTGGAGAAGTGGGCGCGGAGCGACGGTCTTGATGGGAGATCGGGCGATGCGAACGGAGGGCGTCGGTTGTGCCACGTGGTGTATCGAGAGCGAGGCGCTCAAGGACGGACTAGATGCGAAGGAAGCTCTGATCCGATGGCTGAAAATAGGGGAAGATCTAGCGGCTCAGATTTAGAGAATTGGCGCGCGATCGGAAGGTCTTCAAAGCGCCACGTGGCGCGCTCCTGGTGAGGCGCAAGCATGCGGTGATGATGAGATGTGAGGGTTGATCTAGCGGCTGAAAATGGATAACAGGTTGAGCGGCTCAGATCAAGTTCGGGGTGAAGTGATCAAAAGGCTGCAGAATAGCCACGTGTCGTGCCAAGGGAGCGGCGCGAACGGATGGTAGTGATGGAAGGCTGGAGCTGATCAAACGGATGAGATGGAAGAGGAACGTGGACACAGCAGAGTCGTTGGATCTAAAGTGAGATCCAACGGCCAGGAGTGGTGGCGGATCCAGCAAGAGGGAGCGGGGCCACGTGGCGCCTCCAGAATGGGCCACGTGGCCCAATCAGATTTATTCGAATGTATTTTTGATTTTTGAGGCTTAAGAGGGCCGAATTTGAGAAAACTCAAAACATGAAAGTTGTAGATCTTGACGAGATCTACAAGTTTCATGTTGACCAAAACTGGAAAAGAGATCAAACAAAGGCCCGAAATATTTTTGAAGATATTTTTAAGTCTAAAAACACCACGAATTTTTGCTTTGTCATTTTTTTGTGGTTTTTAATTTATTTAGGGCTCTGTTAATTATAGGACATTAACAGGGATTTATTGACAAACTTTTAAGCAAGGGGGTTAATTATGGGAAATAAAGATGATGAAACTGAGGTTCATCACCCCCCTATACTTAAACTATGCTCGTCCTCGAGCATCAAAAAGAATGACTAAGTTGGATTAACCCCCTTGTGCATGTGAATACAGGATCCAATCTGATCAAGTCGACTCGACTTCAGAGATCCAAAATTTTAGAGTTCAACCCAGCCTTAATCAAGAGGCTTCCAATTCCTCTACTTCTCTAGACTCTCTCTGATGTACATATAAACTAAAGGATATGAAGTTTAGTGTTGACTGCAATTTCGAGAGTAGAGTCAAGTCTTCACCCAAAATCTTGGTCCGAGAAAATCTCCTAACGACCCAATCCTCAGCACTAGGGAATAAATCAAATCTTGCATTCAGTCCACCGTCTCTTTAGTTGTCAGACTTAGAAAATGTGGATGGCAGGCCAGAAATGGAGGGCATGGGATTGTGTCAATTCTTCTCTCCCTCTCATTGGAACAAGGATCCTCTCTAGTGCCATTTTTTACGCAACACAATTTTTTTGGTGTTGATCAGTGCGTCCGTCAAGAGAAGTTGGAGCCGTCTGCACTTGTTTTCCTGGGAGTACACCGGGGTGTGTCTTTTTTGAGTACCTATCGTACCTTCGACACCCAGACTTGTAGCATTTACGATGCAGAGCCCTTTTTTGGTGCAAGCCCGACTCCTGGTCCTAATAGCGGTGGTCCAAGTGGACACTTTGAAATGGTTGGGAGTGCTCGCCTTTGGTGGAAGCTCTTTGATATTTGACTTTGGTGGAATGAGAGCTTTTCTTTGAATTTCATTGACTTGTATAATTTTTGGCTAGCTCCACTGCTTTTACCAAGAGTTGGCGCACACTGATCAACATTTTTTTATTTATATCACACCCAGGCACTTAGGTCAATGTCAAGAGATTAGTATAAGAATCAAGTTCTCATACTGGCTAATATCGCTGATACTCAGGTTTCCTGAAGCCTTCAAAGATTTTATCCCATCCTCGAGCATCATTAGATCAAATCCAGACTCGAATCTCTCATCCCAATTCCTCGAGTGAAAAATCAACTCATCTCAATCAAAACCGCAGTCGTGCATGTGATGTGCTGATCATATTCTTTATGTCTGAGATTAAGCATGGAATATAGCATGCAAATCTAGAGACCTAAGGGAATGTGGATGATTAAGTCTAAGACCCTGATGGTTAAGGCTGGTTAACCGCAAATCTCAAAGACCTCAAAAAAAAAACTAAGTCTCCTTGACCAATTCAGATCCTGGGTGAAAAGTGTAAGTGTAGAGGACTAATCCAACTTCTTCATTCAAAAACAAGATTTTTTTTTAATTTTGCTTATTTTTATGGATTTTAGTTTTTAAAGTTAAAACACAGGTTAGACTCAACTTTCCTTGATAAAAGATTTTCAAAACCATGTCACATAAATAAAAGATTTTCAAAACATTTTTCAAAAAGATTTTTCAAAACAAGAAAAAAAACTCATTTTTCAAATCATTTTCGAAACTATTTTTATCAAAATAGTGTAACATAGTGTAGAAAAGCCGTGAAATCAGTTGAGTTCTCTTAGTCCAAAAAAAATTTACTTTAGCCAAAAAGTTTTAAATTTTTCAAGTTTTTCAGATATTAGCTAAAGTAGTAAATTGTATATACGGTATACCCCCCTATCCTTAAACTTTGCTATGTCCTCATAGCACTAAATGATACGAGTCCATAGGTCCATTTAAGTACAGAGAAATATACGGGAGCTAAGAGGTGCTCCCCCTATACTTAGGTTAGAAATAACCTAAGTATAAAGGCAAGAAAAGATGAGTAGAGAAATCACAGGGACTTGGGTCCCCCCTATACTTAGGCTGAGATTAGCCTAAGTATAAAGATGGAAATTGATGTTTGGAAGAGACCCAAGGTGAACGACGAAGAAGGATGGATGTACAAGTGAGCGGTTGATTCTTCGGAGATGAAATGGAGTGTCTTCAGTTTTGGGGTACGTGTCGCATCATACAAGGCTCAATCAAGCAAGCAAACCCTTAGTTTCACCAACTCACACATGAAACCAACCAAAGTTGGTTTATTATCTTGTCTATTTTATTGGTGATAAAACATTTGATTTTTACGCAACGAAAAGATGTGAAGTGAAAATCATTGCGTAAGCGAGGGTATTGCTCTCCCAAAACCGAATTTTACTCCATTTTTGGTTGACTTGCAATTAACAGTCCCAATTTTATTTTAGGTTATCACTGATTATGGATAGCACAAAATCAAGAAGTCATCGTCTACCGTTTATTCCCTTTTTCCATTTAACCTAGGTGATCAAGCTAGGAAAACGAAACCGAGAAAAACATGTATTCGATAAAAACCACGATCTAGGCTAAGCGAGAAATCATGCAGTGATTTGACAAAAATACGTGAAAAACTGGGGCTGTTTTGAAAACCAAAATCAAGGTATGCAAGTCGAATAAAACCGCACCTAATCCTGCATCTATTAGCGGGAAATGACATCCATTTAAGTTTGGCTAAGTGAGGCGAGATTATGTGCGTCTATGATTTAAAGTGTGACCTAACCTACGATCAAGCACATAAGAATATGAAAAATAAAATGAGCTCGGAGAGCCGCGTGCCTAGTCCTTGGTCGACACTCAAGTGGGGACGATCCCCACACAACCACAATCGTTCGATTACAATCGCGAGTCTTCGATCGAAGACCGCTGTAAAAGACGAGTTTATTATAATAAAAACTAAAATGCGACACATTTTTTTCTTTTCTTTCTTATCGACTCCAAGCATGCTTCTGCGGCTCCTCGCAGCGGGGAGTATCCTGCTCCTCGCCTCCTTGATCCATCAAGGGCCCTGCCACAAAAACAATAGTTAGATATCAAATAAGGAAGAAAAAATTTTATATGCAAAATATATGATCATTTGACCTATAAAAAGAAACACTAAATTAAACACACAAAAATCCGAAAAATAAAAGAAATGAGCCGTGTCCCCGGCAACGGCGCCATTTGACGATCCGCAAAATCGACCCTTTAATAGTGCTAAATTAGCACTTGGAAATGTCGTAGCAGTCGAGCCGATTTTGGTCGTCAAAAGATCACCTCATTTAAAGATATGCAATAATAAATCAAAATGAGATGATCGTAATTTATTTTACTTGGCAAGAAACCAAGGCCGAACTCAGGGACACGAGCCTCTCTCGTATTAATCGGATTTGAGTCTATTTAATGAAGTGTTGAATTAAAAGAGCAAATAGGTCAAAGCATGCAGAGACAACAATGCATTGATTAAATAAACATGTAATTTTTTTTAAACATTTTTTATCATGCAAATAAATGACATGAAATGAGATGAAAATGAAGTGGAAATATGCCCTAGGTTAATAATGATGATCAAAATTAAGTATGAGTCCATTTCAGATTTGCTTAAAATGTCAAGCTCGATCGATAATGTTAACAAGGCATAAGTTACTACTAAGGGACACATAGCAAATAAAATGATACATAAAAATTCAAGTGTCCAAAATACGAAACTTAATATGCCATTAAGAAGTACATCGAACAAGCTTTCAAATGAGACTGAAATCAACTGAAACGGAAACATGATGCTCAAGATATGCATAAAGAAAGACAAGGGCATAAGTGCAAGAAAACATTAAATGATAACTACAAAAAGGTCCCTGGAAAGGACTAAAAAGTAAATAAAATAAGTTCTGAGGCCTTCCTTGTAAATTAACCATAAGCGCGGGGACCTTTTTGCAAATTTGGAGAAGTTCGAGGGCAGCTCTGCAATTTACCCAGAGTAGCGCGTGCGATGCACGTGCTATCTAGGCTCGGACGGAGAGCAGGCTCGGCAGAGGGTTGAGGCAGCTTCGGCCAGGCTCGGAAGATTCGAAGCTCGGTGCAGGCTCGGTGGAGGCTCGGGAGCGTCCAAGCCTGGGGCTCGGTCTCGTGGCTCGGGGAAGCTCTGGATGATGATACGTGGCAGACTCGGGGCCTTTGGATCGGAATGATCCAAGGGCTACTGATAACGGTGCCTCAGGGCGACGTGGGTGCTCGAAGGCCGTCGGATCATCGATCATCCAACGGCCTCTGGAGGAGGATCTGAATGACGACGTGGCTGCATAGTGGCCGTTGGATGAACTCCGGGGCGGAGCATCCAACGGTCACTGCTCCTCCTTCTTCGGCCGAAGGCGGGCGGCGCAATCTGGGCTCCGACGAAGGTGGCTTTCCTCCGCCGCTTATTCCCCGTCGATGTGGTCCTCCCCTGAGCCCAATAAATGATCGTCGATGAAGCGGGGTCCTCGGGGAAGACCCAGGAGGCTCTGGTACTGCTCACCGGGACTTGGAGGACGGCTGCGGCGTCGATGAAGGTAGCTCCGACCAGGCTCCGGCCATTGATTGCTTCGAAGACCTGCAGCTTAGTGAAGCATAGCCGAAGCATATAGGTGCGTGCGTAAGGCGATGTGAGGTGGGGAGCTCCTGCGGGCGTAGAGGGTGGTGAGCTCGAAGCTCCTCCGCCGTGAGGGCGGAGGAGGTGGGTCGGAGGTGATGGAGGGTTTGGAGGAAGGAGACGGTGAGCGGAAAGTGGCGCGAGAAAGGGGGAACAGAGGCGAAGCTAAGGGAGTGACCATCGGAGCGAGGGGATGGCCGGAGACGCCTAGAAAATTAATGGAAAATTAAAGAAAAAATGCAGAGAAGGAGAAGAAGCTTACCGGCGATAGGGGCGGAGCGGAGCTTGGGGGCGAGCTCGAGATTGAGCTCTGGTCGTCGCTGGACGTCGGCAGCTACTCGACGCAGCTCAGGCGGTCGCCAGGAGACGCCGCGACATCGCCATGGCCGGCGATGGATCTCACCGGGGAGAGAAGTCGTCGTCGCTCGATCCCCTCGCCTCTCTCTGTCACAAAGAGGCGGGGGAGGGCTGGGCCTCCTCCCACGTAAAGGTGGATGAAGTGTTTTGACGGAGGGGGCGACTGATTTAAAGACGGGGATGGCGGCAGTGTTGATGATCGACGTGGTTTCGAAGGCCGATATGGGACGACTGGCGGTTGATCGTGGTAAGAACGTGGATTTCGAGGGGGAACTGGGACGACTGGGGAGACGAAGGCGGTTAATGGAGGCGTGCGCGAGGGAGATGGATGATGGGGGAAGACCGTGCTGCGGTTGGAGAAGGAAGGAGTCCACGGGAGGGCCGGTGAAAATGGAAAGGGCGAGTGGTTTGCGTGCGCTGGATCGTGGGAGAGAGGAAGAGAATCGGAGGTTGACGACGAAGCTCCACCGTTGGATCTGGAGATCCAACGGTGGAGAAGTGGGCGCGGAGCGACGGTCCTGATGGGAGATCGGGCGATGCGAATGGAGGGCGTCGGTTGTGCCACGTGGTGTATCGAGAGCGAGGCGCTCAAGGACGGCCTAGATGCGAAGGAAGCTCTGATCCGATGGCTGAAAATAGGGGAAGATCTAGCGGCTCAGATTTAGAGAATTGGCGCGCGATCGGAAGGTCTTCAAAGCGCCACGTGGTGCGCTCCTGGTGAGGCGCAAGCATGCGGTGATGATGAGATGTGAGGGTTGATCTAGCGGCTGAAAATGGATAACAGGTTGAGCGGCTCAGATCAAGTTCGGGGTGAAGTGATCAAAAGGCTGCAGAATAGCCACGTGTCGTGCGAAGGGAGCGGCGCGAACGGATGGTAGTGATGGAAGGCTGGAGCTGATCAAACGGATGAGATGGAAGAGGAACGTGGACACAGCAGGGTCGTTGGATCTAAAGTGAGATCCAACGGCCAGGAGTGGTGGCGGATCCAGCAAGAGGGAGCGGGGCCACGTGGCGCCTCCAGAATGGGCCACGTGGCCCAATCAGATTTATTCGAATGTATTTTTGATTTTTGAGGCTTAAGATGGCCGAATTTGAGAAAACTCAAAACATGAAAGTTGTAGATCGTGACGAGATCTACAAGTTTCATGTTGACCAAAACTGGAAAAGAGATCAAACAAAGGCCCGAAATATTTTTGAAGGTATTTTTAAGTCTAAAAACACCACAAATTTTTGCTTTGTCATTTTTTTGTGGTTTTTAATTTATTTAGGGCTCTGTTAATTATAGGACATTAACAGGGATTTATTGACAAACTTTTAAGCAAGGGGGTTAATTATGGGAAATAAAGATGATGAAACTGAGGTTCATCAATGATCTATCATTAATTGGTTACATGATACACTTTCATCAAACATGTTACTTGAATAGGTTTTGGGAATTTGTTTAGCAAATTTATTTATAATCAAAATGGTTTTGTTATTACTATACGGTATAATTTCGATTGAAAAACCGATGAACATCTTAAGTACACAATGATGAATTTGGCATTATCCCTTCCTAAGGTGGATATGTGTCTAGTCAGGGAGCGTTGGGGTAGTAGGTTGCACCGTGTTTGGTCTGTCCCACTCCCGTCGGTACTGGCCATGACAACGGGTAGGGGATCGATAATGCAGGAGAGATCCCGATGTATTTTTCTAATTATTAAAGTTTGAATAATACATACTTTGAGATTATACCATAATTTCAAGTAACAATTAAGTTTGTTGATTGAATTAGATTGATAATTGATTTAATGTGATTAAATTGATTATATCCGATTGAAACACTCTATTATGAATAGATGCGTATTTACCTTGGAAGAATTATTTATATGAATGCGACTCACGATAATTATTAAAATTTGAATATGAGGTGGAGGATCACATAAGTGACATCCATGGTCTCCCGTCAAGGAGAAGGATTCCGTCACCAGGGATTGTATGTAGGAGACGCTTGTCCCAAGTGACAACTCCTGTATACAAACGCATATAGATCAAGACTCTTTGCTTCTCGAAAGAGTAAGGCCATATGCACAGTGACCTCAATCTTGAATCCTCATATTATTGGGGCGATATTGGATTGTGCATAGCAAGTGCTAATCCTATTGGCGGTTGGTTCAATTACTGACGGGTCAACATCACCTTAGGTGTGGTGGACCTGGGTGTTAAAACCGAATTGGAAAATGCAAGTTGGACTTGCAAGGCAGAATGTGTCCTTGCTTCTCTTTACCCGAGTCACATGTTCTCATATTATTGGGATGTGACAAATGTAAATAGGAGATCCCAGTTCTTGCTAGAGATATGGCGGTAAGTATCTCTCTTGCTTTGAAAGTGATTAAGGGAATAAACATTCAAAGTTGAAAAGGCAAGACTAATTTGATTAAAAAATTCCTTAATAAAAAATTTTTAAATTAAATTTACAATTATTTATGTGTTCTAATGTAGTGCATTCTTAATTTCAGAAAATGAAGTCCATGAACCCGCTTAGCAAGCTTGTGGAGGTCAATTAGTTGACCTGACCAAATTATTCGGATTGGATCTGAAATTTGGATCTTGTCCTTTCTGCTGAGCGCATTTCCTATGTGCTATCCAAGGGCAAGTATGCAGCCTCTAAGACTCTGGAAGAAATTTCATTTAATGAAAAATATGATGAAGATCAAAATTTGGAAAGATGTTATATTTTGGGTTCATTATCCAATGCGCTTCAGAAGCAGCTTGTGGAAATGAACACTTGCCAAGAGATCATGCTGAATCTGATAGAAATGTTCGGTGATGTGAACCACACATAACATTATAATATAATGCAAGAACTTATTCGCTGCAAGATGCTGGAAGGGACCTCTGTCAGAGAACATGTACTCAAAATGTTTGGGTACCTTTCTGAACTGGAAACCCTAGGAGCCTTTATGGATTCTGACATGCAGGCTGATTTCATTCTGCTGTCACTCCCTAAGACTTTTAACAATTTTGTGATCACGTTCCACATGATCAAAGTTGATTTTACTAACATTGGGCTATTGGTTGCATTAAAGTCTGATGAAGACGTAATGAAGAAGGATTGCCTCTCTGGCAGTGCAATGGTTGCACAGGTCAAAGGAAAGCGCGGTCGGAAGCAAGGTTCTCGGAAGGGCCTGACCCAGAAGAGAAAGAAGAAGACTCAAATGCATTGGCTCATCTTCTGGCGCATCCACTATGATAACGTCAAAGAAAATCGATGTTTGTCACCACTACAAGAAACTGGGGCACTGGAGGCGTAATTGCCCCAAATACCTGAAGTCTGTCAACAAAGGTAAAGCCCATGCATGAATAAAATCTACTTTCACCATTGAAACTAACTTTCTAGTGGGATGAGAAGGAAGTTGGGTTATTGATTCTGGTGCTTCTGTTCATGTATGAATTTATTGCATCTATTTTAGGTAACTAAGAATTTAGAAGAACGAGAGATAGTCATCCAGATAGGATCTGATGCAAGTGTTTCAACAGTTGCAGTCGGGACTTGCCGATTATTGTTATCTAGTGGAAGAGTTCTAGTACTTAAAGAGTGTCTTTATGTACCTGAAGTCAGAAGGAATTTAATATCTATATCTAAACTAGTTAGAAGTGGACATTCATTCCTATTCTGTAATAAATTAGTCATAAATGTTATGATAAATATATTGCGGATGGTGTTTTGACTTATGGTGGACTCTATGAATTGTGCATTGATGAACATGTCATGAATGTTGCTACCACTAATAATAAAAACCCTAAAAGATACAGGTAGGATGGAAATCATTCGAATATGATTTGGCATCAAAGGCTTGGTCATTTATCTGTTGATAGGATCAATAGGTTCATAAAGGATGGACCTTTAGATTTTCTGCAGGTTCAATCTTTGCCAACCTCTAAACATTGCATTCAAGATAAAATGACAAGGATGCCTTTCCGTAATAAGGTTACAAGACGTGAAGGTATTCTTGACCAAGTACATACGGATGTATGTGGTCCCTTCAGTACCATGACTCGAAATGGATATCGATATTATTTGACATTTATTGATGACCATTTGCGATACATGTTTATCTTCCTACTACGCCATAAATCTGAAACCTTTGAAAAGTTCAAAGAGTTAAAGGATTTGGTTGATAAACAATCCAATATGAAGATTAAACGAATTCGATCTGACCGAGGTGGAGAGTACCTCTCAGATGAATTTAAGGAATATCTTAAAGATAATGAAATTGTCTCCAATCTCACTCCTCCTGGACCCCCCAACTTAATGGTGTTGCTGAAAGATGTAACATGACCATCATGGACATGGTCCAATCAATGATGAGCAAAGCACATTTACATCTTAGTTTCTGGGGATATGCAGTAGAGACTACAATATATCCTAAACAAGATTCCTACCAAAGCAGTACCTAATAATCCTCATGAGCTCTGTTATAGAACTAAACCTTTCGTTAATCACTTCAGGGTTTGGGGTTGCTTGGTCCATGCAAAGAATGTGGAAGCAAGTAAGTTAGAATCCCGCTCTCGTGAATGTTACTTCATTGGGTATGTTAAAGATGGTATTGGATACCGTCTTTATGACCTTGAGGCCCCAAAGTTTTTTATCTCTAGAGATAAAAAATTTGTGGAGGATGACTTCCTTAAAGGTCAAGACAAAAATGAAGTAGAGGAACTCATTGAATCCCTTGAGGATTCTGAGCTTCCTAAACCAGAAACTGATGAGATAAATAAAAATGAAATACCCGTACCTCTTCGAAGGAGTTCGAGGGTGGTTGCACCACCTGAAAGGTATGGATTCCATGTGTCAGGTGAAACTGACAAGCACTTGCAGATCATGTCGTGGATAGATGGATGCTAGCAATGAAATTAGAAATTGAATCCATGCATAAGAATGATGTATGGACCCTAGGGGACCCACCTAAATGGGTAAAACCCATTGGGTGTAAATGGATCTTCAAGAGAAAAAGGGGACCTGATGGGAAAGTAGAGACTTTTAAAGCATGACTCGTGGCGAAGGGGTACACACAGAGAGAAGGCATCGACTATGATGAGATGTTCTCTCCTGTGGCTATGCTTAAGTCCATCAGGACACTGCTATCTATAGCTGCATATCTTGACTATGACATCTGGAAGATGGATGTCAAGACAGCTTTCCTCAATGGATACCTCGAGGAGGATATCTATATGGAGCAGCCCTAGGGCTTCATGTCGACACGAGAATCTGATCGACTAAGATGGAAAAATAAGCAGGCGTCGTTGTTCCTAGCCAATCAATTCGGTCAATCAAGAAAATAGAAACCACTCAGATAAATCAATAAAAACGCGGGAATGCCAGTGGTCTCTGCTATTTATTTAACCTGATATAGCGGCCATGGTCGAACACAAGGAGCACGAAAATGTACGAAGTAGTCCTAATCAGAGGTAAAGAAGTCATATTTTTGTGGTTTTTAATTTTGCAAATTTTTATATTTTCAACTTCAAGAAGGCAAGCAAGAAAATAAAAGCAATAAACACACAAGCAAGATTTTTCAATTTTTATTAAGGTAAAAAATGCTCTAAAATAGGAAACAAAAATATTTTTATGTTTTTCAAATATTCAGATCTTTTTGTTAATTTTAGGGGATTTTTCAATTTTTATATGATTATATAAAAATCAAACAAGTGCTAAACAATAAAACAGTGTACAACCATGACAAAACTACAAATTAAAAATATTTAAATGTCCTAATGTCCTAGATAGAAATTTTATGAGAAAGAAAATAAAATCATCTAACTACAGAAACTAAAATCCTCTTTTTTTGATTTTGCTAGAATTTTTAATGATTTTCATGAATTTTTAAGCCTTTTGTATTTAGGGTTTTTGTGACGATTTTTCAAGCAAAAAACTAGTGAGGACAAAACATAAACACACACACACACACACACACACTTTTTTATGGAATTTTTCAGATAATTTTTCAAATTCTTATGTATTTTATAAAATAGACAGAACAATTTTTAGATGTTTTTTAATTTTTAGAAAATATCAAATAAAACAAAATTAATTAACAAAAGTTACCAAAAATATTACATGTTAGCTGGAGCTAACTGTAATATTATGGAAATTTTGGAGTTGATTTAGTAATTATTTGATTAAAAATCAAGCATACAAAATAGAAGGACATACTTGTGATTATTTGAATGTTTCAGGACTAAATGATAGCAGACGTAAAAATCTCAAGTCTAAATTTGTAATTTATCCAATAAATTCACGCATATGTTTAAAAACATACGCACAGTGGTATATATGTAATAATAAGAAAGTTTCTACTCAAAACATAACATTGATAAAGCTCTGGGATAAGTCATGCAAATAACTCACAACTCACGTGTATATGCACGTGTCTAAGGTCCGAAAGGACTAAACTGTAGATACAAAAAACATAGGGTCCAAACTGTAAAATGTTCACGCTACAACTTTTATTTACTAAACTGACTTAAAAAGCATGTAAATAAGGGATAAAATATGCAAAATACCCTCCGTAGGGCACAAGTGGAACGTGTGAGAGCACGTGGCAGGCTTTGGAGGCGGCGATTGCGTACGGTCCCGATCATTGGTAGCCCAGATCTGACGGTCTAGGGTATGTCGAGGACATACGGCAGGATCTGATTTGTCAATCCTGATCCAACGGTCTAAAAAGCCACATCGACGATCGTCTCAGATCAAAACTG
Organism: Ottelia alismoides; assembly: GCA_037367405.1. Classification (NCBI taxonomy): domain Eukaryota; kingdom Viridiplantae; phylum Streptophyta; class Magnoliopsida; order Alismatales; family Hydrocharitaceae; genus Ottelia; species Ottelia alismoides. The sequence continues at coordinate 368,154 of JAZKJV010011062.1, forward strand.
GTGCTCTGCTCCTCATCCAACAATGGCAGAAGATGGTGGACGAATTGGCAGGTGTCAAACTTCGATCGGGAACTGGTGCGAATCCGCTGGGCTGATCGAGCCTCCAAATGGTCCAACACCTCTGGAGGGGATCCGCGCCACCTGGAGCTGCTCCGAGGATCCATTGAAGGTCCAAAAGAGGTTCCTACCATGCAAGGGTACCTGCAATTGAAGTCCAAGTTATTGCAGTTGGAGAAGAAAGAAGCGAGGGTGGATGAGAGTTGGGTCTCCGGCATACATGGGAGGAGGGGTACTAACCTTAATATCTACCTAGGGGTCGAGGCTAAGGATGATCAGATTGTGGTGTGTGATGGAGGGCGATACAGTGAGTCGATCTGAACAGATGAGTGTGGATAACGTGACTTTGACCAGGTGGTCCGAGCAAGTGAATGTGCGGTAGAGCGAAATGGATAGCTCAGAATGAACTGGGTTATGAAGCGGGATGGGCAATACCTGTGAGTCTAGATGAGATCAGGAACGTCTGGCAAAGATGGAAGTCGGGGTTTTGTCCTCGACCTCACTGCGAAAGGCAGGAGGTTAGACGCGACGCGCTTGACGACCACGTAGTTGAGCTGATGCTTCAGGCCACCAATACTCGATCCAAAGGACTCCTCTGGTTGTTGTCACTCCACTGAAGCTTCCTAGGGATGAGAGAAGGGGCGAGGCACGAGCTGCTGCACTGAGAAGGCGGAGGAGATCATTTATACTGGCTCCAGGGGTCTCCAAAGATCAATCGGTAGGTCTCAACCCTAGGAAGATCCGCAAGGATCACGGATCCTTGGAGAAGCGACTAGCGAGAAATCGGGGCAAGAGACGGTTGGAATCAGGTTGTAAAAAGGGGAGAAATAGGTCCAAGGAAGTGGTTTGGGTCGGGTCAAGCCTGGAAGAGAGCGTTGACCCGCGGTCGACATCCGTCTCCGACCAATCAGAAAAAAGGAATTCACAAAATATTTACACAGTCAATAAAAAATAATAAACAAATTTAAAATAAAAAGTGTATAAAATGAAAAATGTTTAGTAATTTTCAAACTCTTTTTCTGTGATTTTTAATTATTTTTAGTAAATATATAGTATATGGTGTTATGTACAAGTATAATATACCTATGTATTTTGTACAATTATTTTTATTTGTTATTTTTACTTAAATACCCCAATTTTGTATTTTATATATTTTCAACATATTTTTAGGAGTATAAAAATAAATTTTATTTTATTTTTATGATCTATTTATAGGTATAGAATAAATAGGGAGTGGGACATATATACATGCATTTTGTACAAGTGAGAAGATTTTATTTTTATTTTATTTAATTTTTCTATTTTTATTTTTATTTGATTTCTTGGAATACATAAAGGAGGTAGAAGGAATATATTTATATTTTAATAAAAGTAATTATTTATAAATACAAGAATACATCAAGGCTTGACCTTCTCTTGGGGTTCGGGTCACTTTGTAATTATTCTAAATACCTCCTTCCTTTTTCTTTTACTTTACTTTTTATTTTTGCACAAATACATGCTAATTCTACAATGTTAAGACATGCATGATGAATGCTAACTTATTGTATTTACACCTATTTACATGATTCTTTGCTAAGATAAATAGCTAAACTAGAAGAATAAAGAGTGAGAATCAAGGATTCATCACCCCTTATACTTTACCTTGCTAGTCCCTTAGCAAACACTTATTTGAAAATGAAGTGAAAGAGACAAGAAAAAGAAGGAGAATCAATATTGATTATTAAACTTGTCTTCACTAAATTGAAGTATGAAGCTCAGTCAGACCTTTGGATTATTAGTTTGTCAGAACCTTATTTGGACTTAAGTTTAAAATTCAACAGCCTCTTAGTTCCATCACTCTATGGTTAAGACTCCTCAATAATCCAGATTAGAACAAGTTTACGTACACAAACTCTAATGACCATGAATCTTTCCTTGTACTATGTAAGTGATATGTAGCTCCCTACCTCAGAAATGACAAAGAAATAGCCTCCCTCAACAAGGTAACTCTAGTTCCTCAGTCTAGCAGCTCTTTCATCTAGGAACGAGGTATTCCCTTCTAAGTTCAAGTGCAATTGGCTCAAGAAGAGGGGAAAGAAGAGAATGGACCATGACCAGTGTAGCCATGTATCACTAGGAGCCCAACCGGTGTAGTTAAGACTCCCGCTGCAAGCTTTATGAGATGAGAAGGTGTAACATCAACTTTGCTATATTTGACTATATAAACTCCGGCAAGCATTTTATTTTCAATAAGTCCTGTCCACTTTTTTTGAATTTTCTTTTGCAATTTTTTGATTGTGCATATGTACAACATATCTACATGGTGCAACATATATACATAAGGACTTTCTCTCTTGAGCCAGTAGACTACTCCTCTTTTGAAGCACTATTGCAACCCACAACTCCTCTCTTTAGACCTCAACACCGTCAGACCAAGTTGAGACGCACTTCCCTCCCTAAAGGAAGATGAGAGTTTCCGCCTAGAAGTACTACCCTCGTATGCTACCCCAAGACAAAGGAAACCGCCTCCTCATCACCTCATCCGTAGAGAGCTATGTGTAAGGTGTTGGTTCAAGTAAAGCCATTGTTTGTGAGAGTCATGTGTGCGTTGTTAAGTGTTCTACTTAGCCTCATCATGACATGTGAACATAGCCTAGTGGACTCAAAGAATTAAGTCACCAATGGACCTGAAAAGTCTTAACCCCAAATCCTATAAGGTTCCTCTTATCATTAGGTGGATTAGGGTCTTAACCAAGCTCCATTTTCTATTTTAATTCCACACTAGTTTAAATGTCAACTATGATTCAGAAGAATATACAAATATTTACAACAATATTTTTATGCAAAGTTTTTGAAAATGTGCAAATTTTTTGAAAATGTTTAATGCAAGCATGAATGCAGAAGTTTTGCAAACTATTTACAAATATTTACACAAGGGTTTTTTAAAACTTTTATTTTTCTAACATTTACAAAATTTTTTTACTATATACGTAATTTTGATACAAAAATATTTACACACATTTTACAAGCAAAACATTTTTACAAACATTTGTAAAAAAGTAGTTTTTATAAATAACAACATATGTGCAAGAAAGAATTTATGTACAAGAACAAAATTTTAAATTTTTGTGATTTTTAGGTTGTGGATTTTATCCATTTTATTTATTAACACATTCACAGAAAGTATGAGTTATGGCTAAAGTATATATGTAATATATATAACACCCCCTATACTTAGCTTGAACGATGTCCTTAGAATGAACAAATAGCGATGAAGAAGACATACCTCGTGCTTAGTATAGGGAAGTGAAAAGAAAAGCTAAACTACAATGACGAAATAAAAGAATGGAATGAATAGAAGTCTGTGATCCCCCTATAGTTAGGATCAAGTAATCCTAAGTATAGCAGATTGTACACAAAGGGAAACCGTGTGAAAGAATGTACATGGTCTACCTCCCCTATACTTAGAGTAAAATATCCCTAAGTATAGGCATCAAAGCAGAGGTAAAAAGAATCAAAAGAATAATAAAAAATCTGATACTCCCCCATACTTAGGGTAAAGTACACCCTAAGTATAGCATAATCACAAAATGCAGATGGGGTGTTAGACTAAAGAAAGATGTGATATGGACATCTCGATCTATACAAGAAGTAAGACAATGATAATCATGCACGAGATGCAACTGATGTGAGTTAAAGAAAACATCTCATGCAACATGAATCGTTGCGACGTTAAAAATCAGCAGATCATGATCTAGATAAGGCTTAAGGCATTGACCATTGACGCGAAAGGTGGAATTAGATGACATATCAGATATGTCGATACTACCATTGTCATGCACCTTTCGAACCAGGTATGCTCCTTTCCACTTACTATGTAATTTCCCTGTAAATAATCTAAGCCTAGCATCAAACAACCATACTCTCTGATCCGTCTCAAACTGCTTATGGCTGATATGAGAATCATGCCATTCCTTTACTCGCTCCTTATATTGTAGGCTGATTGAAAAGGCTTTATCTCTAATCTCCTCCAAGGTTGCTAATTCTGCCTTTCTTTGATCTCCTATACTCTCTGAATCCAATAATATCTCAGTGACAGCCCATAGTGACTTATGCTTAATCTCAACAGGAAATTAGCAGGGCTTGCCATAAACGAGACGAAAGGGAGATGTACCTAAAGGAGTCTTGAAGGAAGTTCGATATGCCCACAAGACTGATGAATCTGCGATTCATCACTCTAAAAGTTGAAAATAGAGCTGTGTTCCCGAGTAATTAGAGGCATATTTCTACTTATATCGTATAATTAGCATTCACGCATGCATTGATAACATATGTATTTTAGCATTCATATTTGCATTAAATAAGAAGCCAATTTCACTTATAAATATTCACCTGTATATTAGATAAAATACCCTATTTGTATATATTTTATACTAACTCCAAATGCAATAAAACCAACTCTATTGTGTATATATGACTAACACTAATTAAAGAAAAATATCTAAAAAATACTAACTTGTAAAATCAACCAATAAAACTCCAATCCAAGTTTGAAATCATGAACCTTAAAATGCACATATCTCTCTCATACAGTGTCCGATTGAGGTCTACTCACTTTCAAAGTAATATACTTTCAAAGACCTTTGAAACAAGACTAATTTCATTAAAATCGGAGCTCGTATGCAAAACTTGGGTTTTGGGCCCCTTTTTACATTGTACATAATGACGGTTTTACCCCTGCATTTTATCGTTTTATTTTCTTCATTAATAAAAATCTAAAAAAAAAATTAGATTAAGTTGTAAATATTCTTCTCATATTTTCTCTATTTTTATTTTGATTTTTCTCTTATTGAAAAATGACAAAAAAATGCAAAAGATAAAATGTGGTATTTTATACCTATAAGGTACCACCCAAAAATACGTTTTTGTACAGATGATCTCGTTTGATTTTCAGCCCTTCACGAAAGTTGTAGATCTCGTCAAGACGAGTAACTTTCGTGTTGAACACTTTTTGATTTAAGCCCTTTTGTTATGTTTTTTTATTTTTCTTTCCATTCCAACTTTGGATTTTTCTGGGAGCGACACGTGGTGGCTCCGGAAGCCACCACGTGTCAACTCCTTGGTTTTTGCTTTTTATTAAATAAATGCCACATGGCCGCATCCTAACGCGCCAAGTGGCATCATCTCTCTCCTCTCTACCCATTCCTTCCCACTCTCCCTTAACTTAAGGGAGAGGCCACCCTACGACACCTCTCATTCCACCCCATCTTCTCCACCTTCTCCATCTCTTCTCCAATCTCCTCTTCCTCTTTATAATGCCCTCCCCCTCCTCCATTCATCTCCATCCGCCATCTTCACAGTGAGGGAGAGGAGAGCTCCATTCCTTCTTTGGTGACAGCAAGGGAGAGAGTGCCAACAGTGAGCGACGACCCTGCTCCTCTAGGCGAGATCCGGTGGCCCTCCATCCACCGCCGCAGCCGCAAACCACAGCTGCCCGAGCTCGAGCCTTGCCGACTCTTGAGCGACGACAGGAGAAGCCTCATCTTCTCCATTCCCAGGCAATCCGACTCCATCTACAGGTAATCTCCTTCTTCCTCTCTTCTTCTTCTTCTTCTTCCTCATACCTTTCTCTCTCATCAATTCTCCATCTTCCATCATCCAAATCGCAAAACCGATCGCACTTCAACGGATAAATCACACGTTGCGAACGCAACGGTGATTTTTCTTAAATTTTTCCGTGAACTTTTATCAATCGATTAATCGTTTATTTAAGCCACTTAAACAATTGCATGAGAAAACAGAGGAGGCGGTGACACCCTCCCTCTTCCTTCTTCCTCCTCTCATCACCTCCCACTCACACACCATCAACCACCAACCTCGCCTTCGACGCCTCCACTGCCCCGACGACCCTTGGCCGTGTGTCGGCCGTCCCCCCCTCGCCATCCCCCCCTCGCCGTCAACCCATTTGACGAACCGCGGTTCTACCCTTGTAATGTTGTCTGATAGACTAGTGCGTTGCAGTCGGATAGATCCGCGTCGATCAAAAATAACCGCACAACTCGATTAAATCGTCGAATGAAATTATGCGCGGTTTGATGTTTATTTAACCTGGGCAAGCCCCAGGGTCGACTCAAGGAGGCAAAGGAACAACTCGGGATCAAGTTAGATGAATTAGATTTCGATTTTCCAAGTGTGAATATTTTTTTTTGGTCTTTTTCGATTTTTTTATCCGAGACACATGCAAAATCAGGCCAGATTAAATGTTAATTCAGAAAGATGGTCAAATTAATTCCAAAAATTATGAAACTTGGCCAGATTATGAAATGGGATGAAATTAAGCTACTCTAATTTTTTGTAATTTTTAGATCCACGGATAATAAAATATGCAGACTTTAGTGAAAATAACTAAACCAATTTTAATAATTACCAACAATGATATTTCTCAGAAATAAAATTAATCCAAATAGATCTAATTAAGAGCTATCCAAATCAACTTGAATTTCCTTAAAACATTTCACGGTTGATTAATTAAAAATCGATTAAGGTTTTCACTAAATGATTTTTCTAAGACAAACTATACGTGCAAATGATGTGAATTTTGGATATGTTGTAGCATAAACTTAGATCTACCAACTACGATTTTTCAGTGATTTTTCGACAAGCAGAGAATACACAATCAAGTAATCAATCAAAATGGGTAAAATACTACAATTTTCCACCAAATTAATTTCAATAAATACTCTGCAAATCATAAAAATACAAATAATACTATGATGGTAGAACAAGAGTTATACTACACAATGCAATTTTCGGAATTAAAAATTGATGACAAAATGACAACAAAATAAATGTGCAAATGCAAGGGCGTGAATGCAATACAGGAAAAAAAATATGAATTGAAATGGTGAACAGGGACTTACATGCAATTTTTTGGAAACTTGAAATTTTTTTAAGAACTTGCAAAGGGGTGCAAGTGTCCCCTTTGCAAATGCCCTTTTGTCTTCATTATGCGCTATGGAGCTCCCATGTTATTGGGTTGAAACAGGGGAATGGAGATGACGGTGGAGCTTCGCGCGCAGGAGGGGCTCGCGGCGTGCGTCTTCGGCCATGGCGGTGAGATGGTGATCTCCACCTCCGTCGACACACGACGCGAGGTGGAGGGCCGGTGCGACGCGCTTGGTGAGGAGGTGTGGAGTTGTTGCTGCCTGGCTGCGTGAAGGGAGGAGATGGCGTGGCTGCGGTGCACGTGGTCAGAGGGCGTGCGTCGAGGACCGCTGTGACTGCTGCAAGGTGAAGGTGCGGCGGCAGCCAATGAAGATGCACGGCCACGCACGTTGGCGGAGGAGGATGCGGGCACGGTTGGGACCAGCCGCCTGGAGACGGAGGGCGGTGCACCGGCGCAGGAGGTGTTGCTGGATGGCGATGTTGCAGCGCGCTGTGAGGTCGCGAACTGGAGCGGGGACGGCCGCAGGTGGCTGATGGGCGCGACCAGGAGAATGGCGGGCTGTGCGCGCAAGGGGTGTTGCTTGGAGGCGGCCGGCGTCGTTGACGGCGAGGGGGGGACGGCCGACACACGGCCAAGGGTCGTCGGGGCAGTGGAGGCGTCGAAGGCGAGGTTGGTGGTTGATGGTGTGTGAGTGGGAGGTGATGAGAGGAGGAAGAAGGAAGAGGGAGGGTGTCACCGCCTCCTCTGTTTTCTCATGCAATTGTTTAAGTGGCTTAAATAAACGATTAATCGATTGATAAAAGTTCACGGAAAAATTTAAGAAAAATCACCGTTGCGTTCGCAACGTGTGATTTATCCGTTGAAGTGCGATCGGTTTTGCGATTTGGATGATGGAAGATGGAGAATTGATGAGAGAGAAAGGTATGAGGAAGAAGAAGAAGAAGAGAGGAAGAAGGAGATTACCTGTAGATGGAGTCGGATTGCCTGGGAATGGAGAAGATGAGGCTTCTCCTGTCGTCGCTCAAGAGTCGGCAAGGCTCGAGCTCGGGCAGCTGTGGTTTGCGGCTGCGGCGGTGGATGGAGGGCCACCGGATCTCGCCTAGAGGAGCAGGGTCGTCGCTCACTGTTGGCACTCTCTCCCTTGCTGTCACCAAAGAAGGAATGGAGCTCTCCTCTCCCTCACTGTGAAGATGGCGGATGGAGATGAATGGAGGAGGGGGAGGGCATTATAAAGAGGAAGAGGAGGTTGGAGAAGAGATGGAGAAGGTGGAGAAGATGGGGTGGAATGAGAGGTGTCGTAGGGTGGCCTCTCCCTTAAGTTAAGGGAGAGTGGGAAGGAATGGGTAGAGAGGAGAGAGATGATGCCACTTGGCACGCTAGGATGCGGCCATGTGGCATTTATTTTATAAAAAGCAAAAACCAAGGAGTTGACACGTGGCGGCTTCCGGAGCCACCACATGTCGCTCCCAGAAAAATCCAAAGTTGGAATGGAAAGAAAAATAAAAAAAACATAACAAAAGGGCTTAAATCAAAAAGTGTTCAACACGAAAGTTACTCGTCTTGACGAGATCTACAACTTTTGTGAAGGGCTGAAAATCAAACGAGATCATCTGTACAAAAACGTATTTTTGGGTGGTACCTTATAGGTATAAAATACCACATTTTATCTTTTGCATTTTTTTGTCATTTTTCAATAAGAGAAAAATCAAAATAAAAATAGAGAAAATATGAGAAGAATATTTACAACTTAATCTAATTTTTTTTGGATTTTTATTAATGAAGAAAATAAAACGATAAAATGCAGGGGTAAAACCGTCATTATGTACAATGTAAAAAGGGGCCCAAAACCCAAGTTTTGCATACGAGCTCCGATTTTAATGAAATTAGTCTTGTTTCAAAGGTTTTTGAAAGTATATTACTTTGAAAGTGAGTAGACCTCAATCGGACACTGTATGAGAGAGATATGTGCATTTTAAGGTTCATGATTTCAAACTTGGATTGGAGTTTTATTGGTTGATTTTACAAGTTAGTATTTTTTAGATATTTTTCTTTAATTAGTGTTAGTCATATATACACAATAGAGTTGGTTTTATTGCATTTGGAGTTAGTATAAAATATATACAAATAGGGTATTTTATCTAATATACAGGTGAATATTTATAAGTGAAATTGGCTTCTTATTTAATGCAAATATGAATGCTAAAATACATATGTTATCAATGCATGCGTGAATGCTAATTATACGATATAAGTAGAAATATGCCTCTAATTACTCGGGAACACAGCTCTATTTTCAACTTTTAGAGTGATGAATCGCAGATTCATCAACCCCCTATACTTAAACCTTGCTCGTCCCCGAGCAACTAAAGTGAAATGCAAGAGTGAAATGAGATTGGGTTCCATACCAAAGTCATGAACAAAAGGTGAAAATGGAGCTTGACTCGACCTTTGGATTAATTGTGTGGCGGAACCTTATTGGGATCTGAACTTAAGACCTAACAGACTTCAAGTTCCACAAGTCTTCTATTCAAGACGCCTTAACAGTCAGGTCAGAACAAATCCTCAAACGCAAATTTCTGATGACTGTGATTCTTACTTGTACTGTGTAAGTGATAAATAGCTCTCCACATCAGAAATGACTCGGAACCAGCCTCCTCTAACAAGGTAACTCAATAACCCGGTCCAGCAACTCTTTCCTCGAGGAGCGGGGTATTCCCTTCTAAGTTCAAGTGCGACAAACTCAAGAGGAGGGGGTAGAGAAAAGAATAAAGAATGGACGGTAGCCAGTGTAGCTAACCTATCCCGGGATGCCTGACCAGTGTAGCCAAGTCATCCAGCTGCAGACTTCTTGCTAGTATACATACTCCAACAGGCAAAATTTTTTTTGTGGCCTGTCTATTTTTTTTGGAGTTCTTGCATTTTTTTCTTTTTTTTTCTTTTTTTTGGAACTATATACAAGGTGCAGCATGTACATCAGGAGTTTTTCCTCTTGAGCCAGTAGACTATCCCTCTTTTGAAGCATTATTGCAACCCACAGCGTCCCGTCCTTAGACTTCAACACCACCAGACTAGGTTGAGATGCACTACCATCCCTAGAGGAGGACGGATGTTTCCACCCGTGTGCTACTCCAAGCTAAAGGATTCTACCTCCTCACCACCTCATCAATGAAGAGCTACGTGCATTGTGCTTTGTCCAAGTTAGGTCACTGTCTAAAAGAATCATGCGTGTGCACGAGATATTCTACTTAGACTAATCAAGATGACATGTGAACATAGACTTGCGGACTCAAAGAATTAAGTCACTTGACCTGAGAAATCTTAACTCCAGTTCCTATAAGGTCCCTCTGAAATTAGGTGGATTAAGGTCAAATCAAGTCCATCCTCAATATCTACTCATAACTCGGTTCAGAACCCACTAGCTTTTCACTATGCATATGCAAGATATGCAGATGAGAGGTGCAGATGACATGCTATGAATGAAATGCAAGATTTTTTTTTTGAAATGCAAGGATGATATGCAAGAGTAAATAAGAAGCCTTATTTTCAACATTTTGTTTTATTTTCTGGTATACAACCCTTTTTACAACAATTTTTAGTTTGTAATAATATACATAGTGTACAAATTTTTATACATCCTATTTTACAACAAATTTTACAAAAGTATGTTTTACAACTTTTTGTACAAGTATTATAGTAATTTTTTTGGTATACCTCCTATGAGTCAGTTTATACAAGTGTATTTTACAAAAAATTTTCTCAAATTTTTACCCACCCGTAATTATTGCATAATATATACAAAAATACGCGAAAATACGCGAAAGTACGAGCTATGGGTAAAGTATATATGTAATATATACACGCCCCCTATAATTAGCGTGTGCTATGTCCTCAGAGCACGAAAAGCGACTAAAAAGACATAGCTCGGGCTAAGCGTAGGAGAGCTAAAATTACAAAATGTATAGAAGTCGCTCCGCCCTCCTATACTTAGGCTCTGACAGCCTAAGTGTAGAAGAAGATCAAAAATGGGGCGAACGAGGAGAAGAGGGGAAATGGATGAGTATATACAAGGCGGGCATCGGTCCCCCCTATACTTAGGCTCCGGTCAGTTTAAGTATAGGACGGGAGTGAGTATGAGAACCGATGTGATCTGGAGAATGTACAGTGAATCGACTCGGGTGACTCCTCCCCCCTATACTTAGGATCTTATTATCCTAAGTATAGTCTTAAAATGAAATGAGATGAGTCGGGGCGAGTGATTCGAATCACTGGGGAGGGAGGGAGAAAAACTATATACAAGAAAGAGTGAGAATGTACAAGGATTAAGAAGGTTTGTGACAAACCTTCTTGCGGACGCGAGGAAGTGGATAATATACATATGTGTCGCTGTCGGAATCGTCCTCAGATGAATAATAGTGAGGTGTAGGGATCGTCCAACGAGGGTCGACACACGGCTGCTTGCTTAGATAAGGCCTGAGAACAGCCGAACTGAGCTCACTCATATAAATTACCTTGTCCGGGCCAGATGAGGACTCCTCAGAAAATTCCTTCTCCGGTGTGTTGAAGGAAACTTTCTTAGTCGGTTTTCTAGAACTTGAATCATTGAGTGGGAGATGAGAGAGACGCGCCTTGAGAGGTTCGGGGGAACTCCTCGAGGAATCAATTCTCGACTTCCTCTCACTAAATAGCCGACTAGAAGAGGGAGCAACCGTGTTTTTATGTGGAGTCAATTTAATCTTGGTTGTTTCCTTTGAAGGTCCGGGACGTGGTGTGGTGCTGACTATGGGTTCCTCATCAGACGAGTCACCATATAAATTATAATATTCCTGAAGGGTCAGCACATGTCTCGGGAAAGTGCTAGTGGTCTCAGTTGGCTTGGCATTATTGGGCTCTTGTATCGGATCATCAAAATGGTCAAGGCAGTCAACAAAGATCATGTCCGACTTAATGGTAGCTTCTGATTGTGAGTCCTCCTTAGAAGCTGTCCTGGTGGCGGTGCAAGCAGTTGATGAAGTGGAGGTTTGGGGAGTCTCAGAACCAACGGTTGTCTGGGCAGTCGGTCTCTCAGGTGTAGCAGAGAGGTGGGACTCATTTACCTCTTGATGGTCACGACTGTCAGCGGATGTGCGGGTCACCTTAGAGTAAAGTTTATCAAAGAATGGGTGAGGTCGAAGCGCTCCCAATGCTGAGAAATCGATCTCCCGAGTCTCGCAATCTATAGACGCTTTAGCTGAGGCTAAGAACGGCTTCCCGAGAATAATCGGAGACTGGGTAAACTCTCCTCGGTGCTCGATGTCAATGATCGTGAAGTCGACCTGGAGTAGAGCACTTGGAAAGTAACGATGACTGAAATATTTCCTCTAGACCGTTTGATGGATCGATCAGCCAACTGAACGATCTCTCTCGACTTTCTGATTGGCCTGAGTTTGAGCTTGTCAAACACAGAGGTCGGGAGGATATTTATAGGTGAGTCATCATCGATTCTCGCATGGGTGAAAATGGTGTCTTTGATTTCACATTCAACCCTAGGCAACCGCTTCACTCTGCGGCTTTTGGTCTTTCTCCCCATCACCAAGGATGTGGCCATAGACACTATGTGTCTTTCAGTCCTTGTTCTCTTCTTACCCGACCTCTTGGGCATCAATTTACTCTTTACAAATCTCTTGAGGTCAGGGAAGTGATCTATGGCCTTTATTAAGGGAAGTTTAAAGATGAATTCATCATCAAGTGCTTCCCTTAGGGTGGAATCCAATTTTTTTAAATCATTTTCATTTTCAATTTTTATGTGAATTTTTGGTTTTTCAATTTTTTTGGTGTTTTGATGGATGAATGATCAGACTCTTGATTGGAGGGCAAGTGGTTAGTAGAAGAGGGAGATAGAATGGACTCCAGCTGTACAGACGGTGTGGGTTCCCTGATGTTTGCTTTATTTTCAACCTCAAAACTACTCATGTCTTTTCTCACTTTTATACCCAGGCTGGCAGAAATTGATTGTAATATTCCCATGACATCTCTCAACTCGTTACCAAATGATTCATTTTTCTTAATAAGTCTAGAGATGTCATCCTCCACAAAATTCTCATGACAAATCATGGGAGAGTTCTGCTCAAGTGGAGGGTACTGCTGAGATATTGGGATCTCATACTCAACATACCTAGACTCTGGCATGTAATTCTGGGTCGAGTATGGACTATCCAAATGGCAAATATCGGTCTGACCCTCATATGACGGAGTCAATGAAACATGGACTGATAAGTCTAGGTCATGAGTCCAATCTTGTGAATGTATAGGCTCTCCAAATGAAGGCTGGTTAATGGAGGCTTGATCACTAAAGTCAATCAAGTCTGGGAAATCATGATGTTCAGGCCTCTCCATTCTGCATGTTCGATCGACCGTGTTATGCCCTAAGTTCAAGTCGGGATGTGTATATATGAGTTGTGGTATGGTCCCTACTTGGGGTGAAGTATGTGGGGGCATATAATTTTGCCAATAATCTGTCTCAGCAGTGGCTTGCTCTTCATTCGAGTCTTTGATTCCTGCAAGCTCTCGGGAGTAAGGACAGTCAGCCCAAGGTGGAAGTGGATCCGTGGTGCTAGAATATGGAGTAGGTGAGAAATGCGAAGAAGTGGAGAAGTCAGTCGAAGTTCTGACTTCATAATCGGATTGAGGGTGAGCCGACCACGGGTAAGGGTCTCCCGTGGGCGGCGGAGGATACATGGAAGAATGAGAAGGTGAAGATGATCGGTATATGATCGATGAGGAATGACCAGAGGTCTCAGGGTATGGGGACCAATATCCCGACATCTTGAAGAGAAGATAATGAATGTAAGGAGAGCGAGGTAGCAAATGCGCAATTACGCAGGATAACACACACGGACAGACACGAAGACAAACGCAAGAGCAAACCCTGAATTCACACTCAACACGGTGAAGGACCCGAAACCGAGTCCAATTAATCTTGTTAATTTTAAGTGTGATTTTTCAAGCAAGATAGCAAGGATTTACGTGGCCTATAGGGGGTTGATGAATCTGTGATTCATCACTTCAAAAGTCAAAAATAGAGCCTTGTTCCCGAGAAAATAGAGGCATATTTCCTTTTAAATTGCATAAATAGCATTCATGCACACATCCATAATTCATGCATTTTAGCAGCCCATTTGCATTTAAATAAGAAGCCAAAAATCCCTTGTAAAATACCTCGTCACCAAAATAACCTCTTCTCTATAATATACATATATTCCTTACTAATATAGGGAAGAATGCCAAAAATCACCCTTGTAAAATAGCCAAAATAGCCTGAGATCCCTTGTACATTAAAACACACATAAAGCCCTCATACAAACCCCGAATTAGGTCTACTCACTCTTAGAATACTACATATTAAAAGACCTTCAAAATGAGACTAATTTCATTGAAATTGGAGCTTGTATGAGAAACTTGGGTCTTTGGGCCATTTTGTATACTACATATGTAGGTATATGTATATTTGTATCTATGTATCATAGTTGACCTCATCTCCATCTTTGGTCAACATGAAACTTGTAGATCTCATCAAGATCTACAACTTTTATGTTTTGAGTTTTTCCAAATTCGGCTTTCCCTTCTCTCTACACGTGTTTCTTACTTCAGCCACTCACAGCATGCCACGTGGCGCCCTCTGGTTGCGCCACGCGGCCCGCTTCCCCTCGCCTCATCCGCCGGCGCCCTCAGCCGTCGGATCTCGCTTCAGATCCAACGGCTCTGCCTTTTCCACGCACGCCCCTTGTCTGGACCATCCGATCACCTCCTGCTTTGATCTACGCCGCACATTAGCGCCCGCACCAGAGCACTCCACGTGGCAGCATCCACACCGCTTGATCAGGCCCTTGATCGCTCCATCGTGGCCGCACCTCTCCCAGCGAGTCTCATCCCTTCGATCATATCCATCTCCTCATCTAAACCGTTCGCTCGCACTTCGCCCGCAGCTCGCCACGTGGCGCGCTCTCGGCCCATCATCAGCGCGCCTGGATCTCATCCTACTCGTCCCCTACGGTTCGATCGCCACCGTTGGATCACAAGATCCAACGGTGGAGACCTCGTCTCCTACCTCCAGGCGCCCCTCTCCCCCACGTCCCTTGCCTTGCGGGAGGGGCGCCCCCTTCCTATTTTTTGGATGCACGTCGGCCATCTCCTCCGGCCGCTGACACCTCCACGACATTCCCCACTCAACCCTCTCCCTCGACAGCTCCCTAAAGCTCCACCACCTCCACCATACTCGCCCCACGACGACCACCAACTTCGCTACTCCACCAGCTAAACCACCAACTTCACCTTATAAATACGCCACCACCGGCGACATTCACGCCCATCCGCCACTCCAGAGAGCTTCCCTGAGCTCTGATCTTCCAGTTGGTGACAGCAATTTGGCGATTCATCGAGCGACGAAGGGCTTCTTCTCCGGCGAGATCCACGGCAGCTCTGCCGTGTCGCAGCCGCTCCTCCGAGTAGTTGCACGAGCTCGTGACCCTACCGATCCCTCGAGCGACGACCCTGGAACTCCAATCTGAGCTCCAATTCCCAGGTAACCCCCTCCATTCCTCCTCCGATCTTCTTCTTTATTTTCTTGTTTCTTCTCCGATTTTATTCGGCATCCACGATCACCTTCTCGCCTCCTTTCCATCTCGCCGAGCTTCGCGTCGAAGCTCCCGTTCCCGCTGATCCCTCCGCACCTTCCGACGACGCACAACACCTCCATCGACTTCCAGCTCCGCCATTTGGCCGGAGCCCCATCTCCAGACGATCTCCGTCACCCTTAGGCCTCGCCGCTCACCATAACATCTCCACGAACACTTGCACGCCTCGGCTATCGCTTCTAACTCCTGCAGGTTCACACTCCTTCACTGGCCGGAGCCTCACCGGAGCTCCCTTCGAGCTTCGTCTCCAGCGAGCTTCAGTCCACCTCCGCCGCTCCGGAGACCATCAGGACCTTCGCCGCCGCACCACGAGACTTTTGGGATAGCTCCGACAAGTCGGAGAGCTTCATCGACTCGAGGAAGGACGGGCGGAGCAAAGGACATTTTGCCGGAGCCCCGCCATCTCCTCCGCAGGCGGCGGAGGAACATCGGAGCAGACGAGCAGCCACCGTTCGATCACATCGATCGAACGACCCCCACATCGCCACGTGTCCTTCCATCGCAGCAGCTTTCCACCGTCGATCTTGCCTCTGATCCAGCGGTCCGCAGCGAGCCACGTCTCCGTCTTCATCAAAGACCGAGTCCAAAAGTTGTAACCAAATCTTTCGGTCTGGGTGGACTACCTTCTGCAGTATCATCTTGATCTCCTTGTTCGACACTTCAGCAAGACCATTGGTCTGAGGATGATAGTTGCAACTCGATGATCTATGCTGAACTCGTTAGCAAGGGCCTTTACCTCGTCATTGATAAAGTGAGACCCCCTGTCAGATATCAATACTCTAGGCACCTCGAGCTGTGAAATGATATTCTTCCTCAAAAATATGCAAACAGTCTTAGCATCTGCGGTTCGGGCATGTATGGCCTCAACCCAACGACTCACATAATCAATAACCAACAGAATGTACTCAAATCCCGGACTCTTAGGGAATGGAACCATGAAATCAATGTCCCATGCATCAAAAACCTCATAGAAGTGAATGGGCTGCATCGACATCATATCACGCTGTCCATGAGTACCCATCTTATGACAATCAGTACACCTTTTCACAAATTCATTAGAATCCTTGAAGAAAGTAGGCCACCATAGGCCAGATTAGAGCACTTTCTAAGTTGTTCTCCTCCCAGAATGATGTCCCCCTGCCTCAAGCTTGAGGCAGTAAGTGAGGACACTGTGGTGCTCCTCATGAGGAATGCACCAACGCCAGATGTTGTCCCCTCCTTCATGATAAAGGATGGGATCCTCCTAATGGTAGAACTTGAACTTCGCAAGGAAAGTCTCAAATCGCTGTCTGGGCCAACCTTGTGGGACTTTCTTGGCAACAAGATAGTTCACAATGTCGACATACCATGGGAGAGAGGCGATAGAAAGGATCACCTCATCTAGGAAGGTTTCTGTAATGGGATCAGTCTGCTCAGATTCCTCAAGATTTTCTAAATGGGAGAGATGATCTGCCACCACATTTTTGACTCCAGGTTTATCCTTAATCTCAATATCAAACTCCTGGAGTAGAAGGATCCATCTAGTTAGTCTCGCTTTGGCATCCTTCTTTGCCATGAGGTACCTGATGGCGGTGTGATCTGTACAAATAATCACTTTGGATCCAAGAATATATGATCTGAATTTGTCCCAAGCAAAAACTACAACTAGAATATCTTTCTCTGTGATAGTATAGTTCTGTTGAGTGGCATCCAATGTACGGCTAGCATAGTGAATGACAAATGGTACTCCATCCCTCCTCTGTCCCAGCACGGCCCCTACGGTAAAATCGGAGGCATCCGTCATGATCTCGAATGGGAGAGACCAATCAGGCAACTGAAGGACACGAGCCTCAACAACTAAAATCTTAAGATCTCAAATGACGCAAGACACTTATCATATACAATGAACTCGATGTCTTTTGTTAGCATATCAGTCAATGGTCAGGAAATCTTGCTGAATTTATGAATAAAACGTCAACATGCCCCAGAATAGATCGTAAGTACCGTAAATTGGACGGTAGATTGAGCTTCCTGGTGATATCCACCTTGGCCGAATCAACCTCCATGCCCATGTTGGAGATGATAGGACCAAGTAACATCTCCTGAGTCACCATGACGTAACTCTTCTCCTAAGATAAAATGACGGACCTCTATGCAACGTTGAAGCACTCGATCTAGGCAGTCAAGACAAGCATCAAACCCATCACCGTAGACCGAAAAGTCATCCATGAAGACCTTTAAACAATCACCCACCATGACCGAGAAAATGGACAACATGCACCTTTGGAATGTCGTCGGGGCGTTACATAGGTCAAAGGGCATCCGTTTGAAAGCATAAGTCCCAAACGGACATGTGAATGTTGTTTTGTCCTGGTCCTCATGCGCTATGACCACCTGATTGTAACTGGAGTACCCATCGAAAAAACAATAGTAACGCTTCTTATCTAGCCTCTCTATAATCTGAAAATAAAAGGCAACGGGAAATGATCCTTCTTGGTGGCCTGATTCAATCGCATGTAGTCCACAAAGACCCTCCAAGAAATGGGTACTCGGTAGCTATCTCCTCTCCGAACTCACTCACAACTGTAGTGATGCCCATCTTCTCGGGCACCACATGTAACGGACTAACCCACTTGGAGTCGGATACGGGGTAGATAAAATCGGTGCTCCACCATTTTGATATTTCCTTCATAACCACCTCTCGAAGATTCGAATTCAGCTGTCATTGGAACTCAAGTGATGGCTTAGCGTCCTCTTCGATATAGATATGGTGGGAGAACAAAGCCGGACTATCCCCCGAAGAGCAGCTACACTCGATCCTATTGCCTTGTGGTTTCTTTCAAGAACCTCCATCAGAGGAGATTCTTGCTCTCCAGTCACATCTACATAGATAATGACTGGGTACATCTCATGCTCACCTGTAAGGAATCTAAACTTCAACACTGCGGCAAAGGCTTCAGTTTCGAACAACTGGAGCTGGCGAATCTGGCCTCTAAAAGGTCTAAGTGAAGGTAATCGGATCTGAATGTGAGAACTCTCACTGATCATGTAAAATGGTGAAGACATCCCTGCTAGTGTATCTGTGCTGACACGGTCTCCATCCTAGCTGCTGGCTTTGTGGAAATCAAAAAGGTAATAAATCATCAAATTATGCCTAGTCTATATCTGAATCCGAGGGATCTGAATTAGAATCACATGACACAAAATCTGCTTCGCTATCTTGAACGCGGTCATCGACTTCAAAAGTGTCCTCGTCCAAGAGTGTGCTCTCCAAACTCTCCTCTGCTGGAAGCTGTGAATCCGCAACATCTGAAGGTGAGAGAGGGGATCATGAAATAGGGTCGGACTAAGCAGCTTCATCATCAGTGATCACAAAGTTGCACTCCTGGTGGATGTCTCGCTCCACCTCTATCATCTGCTCTGCATCACTAAACTACTCTGAGAAAGTTGAATCTCGCGCTCTAGTCTCATCAATCATCTCTATTTGTATACTCTCGCCCTCGATGCGAAAGTATACGTTCCCACTATCATGGTCGGACATCGGCTTGGCTATGGCCAAGAATGGGCATCCTAGAATGATGGGGTATCGATCATAGATTCAGGGATCTCCATGTCTAATACAACGAAGTCCACAGGGAATTTCATGCCCTGAATAGTGACAACTACATCCTTCAACAACCCATTTGGACTCTTGACAGATCTATCTGCAAACTGTAGGACTGTCATGCTCTGTCGAAGAGGGTTGAACTCGAATCGATCGAGTAAGGCTGCCAGAAGGAGGTTGATAGAAGAGCTGTTGTCTGATAGAGTATGATCGAATCTCTTCTCGTGAATGTGGAATCTGACATAGGGAGCTCCTATATCTAGCCTCTTGGCTGGCAGATGGTTCTGAATAGAGAAGCAAGTGGCACGGGTCAGCACATGGATTTTTGCCTGATGGTTCCTTTTCTTCCTGTGAATAGTGGTCTTCTCTCTCAAGTTCTTCTGGATGAGAGGGATGTGCTCAAGTGCCTCCTGTAGAGTCAGCTGGATATCGAATCTATCAATCATCTATTGGTTGAACTCTAACTACTGCTTTCTTTATTTTATTTTATTTTTTGTTCCCTTTTGTCAAGCAGAGTGCCTGTGGGAAGGGGATGGCTTCCACTCCTTAGATAGAGGGCTAGGAAGAGGTTCCTGCTGCTAAGAAAGTATGGAATCCATAAAAGTATCATCAATCATCACATATGGACTCGAAGATGAAGAAACCTTTATTTTATTTATTTTTTGGTATTTTTCATAATATCTCGAGATACAAAAACTGGAGGTGACACAATTGGAATAGATGGGGTGGCCTTAGTACCACCCACGACATCTGTCTTTGTGGCATCAACACCACGCCCTGGCTCAACATCGTCTGGTATGGTGGCATTAGTACCACCTGCTGCATTTCTAGAAATGACAGCATCAGAACCATTGACTTCATCAACGTCCTTGGTGGTGTCAGCACCACCATCATCAACATCATCCTTAGCAGCATCAACACCGCTATCCTCCTTGTCTGGCACTCCTGGATCCTCGTGGTGTTGTCTCTCAAACGAAATTCCGCCAGCTGGCATCCTACCACTGCTAAGTGACACAAAGTCAACATCAAATGTGTATGAAGCAATGTCACCAAATAAATCACTAGGAATGGTGGTTTCTATAAACTGTACCTGCTCATATTTTCTTTTAAGGTTATTTGGGTTGTGCTTGATCTGAGCGGATATGGCGGCCTTTTCTTTGATGATCTCTTATATCTTTTGGGGAAACTCGTCCATATCCTACCAAAATGATGCATGCTGATCCACGAGTAGGCAGGCTAAATCATCAAGGGTTGTGTTCTCATAGGCTGGCCCATGAGAAACAGACGGGTTGCCTCGCTGAAAGTGAGGATGATGCTGGAACTGGTGAGAGGGAGGCTGCGAATACTGCTGAGGCTACTGCTGGTGCTGCCTCCACTGATATCCTTGTTGGTAGGGACGAGGACCCTACAGAAAGTTCCGCTACTATGGCTGGTGGGAGAACTGGGGTTGCTGCTGAAGGATACGGGAAAATCCTCAAGCGCATCACGGAAGCGTGATGAACGCATCGAATGCGATCGAGAGCGACTAGTCGCACTAGTTACTCCGTGTAGCGGAAATTAAAATTTTTATGTGATAAAACCACATGATCCAAGAACACTTCTCGAATCGTTTCATCTAAACCACAAACAAGCAACAGGATTACCTCTTGAAGCGTGGTTGCGATTGAGTCTCTAAACGAAGAGACCTCCTGTCTCAAGTCCGATCCGTCGGAGGAGACGCTTGCGAGTGCGGGGATGAATCGCGTGCTCCTCGCAATTCATGTTGATGATCCAAGCGGTGGATCTCCTGGTCTCGTCACACGAGATCCAACATCCTCTTCATGAGCGAGATACACCAGAGGAGATGGAGATCCATGAGTAGATGATCCGGCATCATAACGACGATGCTACGATGATGACGAATCTCACAATGGCTCCATGGTGGACCACCATTATAAGAGAGAGATAGAGATTTGGTGTGTAGAGAAAATAAGAGAGAGAGAGAGAGAGAGAGAGACTCATCGAGTCAGTGCAAGTCGAAGAGCAAAGCATGCCTCTTCTTATATAGGGTTTTGGGAGTCCATGGATCTCAATCCTTGGACAACACAATCAATGGTTGAGATTGATTTGTGTTTCTTTCAATGGCCATGATCTTGTTGTGAAAAACACAACAACAATTAATTTAATTTAATATATATCAATAAATCAATATATTTAAATTCAAAAGAAATCAATTAATTCTCATTGGAGATAATGAGGAGATAAACCATATCCCCTAAAAATAGGGGACGACCACTCTTCTCATGAGATCTCATTTATCTCATGAGATCTCATTGTCTCATGAGATCTCATTATCTCACGATATATTTCCAAAATTTACAACAACAATTGTTTAAATTATTTCACAAATATAATTCACAATTACTTTGTGAAATATTGCAATCATGCCATTAAAAAATGTGAATCACATTCACATCCCAAAACAAAATGTAAATTATATATATTCAATTAATCATCTAATGTGAATCCAATTCACATTAATAATTAATTAACAAATATAAATCACAATATGCTCTCTCTTATATATTATAAATCACATTTATAATATATATGATTAATATGGATAGTTCTATCCACATTATTCATATCCATGATAATTGAATCACATTTAATCATCTTGGATTTCTTTTTCTCATGTGCCAAAATAATATGAAACATTCAGATTATTCACATCTTTGATAATTAAATCACATTTAATTATCTCAGATAACTCTCCTTATAATATGAATCAAATTCATATTATCCATGATAATTAAATCACATTTAATTATCATATTTCTCGATGCTTGGATACTTATATCAACAATGAAATTATCCACGAACTCTTTCAAGGATAATACGCTTTCGCCGCAGATACTTGAAGATAAGGACAAGGCGATTGCATTGTTCCACGTATAGTGACTTGGATATTGAGATAGCATCACAAATCCAGATCTCGGGCCTCCCATAGATGCTTGATTAAATCAAGACCGCAAATCTAATCTTCTCATTACATCTGAATCACATTCAGATCAATGTACAACATTTAGACGAAGATCATATTACTTCCTTACTGAGAGGAGTCACTAAAATCCAGACATGTTTCATCACTCACTAGGAATGGAAGCTTCATGGTTATACAATCGTTTATGATCACATCACCCTCAGGTATTCCCAACACCTGTACATCATGCATACTGGAAGACCCAGAATAAACCCGAAGTATTAGATCAACTTTATACTGTCTACTTCAGGGTTATATCAGTAAGTTTCTCATTTGATCATTGGGATTTGGTAGCGATCATATACTTTCCAAAAGCATATATCATACCTAGGTCTTGATCATATACTTTCCAAAAGTATATATCAAACCCACAAATTCAGTCAAGCTTCCAAAGCGAGATGACCGTGTATAGAATTTGATTCTTCTCAATATATCATGAGTGAGCTCATGTCTTCCAGTTCAGTAGTGAACCTGTAATATCCCTTTGAGAGATCGTATTACTCATATGCCCTTATATGCACACCAGCGTGCCGGTGTATAGACCTTGTTAGGTCATCAACCTATTGGTCTGCCAAATGTACATACTCAGACATATAGTAACACATCTTTCTCCGGTCAGAGGATGTGTGCCTATACTGTGACATCATACGATATAGGTCTTTGATTATCTCGATCTCGTTAAGTCAACTCTTTGACCTAACTAATCTGACACCTCCGAATCTCTATTCCTATGCAGAGGACCTGCATTAAGAGATCGGTTAGATATCAGTCTATTTGAGAAAGGATTGACATCTCCTACTCAGGCTGGAGATCACATCTTAACAATCATTTGACGGTGCTTGATGAGTCCTCAATCTAACTCTTTAGATATTCATCCAAGCACCAGCCCCTATGATTCAATAATTGAATTAATAGATGTATGATCATTAAGATAGCCATGGTACATAACCCTAATTGTACTGATGGACCTATTATGCAAATTAGTTATTCTTTATTTCCGATCAGGGAATGATATTCGCAATAACATTTATTGCATAATGGTTCGCCGTGGGCTCGCATGTCCACCACCTGTTGCTGGCCGAACTGCCCACCCTGACCTGGAGGCTGTTGTTGGGATGAGGTACCTCCGGTCAACCACCTGAATCCAGGATGGTCTTGGTGGATCATGGGCTGCTGTCGGTCATACCAAATCTTGTTGACTTCCAACAACGGCTCCTGCTCGTAAGGGGGTGGTGGGAGAACTACCATTGGCTGATCCTGCTAATACACCATAAATCTGAGTGTCTTGAGATGGCGGTGGCTGGGAGTACTGGTGCTGCAGCCGCTAGAACGGCTCCGCCTGGATGTGATGAACCTGACGAAATGGGGCAGAGTGCTAGGACGAGCTGCTGCTGCTAGGATTAGCTCGTGAACTAAGACAAGGCTGAGAAGCCGTCTGTGCCTCCTGTAGACACATGATCTAGGTCTTCAGGTCACTCAACGTCTGTGCTAACTGATCAATCTGAGTCATGCCATGGCACTGCTTCTTCTCAATGATCTCGATGCGGTTCAGCTTCTCACTGATAATGTCCATGTCAATGACCGATGACTCTGCATGTACTGAAGCTGCTGAAGACGGAGATGGACCTGTATCAACTCGTGCTATCCTATGATAGGATACGACATGGGGTGAGGGCTTCCCCTGAGTGTAGAGCCGGGTCTGGGACATTACTGTGTAATTCTCGACCATCTCCTCATAAATGGCCCAGACCTGGTCTTCGTCCTTGGCTAGGTAGGAGGCCCCACAATAAGCGTTCACTAGCCCTGCTGCTCCAGTGTCAGCCCACAAAAGAAGCTCTGTACTATGCTGGGATTAGATATGTCTTAATGTGGACACCGATCGATGAGCTCTCAGAATCAATCCCACGCCTCATGGAATTGCTCGTTGGGGATCATGAAGAAATTGTTGATCAAAGCTCACGCTGCGTTCATCCAATCGAGTGGATAGTGCTTGTTCAAGTACTTGGTTTGGAGCTGCTCCCACGAAGTAATGTATCTCCCCAAATGCTTTAGCCAGTAGGTTGCTCTCTCTACCAAGGACAAAGGGAATGCCATAATCTTGATACTGTCCTCATCCACGAATCGATCATGGACAGTGCTGCAGATCATCTCAAATTCTTGTTGATGCAGGTGCGGCTCCTCGGTGTCAAGCCCATGGAACTTGGGAAAGAGCTGAATGGTCTAGGAAGGAAGCTTGAATTCACCCAGAATTGCTGGAAACTGGATTCATTGGTGTGTAAGAGTTGCACCAGGGTTGTGCAACTGTCTCATCGGTCGTGGCTGCCTGGCTGGCTCCGACTGCTCCTCCAGCTCTTCTGGTTGGCCTCCCGCTCCTCCTCCACCTACAGGGATATCTCCATCGGCTGCTTGCTATTGCTCCTCTCTGTTAGCTCGCATATGCTCTTACTCTTTATGGACCTCAACCATAAAATCTCCCTGATACATCATCTCTAGGGAGGCTAACAAGGTGTTGTTGATGGCGCCCTGGTCTAGAACATAAGTAGTGCTCTGGGGCTGTCCATCGGTGTGTTTGTCACTGTTGGCCATCTCTTGGGTCTCTACAAAGGTAAAATACCCCAACTCAGGTGCCATCAAATGGACAAATGTCTATGCTGATCTCTTCTTGGGTGCTTCACGACTGGAAGAAGGGTGGTCGAGGGGGAACATAGCGGAATCAAACTCAGGTTTAGAGAGCTGGTCCAAGCTCTCCAGAACCAGCCTAGATGAGTGAGTTGGAGTGCTCAGGAGCAGTACTACCAAGGGCATCCTAAGGGACCTCCAGCCCATTATCATGGTCTGGAAGAAGTGCGGATGGGATCTGGAAACAAATAAGATCAGCAATCAAACCCCCAATTCACCTACACAATGTTGAGATAATGATCGTAGGGTTTGGTCATTTATCTTGTCAATTTTATTTAGGTGATAATTCAGTAGAGACTGACCCAATCCCAAAGCTAGATCTTTCCTAGCTAGTACAAGTTGCGGACCGTTTACCGGTTACCCGATCAACTCGCTCTGCTAAGGATGTCACGTCCCGCGTAATCGGATACCGGAGAGATCCTCACTAGAGAAAGACTAATCCCAAGACCAGTAGTCTAACAAGAGTTCATGTGTAGCTCTTGCCTAGTGTACATGTCACTCTCTCGCACAAGCAAACCAAATAATAAGGAGATGACTCTCCTAAGATTTTTAAGTGAGATGTCTTTTAGGATCAAGTTTGTTTAGCAGTCCTAAATTTATAGTTTCCTCTTTTTATGATATTTTTAAATAACAAATAAACGCCTAACGAATTTTTCGATCTCCTAATTATTTTAAGTCCAAAAATAGGTGGAGAAGTTGAAAAAGCCGATGCACGATCAATATTTGATTAAATATCAAGCACACAGAATACAAGGACCTACTTGCAATTATTTGAAAGTTTCAGAACCAAATGATAGCAGACGTAAAAAGCTTAGGTCTAAATTTGCAATTTATCCAATAAATTCATGCACATGCTTAAAAACATACGCACATGGGTATATATGCAATAATAAAAAAGTTCCTACTCAAAATATAACATCGATAAAGCTCAGGGATAAGTCATGCAAATACCCACAACTCACGTGTACATGTACGTGTCTAAGGTCTGGAAGGACTAAATTGCAAATACTAAAAATATAGTGTCCAAACTATAAAATATCTATGCTACAACTTTTATTTACTGGACTAACTATAAAAGGATGCAAATAAGAGATAAAATATGCAAAATACCTTCCATAGGGCGTGTGCAGAACGCTGAGGGCATGCGACAAGCTCTGTAGGTGATGATTGTGTATGGTCCTGATCACTGGCAGCCCAAATCTAACGGTCCAGGGTATGTTGGGGACGTGCGGCAGGATCTGACTTATCAGTCCTAATCCAACAGTCTCAAAAGCTACGTCAACGGTTGACTCAGATCAAAACTGGTGCTTTTCTTCTCATCTAACGGTGGCAGAAGATGGTAGACGAACAGGCGGGGTGGCGAACTTCGATCGAGAACTGGTACGAATCCACTGGGCTGATCGAACCTCCAAATGGTCCAACACCTCTGGAGGGGTGTTCCACATCGAATGCCGAGGTTGATCAGCTGGTTGATGATCAGATGGTCGAGACAACAGAGCTTGATCAGCGATCTGAACGACTAAGGTAAAGGTACAAAAATGGTCGTTGCGACCTCGGTCGCTCAGATGCGCTAAATCAAGAAAAATGAACCACTCGATATAAATAAAATCAATCAAAGCGAAGAAGCGGTCCTGCTATGTGATTAACCTGGTATAGCACCCAGGGTTGAACTCAAGGAGCACGGATTGGCCGAGAGGCCTACGAAGTAGTCAAAGCAAATAAGAGAAAAGGGGAAAATATTTTTAGTGGTTTTTAATTATTTTTATATTTTTTTGGGTTTTTAAGTTTATTAAGAAAATAAGGAAAGCAAGGGAGAACACAATTCAACGAATTATTTTAAGCACCAAAAATCAACCAAAAATCAAAACAAAAATATTTTTATGTGTTTTATATTTTTTTATGTTTTTGGTGAGTTTTTGATAATTTTCTGATGTTTATTTTATTTTCTAAAAATCAAACAGTAGCAAAAATAAGAGGTACTGTCCAGCCGAGCCAAGAAACCCTAGATAAAATATCTAAAGGCCTCAAAATGGCCTGGAGGTAATTTTCCTGTAAAGTAGGTAAAACAAGGAAAACTTAGGTACCAATTTTATTGTTTTTGGATTTTTAATTTTTTTACTAGAATGTTTATGGGTTTTTGAGTGTTTTTAAGTTTTTAGTGGGTTTCAGTGATGCAAAATAGCCAAAATTGGCTAGAAAATCAAGCAAACTAAACTAAAGAGTAGCAAATTTTTAGGGAATTTTTGAAGGAGTTTTTATATTTTTTTGTGATTTTTCAAACTAGACAGTGACAAAATAAGAGGTTTTTGAATTTTTAAAAATACCAAACAAAATAAAAAATGTCCTCAAAAATCTACAAAAATCCTACACCATGGCAGGAGCCATGTGTCAAATTTTCGTTAGATTTGGAGGTGATTTGATATTTATTCAAAAATAGAGATAGGGCACTGTGCACATGGACCAAAGTGCAAATACCCAAAGTTCTGGGGGTCCAGGTGCAATTAACCCAGCAAATCACGCGCCAAGCACGTGCCTGGGGCACTCAGGGACCTATATGTAAAGAAAATAAGTCCCGAGGACCTATTGGTAACACGTATCAAAAGTCCAAGGGGCTCAGTTGCAAATAACCCAAAATAAATCGCACATGTGTAAATCAATCACGCACAGGGGTATAAATGCAATTAACTGAAAACTTTCATTCATTTCATAACAACCAGAACTACAAGGGCATGGACTGCAAATACACCAAAATAACACGTGACGAAGCACGTGGCTCACAACAGGCAGGGGTATAAATGCAATTAACTGAAAGCTCAGGGTCCTCTATGCAAATAAACCTAAAACTAAACAACGTACTTAAATATTTACAGGACTAATGCGAAATTAAACAAAGATAAGGGCCTAAGGGTAAATTACCCTTTATTAACCGGAGCGGCTGGATGGCTGCCACGTGTAGATCGGACGGTCCAAATGGGGGCGGCTCTCAACGCAGGTGCTGCTCTGGTCGATCCAACGGTCTGGGCCAGGACACGTGTGGATCTAACGGTCCGGATCAGTCGCCTCAGATCTGACGTCCACGGGCGCTCCAGGAACCAACGGTCAGGATGACGCCTGGAGCTAGGGAGCTGATCCGACGACGCTGGAGGGTGCTGGAAGAACTGGTCCCGACGAACTTCGCCGGGCTCGAGCAGGCACTGGCCTCCTCCTCGGAGCGCTCTGATGATCGGAGAAGAACGCTGGTGCGCTCCTGCGACTGCTGCGGTGCTCCGATGATCGACCCGAGCTCGGAGGAGCTCAGGCACGGTCGGCGGAGCTGGGTCTCCCGGCCTGAGTGACCAAGCCCTCAGATGGGCTCGGTAAGACCTGCAAAAGGGGTCAGAAGACTCTCGGGTCGAGGGCAAACTGCCTCGACCCGGTTAGGCGGAGTGAAGGTGGACGATGCGTCGGGGTGACGGGCTCCGGCGAAGGTGGAAGACGGTGGAGCCCGGTTCCCAGCTCCTGTGCGAGCTGGGTTGTGTGAGTGGGTGGAGAACGTGCGGCGGAGGAAGGCGAAGATGTGGGTCGGGTCCGATGGTCGAACGGTGGTCGGAACCGGGGTGAATCGAAGAAAGATGACGGCGGCGTGATTTGGGGGAAAGCTGAAATCGAACGAAATAGCTAAGCTAAGGGACTACCTGGGTGAAGGAATAGACTGTGGCGGAGCTGGGGAAGCTCCCGGTCGTCGCCTCAAGGGATGTCTCTGCCCGAGGCTCGAAGCTCGCTCAGGTGGCGGAGCTACGGCGGGTGTATCGCCGGATCAGTGGATTCGCCGGCTTTCCTCGCTGCAACAGATCGGGGATGCGAGCTGTCACCTCGCTCTCTCTCTGGAGCTCACTGGAAGGCTACGCAAATGGCCAAAGATGGATAAAATGGGTGGCGGAGCTCGCTTATGTATGCTGGAAGGATCCGAGAGGGAAGGCTCGGGTAGGGTCGTGGTGGCGCGCGGATCCCAATGTTGATGCCCGGCGAGGGTGTTGGATGTGGGAGGTTCGAAATGGAGCTGGGGTTTGGGTGATAGGCAATCGGGTCGAGCAGGGAAAAATCCGAGAAGTTGGGTCCGGAGCTCGAATCCGTGAGAAGTGGTCCTGGGGGGGCCAGTTGACCGGGCGGTCAACATCCCCAGGACCCAATGAGGTTTGTCCACGTGGCTGAATCTTGAGGTGACAGATAGAGGTGGCTAGGGCTCGATTCAGCCAAAACTCAAAACATGAAATATTTTTCTTTTATTTTTTTCTATTTTTTGGTGATTTTTAATTAATTTTTAGAAATAAAAATAGGCTATATACATAATATGTACTAGATATAGGTATATACAATATATATAGGGTTTTTGATTTTTGATTTTTATATATTATTTTTATACAATTTTATTCCATTTTAAATTTTATTTATTTACATTATAAAATAAGGAATAACAGGGTGTTTTATTTTATTTTTATTATTTATATACATAGGTAAAATAAATAGATATGTACATCTATATACATAGTATATGTACAAAGTATTTTTGTATTTTTTGATTTTTTCTATTTTTATTTTGTTTTGATTTTGATTCTTTTTATTTTATTTATTTACAATATATAGCATAGAATATTTACAAAAAGTTTGGAAAATGACTTTATTTATTTCAAGGTTAAATAAATATATAGGCATGGTTTATGTACATGATGAAGGGGTATTTTTAATCTTTTTGATTTTTAACTCTTTATTTTGTTTTTATCTTTTATAAATATATACAAGTATTACAAGCATATTTTTGGGTGAGGAAAATATAGTTTTATTTATTTACACAAATATTTACACATGTGCCACTATCTCCCTCTACTTTGGCTTTTATGCGGTCAGGCCCATCTGAGCCCTCCCTTGGGTTAGGTTGCTCAATATTTATTCTAAATATTTCCCTCTTTTTCTTTTTTTAATCTTTATTCTTTTATTTTTGCACAAAAACATGCTAATTATAAGTTTTTACATAATGCATGCTTTTGGTAATTATTCCCATTTACACATATCTACATGCATTTGCAAAGGTTTTTGTAGCTAAAATATAAGAATAAAGAGTGATGAATGGGTATTCATCACCCCCCTATACTTAACTTTGCTAGTCCCTTAGCAAACACTTATTTGAAAAAGAAGTGAAAAAGAAAGAAAAAGAAAAAGAAAAAGAGGATGTACATGGATCAAGGTTGATTATTAAACTTGCCTTCATTAAATTGGGGTATGGAGCTCGATCAGATCTTTGGATTATTAATGTGTCGGAACCTTATTTGGACTTATGCTTAAAACCCAACAGCCTCTAAGTTCCACCAATCTATGGGCATGACTCCTCAATAAACCAGATCAGAACAAGTCTACATACACAAACTCTAATGACCATGAATCTTTCCATGCAGTGTAAGTGATATGTGGCTCCCTACCTCAGAAGTAACAAAGAAACATCCTCCCTCAACCTGGTAACTCTAATGCCTCGGTCTAGCAACTCTTTCCTCGAGAAGCCGGGGTATTCCCTTCTAAGTTCAAGTGCAACCGGCTCAAGAAGAGGGGGAAGAAGTATAGACTTTTGGAAGCTCAGCCAGTGTAGCTAAGTCTCCCGCTGCGAGCTTCATGAGATGTAACATGGATACCATAAGCTTTTGCTTTATTTGACTATATACACTCCGGTGGGGTTATTAAATTTTCAATCCGACCCACCACTTTTTTGGAGTTCTTTTTGCATTTTGCATTTTTTTTTTCAAGGACTTCTATACAACATATCTACATGGTGCAGCATATATACAAGAAATTTTCCTCTTGAGCCAGTAGACTATCCCTCTTTTGAAGCTTTATTGCAGCCCACAGCTTCTGTCTTTAGCCTTCATCACCACTAGACCAAGTTGAGACGCACTTCCTTCACTAGAAGAAGAAGAGAGGTTCCGCCTAGAAGTACTACCCTCATATGCTACCCCAAGCCAAAGGAAACTGCCTCCTCACCACCTCATCCGTGGAGAGCCATGTGTAAAGTGCTGGTGCAAGTCAAGCCATTGTCTCTAAGAGTCATGCGTGTGTTGTTAAGTGCTCTACTTAGGCTCATCAAGATGACATATGCTCATAGCCTAGTGGACTCAAAGAATTAAGTCCTTATGGACCTGAAAAGCCTTAACCCTAAGTCCTATAAGGTTCCTCTTAAAGTTAGGTGGATTAAGATCTTATTCGAGCTCCATTTCTCAATTTAATTCCAGGCTTAGTTTAAATGTCAACTCTCATCCAGGAAAAACTATATACATATATGTACATAAGATGCTTATTTACACAAATTTTACAATCGTGCAAAATTTTTGAAAAATGTTTTGAAATCATGGATGAATGATGCATGAGGTGCAAGTTTTGCAAGAAGATATTTACACATATTTACACAAGAGTTTTGCAAACTTTTGATTTTCAAAACATTTTAGAAAAATTTTGTACTATATACATAATTTTGATACAAAAATATTTACACAAGCTTTACACAAAAGATTTTTGAAATCATTTTTACAAAAATACTTTGTACACTAGCTATGTATGTGCAAGTAAAAGAAGTTTATGTACATGAAATTTTTTTTTAATTTTTGTGGTTTTTAGCCATTTTATTTATTAACACACTCACACAAAGTACGAGTTATGGCTAAAGTATATATGAAATATATACACACCCCCCCTATACTTAGCTCGAACGATGTCCTCAGAGTGATCAAGAGCGATGAAGAAGACATAACTCGTGCTTAGTAAAAGGGGAGTGAAAGGAATGGCTAAGTACAGAAACGAATAAATGAATAGAATGAGAGGGACTCGGTGGTTTCCCCCTATACTTAGGATTAAGTAATCCTAAGTATAGCAAGCTGTACATGAAGGGAAATCCGAGTGAAGAAGATACAGAGTCTGCCCCCCCTATACTTAGGGTAAAATATCCCTAAGTATAGGCAGCAAAACAGAAGCAGAAAGAATGAAAAGAATACCCGCAGGTCCTACATCCCCCCTATACTTAGGGTAAAGTACACCCTAAGTATAGCATAATCATAAGATGAGAAAAGGGATGTGGGACTAAAGAATAGAATGATATGGACAACTGGATCTATACAGGGCGGAGGAACAGTGATAATCAGGCGTGAGATGCAAAAGATGTGAGTCAAGAGACCACATCTCACGCAAAATGAATAGGGGCAACGATAACGTCCCGCGGCTCATGATCTAGAAATGGCTTGAGCCGCTGGCCGTTCACTCGAAAGGTACTCTCAGAAGACAAATCGGATATATCAATGCTACCATTGTCGTGTACCTTTCTGACCAAGTAGGTCCCTTCCATTTGCTCTGCAGCTTTCCTGGAAACAAACGAAGCCTCGCATCAAACAGCCATACTCTCTGTCCAATCTCAAAATGCTTGTGGCTGATGTGAGAATCATGCCACTCCTTCACTCTCTCCTTATACTGTAGGCTGTTTGAGAAAGCTGTATCTCTAAGCTCCTCCAGGGCAGCTAACTCTGCCCTCCTCTGGTCTCCTATACCATCTAGATCCATCAAAATATCTGTAACTGCCCAAAGTGACTTGTGCCTCAGCTCAACAGGTAAATGGCACGGCTTGCCATATACGAGGCGAAAGGGAGATGTGCCCAATGGAGTCTTGAAAGACGTCCTATATGCCCACAAGACCGAGTCCAAGAGCTGTGACCAATCCTTTCGGTCAGGGCGGACGACTTTCTGCAAGATAGTCTTGATCTCCCTATTCGACACCTCAGCTAGACCATTAGTCTGTGGATGGTAAGGTGTGGCAACACGATGGTCTATACTGAACTCACTAGCAAGGGCCTTCACCTGGTCATTGATGAAATGAGACCCCCCATCAGAAATCAGAACTCGTGGAACCCCGAACCGCGTGATGATATGCTTCCTCAAAAATCTGCAAATTGTCCTCGCATCAGCGGCTCGGGCGGGATAGCCTCCACCCAACGACTCACATAATCAACGGCCAACAGAATGTACTCAAATCCCTGACTCTTAGGGAATGGACCCATGAAATCGATGCCCCATGCGTCAAAAACCTCACAGAAGTGAATGGGCTGCATCGGCATCATATCACGCTGTCCACAAGTGCCCATCCTCTGACAGTCAGTACACTCTTCACGAACTCATCAGAGTCCTTGAAGAGGGTAGGCCACCACAAGCCGGATTGGAGCACTTTCTGTGCCGTTCTCCTCCCAGAATGATGTCCTCCTGCCTCAAGCTTGTGGCAGTAAGTGAGGACGCTATGGTGTTCCTCATGAGGAATAAACCGACGCCAGACCCTATCCCCTCCTTCGTGGTAAAGGATGGGATCCTCCCTGTGGTAGGACTTGGCCCTCGCAAGGAAGGTCTCAAGCCTCTGCCTGGGCCAATCCTGTGGGACTTTCCCAGCAACGAGAAAGTTCACAATATCGGCATACCACGGGAGTGAGGCGATAGCAAGGATCGCCTCATCTGGGAAGGTATCTCGAATAGGATCAATCTGCTCAGACTCCTCAGGCTGCTCTAAACGGGAAGAGGTGATCCGCCACCACATTCTTGACTCCAGGCTTATCCTTGATCTCAATGTCGAACTCCTGCAGTAGAAGGATCCATCTAGTCAGTCTGGCCTTGGCATCCTTCTTTGCCATGAGGTACCTGATGGCGGTGTGATCTGTAAACAAAGTCACTCTAGATCCAATGATATACGATCTGAACTTATCTAGGGCAAACACTACGGCTAGCATCTCCTTCTCTGTGACCGTGTAATTCCGCTGGGCGGAGTCCAATGTGCGGCTAGTGTAGTGTATGGCAAACGGAACTCCATCCCTCCTCTGCCCCAGCACTGCCCCTACGGCAAAGTCGGAGGCATCCGTCATGATCTCGAATGGGAGAGACCAATCAGGCGGCTGGAGGACAGGAGCCTTAATAACGCATTGCTGGAGAGTCGCAAAGGACGAAAGACACTTGTCATCGACAAGGAACTCGGTGTCTTTCGTCAAGAGGTCAGTCAACGGTCGGGCAATCCTGCTGAAATCCTGAATAAATCTCCTATAAAATCCAACGTGCCCGAGGAATGACCGTAGCTGCCTCAAATTGGACGGCGGTGCGAGTTTTCTAATGACATCAACCTTGGCCGGATCAACCTCCATGCCCCTGTTGGAGATGATGTGGCCAAGCACCGTCCCTTGAGTCACCATGAAGTGACTCTTCTCCCAAGATAGAACCAAATGGAACTCAATACATCGCTGGAGTACTCGGTCTAGGCAGTCAAGACATGAGTCGAATCCGTCGCCGTAGACCGAGAAATCGTCCATGAAGACCTCCAAACATTCCCCTACCATGTCCGAAAAGATCGACAGCATGCACCTCTGAAAAGTCGCAGGGGCATTGCATAGCCCAAATGGCATGCGTCGAAAGGCATATGTACCAAAGGGACAAGTAAAGGTGGTCTTCTCCTGATCCTCAGGAGCGATGGCCACCTGGTTGTATCCCGAGTACCCATCCAGGAAGCAATAATGGCTCTTCCCTGCCAGTCTCTCAATGATCTGGTCAATAAAAGGCAGGGGGAAATGGTCCTTCTTGGTGTCCTGGTTGAGTCTCCTGTAGTCAACACAGACCCTCCAAGAGGTGGGTACTCGTGTAGCAATCTCCTCTCCTGACTCACTGATCACAGTCGTGATGCCCGTCTTCTTGGGCACCACATGTAAGGGGCTGACCCACTTGGAGTCGGAAATGGGATAAATAAAATCTGCACTCCACCATTTTGATATTTCCTTCATTACGACCTCTCTCAGGTTGGGGTTCAGTCGCCGCTGGAACTCACGTGACGGCTTCGCCCCCTCCTCGAGATAGATATGGTGGGAGCACACTGATGGGCTAATCCCATGGAGATCTGCTACGCTCCATCCGATCGCCTTGCGGTTCTTTTCAAGAGCCCCCATCAAACGGGATTCTTGCTCTCCAGTCAACTCGGCGGAGATGATGACTGGGTACATCTCTGGATCGCCCGCAAGGAATCGATACTTCAGCGAAGTAGGGAGCGGCTTCAGCTCTGGAATGCTGGGTGCTGGCAAACCTGGCTGCGGAAGAAACTGAGTGAAAGCTGCTAAGTCTGCCAAATCTGCCTGGGAAAGTGAAAGCGTACTCTCGCAAACTGGATCGGGAGGAGGCTGCTCAACTGCACTGTCTCTGCTCGGCTCTGCATCTACCTCCTCCTCATCTATAGGCTCAGGTGGACTCAGGTCTGGCATCTGATCATAGCAATCGGCCCAATCAGACTCTGAATCCGAGGGATCTGTATCAATCGCGGTGGCATCAGTACCACCGGAATACAAGGTGGCCTCAGCACCACCATCACTAAACATCGTGTCGCGATCAAGGACCGACTCTGCTGCCTCTATGGTATCCTGAACCAGGGCTGTGCTCTCCAAACTCTCCTCTGCTCTCATCTCGGCATCAGCTGTATCTGAATATGAGAGGATGGTCTGTGCTGCAGGATCTGCCCAAGCAGCCTCATCGTCTGTGATCACAAAATCACAGTCCTGGTGGATGTCTGGCTCTGTGTCTGTCAGCTGCTCTGAATCTGTACTCGCATCTGAGCGGGCTCTCTCTAGCTCTGTAGTCCTCGACCGTCTCTATTTGTATACTCTCGCCCTCGACGCGAAAGTACACCTTCCCGCTATCATGATCAGTCACCGCCTTGGATGTGGCCAAGAACGGACGGCCAAGGATGATGGGGGTATCGGCCACTGAATCAGGGATCTCCATGTCCAACACTACGAAGTCCACGGGGAATTTCAGGCCCTGAATCGTGACGATAACATCTCGCAACAACCCCTTCGGCCTCTTGACAGATCGATCAGCAAACTGAAGGATTGTCCTGCTCTGTCGAAGAGTGCCCAACTCGAAGCGGTCGAGAAGGGCTGCCGGAAGAAGGTTGATCGACGATCCGCTATCTAGTAGAGTACGGTCGAACCTCTGCTCACTAATTCTGGCATCTGACATACGGGGCCCCTGAATCTGGCCTCTTGGCTGGCAGGCGGTTCTGAATCGCAAAACACGTGGCTTTGGTCAGCACGTGAATCTCTGAAGTGTGGTTCCTCCTCCTCCTCCTGACTGTAGTCCTGTCTCTCAAAGAACGCTGGAGAAGGGGGATGTGCTGCAAAGCCTCCTGGAGGGTCAGCTGGATGTGGAATCGATCGATCATGCTCTGGCTGAACTCCTCAAGCTCTCTCTTTTTCGGATTTTCTTTTTTCTTCCCCTTCCCCATCTGAAGGGCTCTAGGGAAGGGGATCACAGGGTCCTTCTCAGATGAAGGACTGGGAAAAGGCCTAGACGGTTCGATGACCAGATCCACACATACATCATGCACCACAGTGGGACCAGAAGAAACTAAACCTTTTCCTTTATTCACAACAGTGTTCTGAGGTACATGAACCTGAAGGAAAGACAACATCTCTATCACAACAAACACCGGTGGCCTCAGTACTACCTCTGGCTGGCTCTGCTGCTGCTGCTGCTGGTAGACGTCTCGCGGCGTCAGTACCGCGGGCTGGCTCGGCTAAACGGGTGGCATCAGTACCACCTCCTCGAACTGGTGAAGCGGCGGCCTCAGTACCGCCGGTGGGATCAACATCCTTGGTGGCATCAGTGCCACCATCATCATCTGGAGCGGCCTCAGTACCGCTCTCCTCCTCCTCATGTGGCGCTCTGAAGTATCCTCGTGGTGAAGCTCAGATGAGGCGCGCCGCCTGCTGGGGTCCTACCGCTCCTAAGTGTGACAAAATCAGCATCAAATAGATCCGAAGACGTAGCATCAAATGGGTCACTAGGAGTGGCAAGCTCAGTGTACTACCTGCTCAGATTTCCTCTTGAGGTTGTTCGGGTTCGGCTCGATCTGGGCTGGAATAGCGGCCTTCCCTCTCACCAAGTTCCGCATCTCTTGGCGGAACTCGTCCATCTCCCGTCTGAACGTGGCATGCTGGTCCGTGAGGAGGCGGGCGATGTCATCTAAAGCGGGACTCTCGTGGGAGCCCGACGGATAGCCTCTCTGGTGCTGAGGCTGCTGGAACTGCTGCTGGTGGTGAGAGGGGTATGAGGAAGGGTGCTGCTGCTGAACTGGGTGATCCTGCTGCTCACGTCTCCACGACTGTCCCTGCTGCTGGTAGGGACGCAGACCGAAGGATGATGGCTGGTGCTGCTGGTATGCTGGGGGCTGCTGCTGCTGCTGGTGATCTCTCTGCTGGGAGTACTGCCCTCCCTGACCTGACGGCTGCTGCTGGGGCTGGGCACCACCACTCCCCCACCTGAATCCGGGGTGATCTCGTCGGATCCCAGGCTGGGGGCGGTCATACCAAATCCCGTTGACATCCGTCAACGGCTCTGCATCGTAGGGGGCTGGCGGGAGTACTGTCAGAGGCTGATCCGGCTGGTAGACCACCATCTGCATGTCTGGAGATGGTGGGGACTGGTAGGTAGGCTGCGGCTGCTGGTACGGCTCCTCCTGTACAAGGTGAACCTGTCGAGGCTGCTGTGAGGAGCTGGAGCGCTGGGACGAGCTACTGCTGCCGCCGGTATCGCCTCGCGACAGAAGACGGGGCTGTGAAGCCGTCTGTGCCTCCTGGAGACACATGAGCTGGGTCTTCATGTCGCTCAGAACCTGTGCCATCTGTTCCATCTGAGTGATGCTCTGGCACTGCTTCTTCTCAATCAGCTCCATGCGGTCCAACTTCTCGCTGATAATACCCATGTCCGCAGCGGATGACTCTGCCTGTGCTGCTGCGACTGCGGACGAACTGGATGGACCTGCATCTACCCGTGCTATCCGCTGGTACTGCACGGGTCCTGGCTGCTGTGGCTGAGGTCTCTGAGTATACAACCTGGTCTGGGACAGCACCATGTAGTTTTCGGCCATCTCCTCGTAGATGGCCCAGACCTGGTCGTGGTCCTTGGCAAAGTAGGACCTGCCGCAAGAAGCGTTCACCAGACCCTGAAGCTCTGGCGTCAACCCGCTGAAAAAGCTCTGAACTAAGTTCAGCTTGGAGATGTCGTGGTGCGGGCATCTATCTAGGAGCTCTCGAAACCTCTCCCATGCCTCGTGAAACTGCTCGTTGGGGAACATGGAGAAGTTGCTGATCAGGGCCCTCGCTGCATTCGTCCGCCCGAGTGGATAGTACTTGTTCAAGTACTCGGTGCGGAGCTGCTCCCAGGTGTAGACAAACTTCCCCAAGTGTTTCAGCCAAGTGGTTGCTCTATATGCCAGTGAAAAGGGGAAGGCTATCATCCGAATCGTGTCCTGATCCACGTGGCGATCATGGACAGTGCTGCAGATCATCAGGAACTCCTGGAGGTGGAGGTGGGGCTCCTCAGTGGCAAGTCCGTGGAAACGGGGCAGCAACTGCAAGGTGTTCGGGGGGAACTTGAAGTCCCCCACGATCGCTGGCACTACTACCCAATGATGCATGAGTGTCGATCCGGGGTTGTGCAACTCCCGCATCGGTCGTGGTGGTCCTCCTGCCGCGGCGGCTGCCGCTGCGGCGGCGGCTGCTGCTGCTGCTGCTACGGCTGCTGCGGCTCGTGCCTATGCATCAGGTATCTCCTCAGGCTCGCTCTGTTGGTCTCGCTCTGCTCTGAGCCTCTCCAATTCTCGCCTCATCTCTATCATGAATGCCCCCTGATCACGTAACTGCTGCTGAACTGTCTCAAGTGATGCGATCAGGGTGGAGTTGATCGCCCCCTGGTCTAGTACAAAGTGCTCGGGCTGACGGGGGTGATCATCTGAACTGCCGGCCATAGCGACGTCTGCAAAATCAAACGAGCCCAACTCAGGTGCTGTCAAATCTGCTAATCTCTCCTCGGGCTCATGTCGTCCACCTTCGCTCCGCCTAACCGGGTCGAGGGCAAACTGCCTCGACCCGGTTAGGCAGAGCGAAGGTGGACGATGCGTCGGGGTGACGGGCTCCGGCGAAGGTGGAAGACGGTGGAGCCCGGTTCCCAGCTCCTGTGCGAGCTGGGTTATGTGAGTGGGTGGAGAATGTGCGGCGGAGGAAGGCGAAGATGTGGGTCGGGTCCGATGGTCGAACGGTGGTCGGAACCGGGGTGAATCGAAGAAAGATGATGGCGGCGCGATTTGGGGGAAAGCTGAAATCGAATGAAATAGCTAAGCTAAGGGACTACCTGGGTGAAGGAATAGACTGTGGCGGAGCTGGGGAAGCTCCCGGTCGTCGCCTCAAGGGATGTCTCTGCCCGAGGCTCGAAGCTCGCTCAGGTGGCGGAGCTACGGTGGGTGTATCGCCGGATCAATGGATTCGCCGGCTTTCCTCGCTGTAACAGATCGGGGATGCGAGCTGTCACCTCGCTCTCTCTCTGGAGCTCACTGGAAGGCTACGCAAATGGCCAAAGATGGATAAAATGGGTGGCGGAGCTCGCTTATGTATGCTGGAAGGATCCGAGAGGGAAGGCTCGGGTAGGGTCGTGGTGGCGCGTGGATCCCAATGTTGATGCCCGATGAGGGTGTCGGATGTGGGAGGTTCGAAATGGAGATGGGGTTTGGGTGATAGGCAATCGGGTCGAGCAGGGAAAAATCCGAGAAGTTGGGTCCGGAGCTCGAATCCGTGAGAAGTGGTCCTGGGGGGGCCAGTTGACCGGGCGGTCAACATCCCCAGGACCCAATGAGGTTTGGCCACGTGGCTGAATCTTGAGGTGACAGATAGAGGTGGCTAGGGCTCGATTCAGCCAAAACTCAAAACATGAAATATTTTTCTTTTATTTTTTTTCTATTTTTTGGTTATTTTTAATTAATTTTTAGAAATAAAAATAGGCTATATACATAATATGTACTAGATATAGGTATATACAATATATAAGGTTTTTGATTTTTGATTTTTATATATTATTTTTATACAATTTTATTCCCATTTTAAATTTTATTTATTTACATTATAAAATAAGGAATAATAGGGTGTTTTTATTTTATTTTTATTATTTATATACATAGGTAAAATAAATAGATATGTACATCTATATACATAGTATATGTACAAAGTATTTTTGTATTTTTGATTTTTCTATTTTTATTTTGTTTTGATTTTGATTCTTTTTATTTTATTTATTTACAATATATAGCATAGAATATTTACAAAAATTTTGGAAAATTACTTTATTTATTTACAAGGTTAAATAAATATATAGGCATGGTTTATGTACATGATGAAGGGGTATTTTTAATCTTTTTGATTTTTAACTCTTTATTTTGTTTTTATCTTTTATAAATATATACAAGTATTTACAAGCATATTTTTGGGTGAGGAAAATATAGTTTTATTTATTTACACAAATATTTACACATGTGCCCCTATCTCCCTCTACTTTGGCTTTTATGC
This sequence comes from Ottelia alismoides, assembly GCA_037367405.1. NCBI lineage: Eukaryota > Viridiplantae > Streptophyta > Magnoliopsida > Alismatales > Hydrocharitaceae > Ottelia > Ottelia alismoides. The sequence continues at coordinate 408,505 of JAZKJV010011062.1, forward strand.
GGTCAGGCCCATCTGAGCCCTCCCTTGGGTTAGGTTGCTCAATATTTATTCTAAATATTTCCCTCTTTTTCTTTTTTTTAATCTTTATTCTTTTATTTTTGCACAAAAACATGCTAATTATAAGTTTTTACATAATGCATGCTTTTGGTAATTATTCCCATTTACACATATCTACATGCATTTGCAAAGGTTTTTGTAGCTAAAATATAAGAATAAAGAGTGATGAATGGGTATTCATCAGAGCTCCACCGGGAGCTACTCCGGCGAGCCACTAGAGGTCCAAAAGAGGTTCCTACAATGCGAGGGTACCTATAAATGAAAGATAGGAATCAGGGTTGTGCTCCAATCTAGGTTATTGCAGTTGAAGAAGAAAGAAGTGAGGGTGGATGGGAGTTGGGTCTCTGGCGTTCATGGGAGGAAGGGAGCTGACCTTAATCTCTACATAAAGGTCGAGGCTAAGGACTATCAGATTGTGGTGCGAGATGAAGGGCGATACGATGAGTCGATCTGAACGAATGAGTGTGGATAACGAAGCTCTAACAAGCTGGTCTGAGCAAGTGAACATGCATCCAAGCGAAATGAATAGATCGGAATGAACTGGGAAAATGAAGCGGGATGGGCAGTACCTGATAGTCTAGATAAGCTCAGGAACGTCTGGCGAAGATGGGAGTGATGAATCTCCATTTCATCATCTTCATTCTATCATTTTGGCCTTTAAAACCTAGCTAATGCATGTAAATAGCCTCGATTTGTGCATAATAACATTCATTATTTATTGTATTATTTGTATATAGAATAAGGTTTTTAATGCCAAAATTATAGAATAAAGAGAACAAAAGAAAAGTAATAAAATATTGAAAATATTTTATGACGCTGAACCCCGAGATCAAGTAAAGAATTGAGTTGGTCGACAAGGAATAAAGTAGGGGGAGATAAGGGCCAAAAATCGAATAAAAACCCAATCCTTATATTCATTATTTATGCAATTTTGACAACTATTTTATTCTTTATTTTTTATTCATCAACTGAAGAAAGTTTGTACATGAAAATTGTAGATAATAATGTAAATAAAAATAAAAAAATAATTTTGTACAAAAATAATACGTAGTGTACATTTTATATACAAAATAAAAAGCCAAAAGACCAACTTCACAGACCCATATCTTTCAAATAAAAACTCAAAATATATCAAAATCACCTCTAATTGTATATAACTTTTGACAAGTTATTTAATTGCAGTGGTTTTATATTTTTGGAGCTATTGTATGAAAGTTGGGTTTTTGACCCCTATTGTACATTATATGGATTAAAATATTTAATTGATTCATTATTTTGACAAATTCATTTGTTTTATATTTTTGTAATTATTATTCATAACATATGTGCATATTGAAACTAAAATAAAACCAAAAAGAAAAATAAAAAAAGTCTATGAGTAAACATAGGCAAAGTACCTATGTTATTACATGTATATAAATAAAAAGTGGATCACATTCTTTTATTCTTTATTCTTTCATATTTTTATAAAGTGTTAAATATTATATATATTCTGTAAAATACAAAACCAAAATAAAACCTAATAAAATACATTAAAATAAAAAATGTATATAATACATAGGTAGAATACCTATAAATATACATATCTATTTATTTAAATGTACAAATAATATCATAAAAATAAAATAAATATATATTTCGACACATAAAAATAAGTTATAAATATATAAAATAAAAGAATAAAAGAATAAAAATAAAATATACAAAATAAAAATAAAAATATACAAAACATAGATGGATATACCTGTAAACACACTATTAAAAATTAACTTATAATAAAACACACCAAAAAAATAAATAAAAATCATATTAAAATACTACATAAAATAATAAACATTTTTTATTTTATAATCAAAAAATAATAAAATAATTTATTATTTTTAAATAATTATTCTTTAAATAAAACAACTATTTTGTTCTGTAGCAACCTGACGTGGACCAATCACGTCTGGTCGTGAGTTGACCGCCGATCAACTCCCCCTGCTTCTGATTTGACGTAGATCTACATTTTCCTGTGATTTCTGCCATTTTTCCCGGCCGCCATGTCCATCTTTCTCCTTCGCATCCTTCACAAGAAATAATAATGGATCATCCATGTTTCACGCCGGACCTGTAGATAGCTTGTACATATCATCGATTCTTTGATTTTCGCTAGTCAAATAAGGGTGCTCTTATGTCTATAAATAAAAACTCCATCCTCCTTCTTCAAATTTAGCCATCTTCAAGCCCAAGATCCGTCGCATCTCGGCCAAAGTTCGTATCCAGGTGACAGATGGAATCCCCTGAGGTGTCAAGGGCTCGCCGAGGAGGAGGTACGCCCAAGGCCGCCGTCACCAATGACCTCTGCTCCCTGACTTTGCTAGCAGGTAAGAGCTGCGCATTCCTATTTATTTAGATATATTTTAATTATTGTTTTTTTATTATACATTTATTTTAATGATTAGACCATAGTTTCAGTGTTAATCAGCCATTTTGTAGTTCGCTGGAGCTCCGCTCCGATGAACATTTCATTGTTCAAACCACCAGTTCCGACCTGCCTCCCACCTCGTCTTCATTCCCTCTCACATTCTCCACCTCCCAGCCACCGTAAACTAACCGGAACCTTCTTCGTTTCGTAAATCCATGCTCTATCTCCAACGCTCATAGGAGCAAGACCATTTCACCTCACCTCACCCAGATCGACCACCAAATAAATGCCAGGACCTTCGCCGTGTCCCCGCCATTCTTTCTAATTCCTTTGCAAGTCCTGAAGGGGGCATCTGAGCCCCATCTTGCGTAAGGAGGCACCTTCAGGATACCTTGCCCTCCAGAGCTCTTTCAATGCACTCCGGAGCCTTCTGTGGTACCCAGCAGATCCACGACGTGTGCAGGAGAGAGTAGAGCTACTCAGCGACGATGGAGAAGGTCAGAGCTGTACACTTGGTCGGATCGAGTCTATCCTGGGGCGAGTTCTTGACCCGTTCTTCCAATGGCCTCCTCCACCGTCCGATGAAGTGCCGCGTGCCAGATGTAGTAAGATATGTCCAATCAAATCGAGCCGCAACCGTTCGATCGCGCTACGTGATCTAATCCCAGACGTCCATGCAAACTGTCATCATCGCACCAGAAGGCGACACATGTCAAGTGAAGGCGCTGGAACTGTTGGATGGCGTGCATGGAGGGGTAAATTGCATATTCTTGCCCTGTATTTTTGTATTCTGTTATTTAGTACTATAAATCAAGTTAGCCATTTAAAATAAAGTGGATATTTTGCATATGATCCCCTATATTTATTTAAATTACATTTAGGTCCAGTCCACGTCACCTCATGTGTCGTCCCATGTGATGGGGTGAAATTACAGGAACACCCCAATGAGTTTTTGTATTTAAATTTAGTCCAATAAAATGAAATTAGCATTATATATTTTTGTGAAAATTGCTTAAAGGCCCTTGGATTTTATTATATTTGCATTTGGTCCTTCTCAAACTGCGTCACGTGTAGCCCCACATGATGGGTAAATTGTATGTATACCCTAATGAATTTTATAATTGTTAAAAGGTCTTTAAAGATTAAATAATATCGTTTCTTCAGGTACTTTTGCACATAGCCCCCTGACATTTATTTTAATTGCAAAAATGCCCTGCTAGGATATATATTTTTGTGTTTTATCAATTTATTTAATATAACTAATGTGCTCCTAACAATACACAAAAATAGGGTTAGATGATTCATGCTTATATTCATGCCCCATATTTTTGCTTGGCATTTTTTACATTTAACCATTTATTAAAAATGAAAAGGAGCTTATATATTCCCTGTTTAACCTATAAAATACAAAAAAATCAAAAAGTTTTTAAAAAATAGAAAAAATTTATATATACTTTATATATTTATATATTAAGCTTATAAACAAAAACCCCTAAAAATAGAAAAAGAAAAATGATAAAAATCATAAAGCTCCAAAATCCAACAAAAAATATAAAATTCTACAAAAATACTAAAAATAATTATTTTTATTTTATAATTATCTATATATTATTATTTATATATTAAAATTTATTTGGGTAATTTTGGGACCTACTTACTATTTTTAAAATCCAAATCAATTTCAGGTATTATATTTAATCCCTTATTTGGGATATTTTTACCTTAAAATACATAAAAACTAGCAAAAATTCAAGAAAAATACTAAAAAATTAAAAAAAATATAAAAATCACAAAAAATATTTTATTAAATGTATTTTGATTATTTTTACCTATTTATATATATTATCTCTCTTACTTATATTATATATATACTCCATATATATTTATTTTTCTATTTAAAAGAAAAAGAAAATACAAAATCAGAAAATTAAAAATCAAAATGCAAAATTATAAAAAAATAAAAAATATATAATCAAAACCCACAAAAATAATAAATTGGACAAGAGCTAAAAGATAAACTTTTTGAGCATTATTTGTGCATCTTTCTACCGTTTGCTTCTAGTGTTTGACCTCTGCACGTACTTACATCTATAAACTTTTACTATAGAGTTATCAAAAATTGACCTCCACATTTTGAGATTTAATTGCTTAATTAATTATTGTGGGTTATCTGTTGATTAATTGAGGTTTGTTGAGCGGTCAATGCATCGATGGGATCTCTCGTCATGTGAGATTTCTAGACCCTCTGCAGATCTCACTTATCAGGGAGTAAGGGTTGTGGCCTCGACCTTGCTGCTAAAGGTTTAGAGGCTAGACACATCGGTGCTTGCCAGTGGCGTAGCTGAGAAGATGCTTCAGGCCACCAACACTCGATCCAAAGGACTCCACCAGTTGTTGTCACTCCATTTAAGCTTCCTAGGGATGAGAGAAGGGGCGAGACACGAGCTGCTGCGTTAGGAAGGTGGAGGAGATCATTTATAGATGACTCCAGGGGTCTCCAAAGATCAATCAGTAGCACACAACCCTAGGAAGATCCGTGCCTTCATAGGGATCCGTAAGGACCACATATCCTAGGAGAAGCGAAGGGCGGGAGATCAGGGCAAGAGGTGGTTGGAATCGGGCTAAGGGGAGAAATAGGTCCAGCTAAATGGTTCGGGTCGGGTCAAGCCTGGAAGAGAGCGTTGACCCACGATCAACATCCATCCCTGACCAATCAGAAAAAAGGAATTTACAAAATATTTACACAATCAATAAAAAATAGTAAAGAATTCAAAATAAAAAGTGTATAAAATGAAAATTCTTTATTAATTTTCGAACTATTTTTTGTGATTTTTAATTATTTTTATGAAAAAAATAGTGTATATACAATATATGGTTTTATGTACAGGTATAATATACCTATGTATTTTGTATAATTATTTTTATTTTGTTATTTTTACATAAATACCCTAATTTTGTGTTTTATTTATTTTCAACATATTTTAGGAGTACAAAATAATTTTTATTTTATTTTTATGATCTATTTACAAGTATAAAACAAATATGGAGTGAGAGAGATATACATGCATTTTGTACAAGTGAGAAGATTTTATTTTTATTTTATTTAATTTTCTAGTATTTTATTTTATTTTATTTTTAGGAATACATATAAGGAGGTAGAAAGAATATTTTATCTATATTTTATTAAAAATAATTATTTATAAATATAGGTGATATGTACAACATATAGTAAGCCCTATCTCTCTCTTCTTTTTTTTGGAGATCAGGTCAAGGCTTGACCTTTTTTGGGGTTCGAGTCACTCTGTATTTATTCTAAATACCTCCTTCCTTTCTCTTTTCCTTTATTATTTTATTTTCACATAAATACAAGCTAATTATACAATGTTAACACATGCATGCCGAATGCTAGCTTATTGCATTTACACCTATTTACATGATGCGTTGCCAAGATAAATAGCTAAATAAAAGAATAAAGAGTGAGAATCAGTGATTCATCACTTTATAACCGAGGAAGGTAATGTATGCAACATGGAGAAATCCATTTATGGGCTCAAACATGCTTCTCGTAGCTGGAACACCAGATTTGACGAAACCATAAATAATTATGATTTTGTGTAGAATCTTGATGAACCTTGTGTGTAGAAGAAGCTTAGTGGGAACACCATTGTGTCATCGTGCTTTACGTAGATGACATCCTTATCATTGGGAATGATACAGGGATGATGACCAGTGTGAAAATTTGGCTACCCCATACCTTCTATATGAAAGATCTTGGAGAAGTCTCTTACGTCTTAGGTCTGAAGCTGTTAAGAAATCGAGATAAGAGGATATTGGGATTATCACAATATGGGTACATTAAGAAAATTCTTCAACGTTTCCACATGCATAGTTCCAAGATAGGTTTCCTCCCCTTGAGACGTGGTATACACCTGTCTAAAGGGATATCTCCTCAAAGTGTTGAAGAAAAGAAAGCCATGGCCGATGCCCCTATGCATCAACTGTAGGAAGTTTAATGTACGCTATGATGTGTACTAGGCCAGATATCTACCATTCGGTGGGAGTGGTAAGTCGCTACCAATCCTTCTATGGAGAGAAACACTGGAATACAGTAAAGAAAATTTTCAAATATCTAAGACGGATGCAAGATTACATCTTGGTCTATGGAGATGGTCATCTCCAAGTCTTAGGATATACAGATTCAGACTTCTAGTCAGATATTGATGATCGAAAGTTGACATTAGGGTTTGTGTTCCTATTGAACGGTGGTGTTGTGAGCTGGAGAAGCAAGAAGCGTGATACTACAACAAGTTCAACAACAGAAGCTGAATACATTGTCGCATCAGATGCTGCAAAGAAGGTGGTGGTTACGTAAGTTCATCCTAGAACTTGACGTAGTTTCCTCAAATACTCCCATCTCATTACTCTATGATAACATGGGAACCATTGCCTAGGAAAAGGAACCCAGAAGGCATCAAAAGAGAAAGCACGTGGAAAGGAAATACCACATCATTCGAGAGATTCAAAAGCGTGGTGATATCATCATCACCAAGGTGGCCTCTGTTGACAATGTTGTTGATCCTCTTACCAAACCTCTGACACAGAAGCTTTTTGACCAGCATGTAATGAGTATGGATTTAAGGATTGTTCCTGAATAGTTCTGAGGGCTAGTGGGAGATTTTTAGCCATGTGAGCCTGAGGCGAACCATTCCTACAATAAATGTTATTGTAATATTTGATTTATCAATAAAACTTATTGATTCTTTTCACTACCTTTCTAATATCAAATGAATGAATGCACTATAAAGTCCCTCTGTACAATTAGGGTTATGTACCTTGGCCATCTTAATAATCACACAGTTGTTGATTCAATAATAGAATCATAGAGGCTAGTGTTTGTATGAATATATAAGAAGTTAGATTGAAACTAATCAAGCACCATTAGATGATTATTAAGGGATGATCTCCAGCCTGAGTAGGAGATGGCAATCCTTTCTTACATTGGATGATATCTGACCGACCCGTAGGAATAGAGATTCGTAGGTGTCAGATTAGTTAGGTCAAGGATTTGGCTTAACGAGGTCGAGATAACCTAAGTCCTATGTTGAATACTATCACAATATAGGCACACATCCTCTGACTGGAGATAGGTGTGTTACTATATGCCTGAGTGTGTACATTTGGCAGACCAATAGGTTGATGAACTAACCAAGATCTATACACCGGTGCGCTGGTGTGCATGCAAGGGTATATGAGTAATACAATCTCTCAAAGGTATCATATAGGTTCACTTGTGAATCGGAAGACATGAGCTTACTCATGAGGTATTGGGACCAAATTCCATACATGGTCATCGTGCTTTAGAAGCATGACAAGAATTTGAAGGTATGGTATATGCTTTGGAAAAACATATGATGGATACCAAATCCCAATGACCAAGAATGAGAAACTTGATGATCAAACCCTAAAGATGACAGTGTAAAATTGATCTATATCTTTGGGTTGATTATAAATCTTCCAGTATGCATGATGTACAGGTATTAGGAATACCTGAGGGTGATGTGATCATAAACAATTGTATAACCATGACGCTTCCATTCCGAGGGAGTGATGAAACATGTATGGATTTTAGTGACTCCTTTCAATAGAGAAGTAATCTGATCTTGGTCTAAATGTTGGACATTAATCTGAATGAGATTCAGATGTAATGAGAAGATTAGGTTTGCGACCTTGATTGAATCAAGCATCTATGAGAGGTCCATGGGATCTGGATTTGAGATGTAATCTCAATATCCAAGTCACTATATATGTAGCAATACAATCGCCCCATCCTTATCTCTAAGTTTCTGCGGAGAAAACACATTATTCTTGAAAGTGTTCAAGAATAATTCTGAAGTTGAATTCTAAGCATTGAGAAATAGATAATTAAATGTGATTTAGTTATCATGAATAATATGAATTTGATTCACATTATTTGTATGCATGAGAATGATTATCTAATGTAATTAAATATGATTTAGTTATTGTGGATATGGATAATGTGGATAGCATTATCCAATTATCCATGTATATTATAAATGTGATTTATAATATATTAGAGAGAGAGAGACCTTTTTGTGATTTATATTTGTTGATTAGTAGTTAATGTGGATTGAATTCACATTGAATGATTAATTCAAAACATAATTACATTTTATTCTGGGTTGTGAATGTGATTCACATAATTTCAATGGCTTGATTGAAATTTTTCACAAGATAATTTTGAATTTTTTTGTGAAAATATTTACGACAAGAGTCATAGGAGATATCATGAGATAATGAGATCTCATGATAAATAAAGGAGATTGACTCATTCCACTCAAGAGAAGTGGATGTCCACTACTCTCCATGTGGAGAAGAGTAGTCGTCCCCCCTCTTTTAGGGAAAGAGGTTAGTCTCCTCATTATTTCATCTCTAGTCATAGGTGGTTTAATTTGGAATTAATTATGTTGATTTATAAATATATATTAATTTAAATTAAATCATTTATTGTTGTGTTTTTACAACAATATCTTAGCCATTGAAAGAAACACAAATCAATCTCATTCGTTGATTGTGTGTTATCCATGGATTGGGATCCATGGACTTCCAAAACCCTATATAAGAAGAGGAAACTCTTGCTCTTCGAGTTACGTAACCACGCTCCTCTAACAGAGAATATTTAAGAAGAACCATCTCCTCTGATAGATCAGACTTGAGACAGGAGGTCTCTTTCCTTAGAGGCTCGATCGCAACCACGCTCCAAGAGGTATTCCTATATATTTGTTGTGGTTAGACGAAATGATCCAATAAATGTTCCTGAATCACGTGGTTTCCTAATTTTGAAAAAAAATTAAAATTCCGTTGCATCAAGCAACTAGTGCGACTAGTCGCTCTTGATCGTATATGATATAATCATCATGCTTCCGTGATGTGCTTGAGGATTATTCCATATCCTTCAGAAACTACCTTTATTAAATAGCTTATTGAAAGTTATGTACAATTAAAAATGATTTTGATACATTTTGAGTTTTTATTTAGGAGATATGTGTCTGTAAAGTTGGGATTTTGAAATTTTATTCTGTGTATACAATGTTTACTGTATAATATTTTTGTATGAAATAATTTTTTATTTTTCTATATATTATTATATAAAACTTTAATGTACTAAATTTCTGTTTTGAGGTATGAAAAGTAGAAAATAAAATAGGTTCTAAAAAATAAATGATGAATCAATAAATGAGGTTGTTATTGTATTATTGGCCCTTATCACCCCCTACTATATTCCTTGTCAACCTAGTAATCAAGATGCCTAGGTCTCGGGGTTTAGGGTCATAAAATACCTTTGCATTTTATTCTTTTCTTTTCTTTTACTTATTCTATAATTTTGGCATTAAAAAATGTTTTATACAATATATATATATATAAATATACAACAAAGAATGAATGTTAATTTGTCCAAATTAGGGCTATTTACATGCATTAGGTAGGATTTTTAAGGTCAAAATGATAGAATAAAGGTGATGGAATGGAGATTTATCAGCTATTCCTGCTCGATCCGTTGATAGTCGTACCATTTTAGCTTTTGCAAGGACAACATTAATTTATAGTTCGTGATTCCAAAGATATTTATTTAGACTGGAAGTCCATTTTATCAATAATGAAGTCAGATTGCTTGTGAAGGAGTACACCGTCAATCATCATGTCGCATCTTCTTACCACCGTCAATTGAATGGCTTGGATGAAAATAGGGAGATCAAGACATTCTTGCAGAAACTTGTTAGGCCGGATAGGAAGTGCCGATCTCAGTTGTTGGACTTCGTTCTACGGACTTATTGGACCACCTACTAGTCTCCACTCAGAATTTCTCCCTATCATCTGGTTTATGGAAAGCCATGGCACCTGCTAGTAAAATTGATTCACAAATCTTTATGGGCAATTAACATATGCAATTTAGACTCATAGGAAGGTGGTCAGAACCAAAAGATAGATCTGAACAATCTCTTGGATTTCAGATACTCCACATATGATAACAACTTTATCTATAAGGAGGAAGTCAAGCATTGGCGTGATAAGAATATCGGATGAAAAAATTTCGAGCCTGGACAAAATGTGTGGTTATTTGATGCAAAGTTAAAGATATTCCTGAGAAAACTCAAAAATAATTGGACAAAGACCTTCATCATGAATATTGTGCATGACAATGGAAGCATTCTCATATCTGAATTGTCATCTGACATACAATCATTTGCAGTCAATGGATAGTTACTGAAGCCATATTTAGAGCATGTTACATTCCTCTCTGTTGTCGATTCAATTAATGTAATTTTCAATGAAGATCTCATACTTGCAACATTAGAAGATTCAATATTGCATCGAAAAATATTTTTGATAAAATTTTCCTTTCTTCTTTTCTTATTTTTATTTCAATTTTCAATTCGTTCATTCTTCCACTATTTCATTTTCCAATTCATCCGTGCTATATTTACGATATACTTCATCCTAAGTATATGGGGGATGAGTTTCTTCAGGTTATTCTTCATTTATTCTTTTGCTTGTCTCTCAACTTATTGATATTCTTTTCTATACTTAGGGATATTTTACCCTAACTATCGGGGAACAAGCTGAGTCGATGATTTTTCTTACATTCTAATTTTTGATCATCCCCACTTTGTGTACAGTTTGCTATACTCAGGATTAGTTAATCCTCAGTATAGGATGGATGATTGACTTCTCATTCTTTCGCTCGTTGCAGTATATTTCTATACATATTACGAGTTATGTCTTCCTCTATTGCTCTTTGATCACTATTAGTTCGATCTAAGTGTGGGGAGGGGTCGTATATATGTATAAATACTTTAACCATAACTCGTAGTTTCATATTTTTTAAAATATGGCTAATATATACTACATTGGGAAAGGATATACAATAAATCAACTATAAAGACTACACCCTTGTAAATATGTAGAAAGATTTATGAAAAAATCTCTCTCAAAATTGGTCTAAAACTATTTTGCAAAATGATTTATAAAATAGTTGTAAAATGCCTTGAAAAATCTTTTGAAAACCTTTGAAAAAACATTGTAAAATATTTTAAAACTATTTGAAAAATAATCTCTTTGAAAAATGTTTGGTAAAAAAATTGTAGAAATTGCTTGTAAAAATGTTTTTGAGTTCTTTATAAAATTATTTGCAAACGAAATTTCAAATATTTGAGAAATGTTTTCAAAGGTGTTTTCAAATTATTTTGAAAACCATGTAAATAATATCTTCATAGAATTCTTTAAATAAAACATGTATATATCTATATAAAATTCCTTATATACTTGTATATAAATGGGTATATAATTTATCTAAAATTCTTTTTTGTATATGTATGAAATTCATGTATAAATGTGTGAATATATTTAATTTACTAACTCTTTTATTTTTCAAAAAATATTATAAAAATTCCAAAAATGTCAAAAATTCTAAAAATTTGAAAATGTTTTCAAAACTTATAACAATTTGCAAAACCATTTGAAAAAATCCCATAAAAAGTTCAAAATAAAAAATAGTGTTGCAAAAATATTTTCTGCATTGCATTTCATAAGAAATTTTTTGAATAATTTTGACAGTTGAACAAGTCTAAATAAAATCTAAAGATTGGAGTTTAGTCTAGACCTTAATCAACTTAATTTCAGAGGAACTCATTAAGGACCTGATTTGGGACGCTTCAGGTCACTTTGACTTAATTGTTTAGGTTCTATGAGATTGTGTTCATGAGTCAATTCAATGTGTCTAACAAAACCTTTCATGACATCTGTACAACTCTTGAGACTATGGCTTGACTTAATACCTCGCCCTCAGCACGTAATTCAACCAAGATGGGTTGTTGAAATATCTTGCAGTCTAATCAGGAAGAAAACTAGGATGCTTTGTAAAAGGATGTCAAGAACCACCCAAATATTCCTTTAGTAGCATAGACATATAACGACTGGAGAATAGTTTGAAATAAATCTTTGGATGAGGAATGGTCTCTTAGCACATTTTTTCTAAGACTCCAAAACATGGTCAAAATAAAAGATTCTATATCTGTCAAGGTAAAATAAGAATACAAAGCAATGCCTAACAGAGAAATACCCAAAAAGAAGCCTTTACCAAAAACTCCAAAAATTTTGAGCTTCTAGAAAAGGACTACTTCTTGGTGAAGACTTGGTCATACTGATCGAGCTTCACAAGGAAATGCAACTACACTAGTTCGTTTCCACTTCTTCTCTCTTTCTTCTAGCTTCACCCTTATTGGTTAGGCAATAGCATGTACCTGAACTTAGACAGAAATATTCATCTCCCCATGGACGAGTCACTAGAGGAGGCGACCACTTGATAGTTCTGGTATTTATCTGGGAAGTGCTAACACAATTCACACACATGGTACTTGTCATTCAAGTTTACAAGAGTATACATTTGAAGGAATGGTTCTGACCGGGATATTGAGTTGAACTGAATAGAGGAACATGGAACTTATGGTCTGTTGATTCACAATTCCTATCCTGAATGAGGTTCCGAACACATTAACAATCCAAAGGTCTTAACGGAGCTCCAAACTTTGATTTTGTAAATACAAGTTTAAAAATCATAATCTTTCTACCTTTATTTATTTTCCTATTCTTTATTTTCTTGTTTGCATCACTTATTCTTCTAACAAGTGATTGCTAGGGACTAACAAAGGTAAGTATATGAGGGTGATTCATCTACATTTATTCTTCTATTTTACATTTAAATGCATATCAAAACACATGTAAATAAAGATAAATTGTACAAAATAAGATTCATTATTTTTCAAAAAATAACACATAATTATATGTAATTATATGTATCTAAATCAAAAATAAAAAAAGAAAAGAAAAATAAATGAAGTATCGAAGATATTGAATGACCCTAAACCTCGTGACCAGGTTAATATTGACTTTGTTGATAAGAAATAAAGTAGGGGGGATAAGGATCCATATAGGATAAAGAAACCCTAATTTTCATTATAAAAAAATCCATTTTTACTTGACTTTATTATTCCATTTATGTCCACCAAATAATAAAATGTTCAACATGAACTTGTACATAAAATACATAGAAATTTATAAAAATAATTACACATAAAAATAATACATTGTGCAACTGGGATATGCATATGAAAAAGTTGTAAACTGAACTTCACAGACTAATATCTTTTCCATAAAAGTTCAAAATTTATCAAACTCACATCCTTTATATTTACAATTAAATTGTCTATCTAATGAAGGTAGTTTCATTTAAAAGAGAGTTAAGGTACAAAAGCCGGCTTTCTGGGGGCCCATTATTTTATATACATGTAAATTTTATTCATTTAGTTTATTTTTTTATATTTTTACCTTCCTTTTATTTTTAAAATACTTGTACATATTATGTGAAACATAAAAGTCTAAACACATAAAAGGAATTAAAAATACACTAAAATTAGTACTACATTATAATATATAGGTATTATAGACCTCTAATATATATACCTCTATTTATTTGAGTATGTAAATAAAATCGTAATTATGAAATAAAAAATATGTATTTAAACATATTATAAATATATAAAATATATACATACGATAATAAAATTTTAAATACAAATAAAAATAAAATAGGTCAAATATATGTAGATATACCTATGTATATACTTGTAAAAATTAACACCTAATAAATAAAGGCATAAAAATAAATAAAAATACCCATAAAATAGTACATAAAGTAAGAAACATTTTTCGTATTTTGACTTTTTATCAATAAAATACATAGATATTTTATTTTCATTTGTTTCTTATTTTTATTTCTATTTTATCACCTATTGGTGCACGTCGATAGTTGACCCCTAGTCAACTGTCTTGTCTATAGCTGCCCCTCTTTTTAGAGACCCGTGACTCACCTACCCCCATTCCTTTTCCATATTCTGGCAATGAGATGCTGCTCGAGACAACCTGGTTTCTTCATCAGAACTCTTCGTAGCATGATCCGTCGTCTTGCCGTGCCCTGATCATCGATGTACATACACTCCATTGCCTGCAATACTGTGATCTTTTGAGCTTCTCCACAGTTTCTAAATAAGGTCTCCAAGCTTCCTGTTTGATTTTGAACCCCTTTTTCCCTTCGTAACCCCTAACCTCATATCGTTTGAGCACTGTGGTAACATCTTGGAGCTCGTGGAGGTGTCGACGTGGAGAAGAAGATGTAGAGGTGTGATCTACCATAGTTGAAGCTCTCTTTAGTGGAGGCTCATTTATTCCTTGCTTCCACAAGTATGAGCTGATAAACTTAGGTTTTTCAATTTCATTTCTTTCCAGTAGATTAGAATTAGTCTTAGTTTAGCATTAATTCCACTAAGATAGCTTTAATTCCAACTTTTCCATAGCTTAGAGCTTCGACCACTCTATCATCATGAATCATCTTGTTTCAACTCATTTTCACTCCCATTACAAACCTCATCACCTTCTCCATCAAATATACTACCTTTCAACCTTTTATTTTGCCCAAATCAGAGGAATCGAAGCTGCTCTTCCATCCATCGCTGGAGCTTCTCTACTACTCCCTTTCACTATGTTGTTCAGCTTCAAATCAGATCGAGGGAGTACCCCTCGAGTCCCTTGTCATTTTTATGCATGCGTGAATCCAAATAGAGTGCCCAAAGCTAGTATCAACGGTGAACCAAGCTCCTCCAGGTCGCTGAGAAGGAAGACCACCAAGGTCCTCATCGTTGGGACCTACATGCATCTAAACCCCTCTTGTTGGTGCGGAAGTGTTCCAGTAACATCTTGGGATGGTCAATATTGAAGACGGTGCTCAGAGCCCCAAGGAATCAACGATCGAAGCACCTCCGCTGGACTATTCTTGTGTGTTCTTCCAATCCCCTTCAGGATTGTTGGATTGAAAGCACGACCCATATCTAATTTTGACTGTTTAAATATAGCGAAGCGTTGTGCACCCCATCCATCACATCATCTTAAGTTGTGCCACCTAGATCCTTCTTTGTCACTGGATAGAGCGCTTTAATCGGTAAATTTCATCAAATCCCCCATTATTAGCCATGTGAGCCCGGGGTGAACCATTCATAGAATAAATGTTGTTGTAATGTTAGATATATCAATAAAAGTTATTGATTTATGTCATTCCTTGTCTAAGATTAAATGAATTAATGCACTATAAGATCCCTTAATAAAACTAGGGTTATGTACCATGGCAATCCTACTTAGAGTACTATTGTTGATTCGATGTCTGAATCATAGAGGATGGTGCTTGGATGAATATCTAAAGAGTTAGATTGAGGACTCATCAAGCACTATCAAATGATTGTTAAGAGATGATCTCCATCTTGAGAAGGAGATGGCAATGCTTCTTTATAGGCTGATATCTGACCGACCTCTTGATGCTGGTCCTCTGCATAGGAATAGAGATTCAGAGGTGTTAGATAAGTTAGGTCAAAGAGTTGACATAATGAGATCGAGATAACGAAGACCTATGTCGTGTACTGTCACAATATATGTATGCATCCTCTGATCGGAGATATATGTATTGCTATATGAACGAGTATGTACATTTGGCATACTGATAGGTTAATGGCCTAATCAAGGTCTATACACCGACAAGCTGATGTGCATATAAGGGCATATGAGTAATACGATCTCTCAAAGGGAACATACAAGTTTACTTGTGAATCAGAAGACATGAGCTCACTCATGAGATATTGGGATCAATCAAATTCCATGCATGATTATCGTGTTTTGGAAGCACGACAAGAATTTGAGGTATGATATATGCTTTTGGAAAGCATGTGGTCGATACCAACTCCCAATGATTGAATGAGAAACTTAGTGACAAAATACTGAAGATGACATTGTAAAATTAATCTATATCTTAGGGATTATTTTAGGTCTTATAGTATGCGGGATGTACATGTATTAGGAATACCTGAGGGTGATGTGATCATAAACGATTGTATAGCCATGATTCTTCCATTTCCGAGGGAGTGATGAAATATGTTTGGATTTTAGTGACTCCTCTCAGTAGAGAAGTAATCTAATACTAGTCCAAATGTTGGACATTGATGTGAATGTTATTCAGATGCAATGAGAAGATTAGATCTACATCCTTTATTTGATCAAGCATCTATAAGAGATCCCTGAGATCTGGATTTGAGATATGATGTCAATATCCAAGTCATTATACGTGAAATGTACAATCACCCTATCCTTATCTCCGAGTATCCGTAGAGAAAGGGCATTATTTTTACAAGAGTTCATGAATAATTCCATTGATGTAATGTATATCCACGCATTGAGAAATGTATAATTAAATGCGATTTAATTATCATAAATATTGTGAATGTGATTTGTATTATTTATATACATGAGAATGAGGATCCAATATGATTAAATATGATTTAATTATCATAGATTTTAATAATTTGGATAGTGATATCCATATTAATCATATATATATATATTATAAATGTTATTTATAATATATAAGAGAGATCTATTTGTAAATAACATTTCCAATTTAAATGTTGACGTTAATTAGATTCACATTAGACAATTAACTGAAAATATAATTTACATTTTATTTTGGGTTGTGAATATGATTCACAAATTTCAATGGCATAAATGCAATATTCACAAAAATAATTATGAATTTTTTGTGTGAATAAATTTACAACAAATGATTTTGTAAATTATGGAGAAAATCGTGGGATGCATTATCTCGTGAAAGAGGAGAGGAAGCCTCCTTCCCGATTGGGAGAGTGGATGGCCACCATAGTCCTACTTCATGTAGGGTCGTCTACCCCCCTTATTAGAAAGAGGCTTGCTTCATTCCTATTTCTCCTATGATGATTGATTTAATTGAATTAATTTATATTGATGATTATTCAATATATATATATTTAATTAAATTAAATTGTTATTGTGTTTTTATAACAAAATTATGACATTGAAAGAAACATAAATCAATCTCAACCATTGGATTTGTGTTGTCCATGGATTGAGATCCACAGACTCCTAAAATATTACAAAAGAAGAGACAACCCTAGCTCTTCTTTTACAACATATAATTCACAAGCTCTCTCTCCTTCTCATCATCATACTCACCCTCTCTCTCTTTAAGCGACAATCCACTTCTTGACTTAGAGAGGTTCGTCGTCGTCGCTACACCATCATGCCATCGCTTCGACCATCTTCCTCGATGCCTCTAGTACACGAAGAAGAACTCGAATTTTGTGTGATGAAATCAGGAAATCCGTCTCTTAGATCAGCATGTTGGATTGCGAGGACACGTTTCATCAATGCACTTGTAAACGTCTCCTCTAGTGGGTCAGACTTGAGATATGCAGTCTCTTCGTTTAGAGACTTTGATCACAATTATGCTTCAAGAGGTATTCTTATATTTTCTTTATGTTTTAGATGAAATAATTCGAAAAGTGTCCTCGAATCATGTGGTTTCATCGCTTAAAAAATTTTAAATTCCACTACCGTGAGCCACTAGTACGACTAGTCGCTCCTGATCGCATATGATGCGATATTCACGATTCCGTGATGCGCTTATGGTTCTTTTCATAACCTTCACATGTGCCTTTTTGTTTTATTAAATTGCTCTGTAAATATTAAAAATAGTGTAAACTTTTTGGATAAATTACAACTAAGGGTTTGTACTTCCTCTATATTGCATATTAGTTACTCTACACACGTGTTGCACGAGCGGTAGGAAATCTTTCATTAGCGCCCTTATACTTTCTAGACATTCTATTAAAAAGTTGTTTAGTTTCTTATAATTATGAACGATTCCTTGCAAATTACCTTTTATTTTCATGTATATTTTCCTTTGTAATATTTTTATTGCTAAAAAATTTAGGAAAATTAATATAGGGGCATGGGATATTGCTTATTCACATTTTTTGCATGGAATTTTAATTAGTTTTTCTATTTATTAAAATAAAAAACATGCATTTTTGCTCTGACTAATTATTATAACCAATAAAATTTGGAAAAATACTTTAAAAAAATTCTCCAAAAAATATATTATCTAAATTATTATATATTATGACATACCCAAAAATAAAAAAATAATACATAATATACACCTTAAAAATTGCAAAACTCTAAAAAAAATAGAAAAATTAGAAAAAAATAAAGAAAAATCCAATAATATATCTTTATATTTTTGATGTTCTATATAATATATACTATGTATTAAAAATAGTTTTAGGTTAATTTTTGATTTATTTATTTATATTGATTAAACATAAAACTATTTCATATATTTAAACTGTACATAATTTTATTCATTTATTATTTTAAAAATACATAAAATATAGATCATAAAAATGCCAAAAACTGGGAAAATATGCAATCACAAAAATATTTTTTTCATTTGGATTATATTTATGTATATTTAAATATATAATATCATATATATACTATATATTCTATGTATTATTATATTATTTATAATATCTATATTATCATACATAATTATTTAATTTATTTAAAAAAAATAAAATAAAAATTACAAAATTAAGAAGAAATTTAAAATTAAACTTTTAAAAATATAAAATACTTAAAAATCTTAAAAAATTAAATATAATAAAAACAAACATAAAAATTAGGAAAAGGTTAAAAATATGCAAATATTATTATTAATTAGTAATAATTAATTAATAATTAACCTACTTACCATTTTGCTCCATAGAATTTAACACTTTAATCTTTGTCCACTATACACATTTTGTAGAGTTAAATAAAATAAATTTTGAATCCACATGTATTTTATTGCATATATACTATTGCGGGTTTATTGTTGATTGAGAAGCTTAGATCGGGTACCGAGTGCCATGAGAGCCGCCAATACAACGACTGCCAGATCTGACTTGTTGGACATCGCAAGCATCTTATCAGAACCAATTTATACATTATTTATATTCACCAGCTTTAGTATATTATTTTATGTGCATACTTGACTCATTTTATTTATTAATTTTTAATTTATTTTGAAAATGTACACATACATATATATCTTTTTCTTTTCTTTATTTTACCTTTTCATAATTATCTAAATTCTTAAAAAAATAGACTAATGTGTAATTCTACTTCCTATTATTACATTGATTTTATTTTGTACTTGTTTATAAAAAGTAAAGAAAAATATAATTGTGAATTGGTAGTTTAGACTTTTTAACTGCTTTAAAAATCTATATCTTGTACTTACTTTGAATTTTGATTTCGAGGTTTCCATGAAAAAATAGATCTCTTTGAGATCTACAAATTTCATTTTGATTTTTTTGAAGTTTTTTATTTTATTTATTCATTTTCTTGGACAATTGAGGCAAATGGAATCTCACCATTGGTTGCCTTTATTGGTCAACCCTACTTCAACACAATCAGCACTCCTCTTGGCACACAATCATTTATTGCTACCTCACCTTTCAAATGGTCAACTCCTGGAATGTTCCTCACGCTATGCAACTTCTCTTCCTCACGCTTCATGAAACCATTTCACCAGATTCCCATGACCATCCCTTCTCAAAACATTAAGCACTCGCTCACTCACCAGAACTGCTCTCTAACCATTCGACATCACCATTCTCCCCACGCCTCTTGTGCCATAAACCCAAAACATTGTGATCCCCTCCCCTTTATTTGCAATCTCCCATTGCAAACAGCTACTCGAGCTCATTTTCCAACTCCGACAATAAGTTGGACTCCAAGTAGATGATGATCAATGCTTCAAGGCATGATACAATGGGCTTTCTTCGTTGTCGCAACCACCTTTTGTTTCCACTCGAGCGTAGTCTCCTTTTACTACTACTTGAGCTCAACCTCATAGCCAAGGCTTTGAGATAGGACCTGGAGCTTCTTGTTCTTCTTCCCCTCCAATGAGCAACACATATAGAGGTATCCATTCTCAATCCTTAATCTTCTCCTTCCAAATTTTCCTCATTTCCATCGCCTTCTTCTATTTTCATCCTTGTTCTTATTTCTTCTACTACTTCCTCTAAATATTTTCTTCCCCATTCTTCTATTCTAAACCAAAACCATCTCTTTGAACCATCACCACTTTCTGCACCTCTCCATTTTTTTCTTTATCTCATGCAATCCCTGATCGATCAAAACCCCTTCCCTCATATGCTATGGCCATTCGCCTTCCATCTTTCTTGAATCCATTACCATCAGAGAGAACAACGAAAATTCAGAAGGGTACAAGGGTTAAAATTTATTTTCATTATATCAACTCAGTGATGATCAAGTTAGTGAAATTCTTTGTCTTGTATATGTACGATAAAGATAATTAGAAAATCGATATAATCAAACGAGTATTATACTTAGCGAGTATAAGTGAGAACATGTGACTTTCATTGAAAGGAATATCCACCGATATAAATCATATTCAAAGAAGGACAAAGGGCCTAAACAAAAAGAGCATCCGAGCGAGCATACAAATATATGTGTAGATATATCAGTGCAAGATTACACGCTTATAATGTAAATTCAATATTAACTTATATAAAATATAGTAATATATATTATTGAAAAACATCACTATATCATTTGTCGTTTAACTATAACAACGAATATTATCTATCGTAAAATCACAATTTGCACTTGAATTAGTGACAAAAGTAATAACGTTGCTATTTTGCCAATGATGGTTCCTATAACAACGATTATACGTCACCTTTATTATCAATGTTTGTATTAACTATAACTAAAGAAAAGTAATGAGGAAAATAAATTGTGATGATAAAGATTATACTGAGTGTAACCCATTTTTGTGGTTGTGATCATTGTGATGTATGATATTATATTAATATAGGTATATTTGAAGCTTGCACGCAAAATGCGTATGTTTTTTTTAATAATGGTTTGATCTTGTATATATTATCTAAAACAAGTGGATGGTAGAAGTGGGTGAGGTATGCTGATAAAACTTGAAGCTGTTTCTCATGGAGAGGGTCGTGCACCTTTGAACAATGAATGTCTTTGTTTGGTGTGAATGGGATCGACGGGTTTTTAGATACACTCTATGAAGCAATTAGAAAGTATGAATTGTCAAACTTTCTCCACACGTCTCTGCGAAGTCAAAGATACCATGCAATTGCCATTTGAGATACAAATGGATGGATGCAGATTGGATATACACTTTATAATTTTCATATATGTTTCTAAATATGAACATGGATACATGTATTATGGATATAAAAATGGTATCATCATATTCTTAAAAAAACAAGATGAGATGTGAAACGAATATTGATTGCATATGAATAATATTAGAAAGTACTCTATAGATAAGCTTTAATATATATGTATTGGATGGAATACATATAATATAGATATACTAAATTTGCTTACACTGCAATAATTATACCAAATATGATGAAAACGAATAAAATCATGTAAATCTCTACAAATATTTATCTATAAAAATGGATATAGGGATACATATACAAATGTTTGCGAATATTAAAGCGATATCCATATCCGTATCAATTTTAAAATGGATAGAGATATAGATGTCAAAATCTATAAAAAAAAACAAATATAGTGACAGTTTGGATTGGGAAACAATGCTTTCAATGATAACTAGTCATTCAATGAGTAACTTCTTTTTTAATATCTAATTATAAGACGGGTCACATTTTCAACTTCCAATACATATAGGTTTAATTGCGAGCATTCAATACAAGCACTCTACTAGTAATAATAACTACTTGTGATAACGACTATGTTGATGGAATTATCCATCGTCGTTATCAAACATATTCTTTCTATTTTTGTTGACTAAAAAGATGTTAAAAGTTTCTGTAGAAAGGACTAAAAAAGACATTTGCAAACGTCGAATTACGTATAATTAAACGCGAATAACATTAATTTCGATGTATTTATATGTCGATCAAGTTCTGTCGATTTAAGGCCGTCAAGATTAAGTTTATTGGATGTGTAAAGTGGAACATCGATTTGTTGGGCCCGATTATATTTAATCGTCGCTTTTAATATTTTATTTTGACATTTAAACCTCAATTTTTCTTATTAAATTCGACGTGTAAACGTTGTTTATAATGTTAAAAATGATAGTTAATGCCTAAGCCGTCGAGCATTTATTGCCTATAAATGTCAAACCCATATTTGCATATTTAGTTGCCAATTCGTTTTCAATTAATCGCTCCTCAATCAGTAATCCATTCAAATCAACACATTTTCTGGTCTTCTCCTCTCCCTTAAATGACAACAGAATTTAATTCGAATCAATGCACTTTCGAGCCTTCTCTTGCTCCCATGACTACATAAATTCAATTCAAATCAATGCACCTTTCTAGGTTTCTCATTTCTCTCTAAGTAATCCCTCCTTCCCAATTCTTTCTTTCCTATTCCAAATAAATTAATTCTAGCATTATAACATACTATTCTTAAATGAAGTAACAATAATTAAAATAAAAGTAAAGCATTTTTATACAGAGATCTCCTATAAAAAATGTTGTAGTCATAATATAAAGAAAAAAATTGCCTGCCATTAGACGAGATACAACTAATATAAAAATCTCAATGGTATTACTGTGCAGAACAATTTTTTTAATTCCTTTCCATTTTTTTGCCAAAAAGGTTCTGAATTATATCTGAAATAATATTCAAACCAATTGAAACATTAGAAAATTCGTACATCTAATTTCGTTGAAAATCAACAAAACATGTTTTCCCTGTATTCCAAAGCAATACATATTAAAAAGATATATAAAAACTCACATTTATACTTTAATAAGATGAAAAAATAAGGGATATTTGCACCCACAATCCTGAGTAATTTCATAATTACCCCGAAAACCCTCTATAATCACGAATTACTTCTGTGTCCTTGAATAGTACTTAACTTTTACACTCATAACCCCGTGTTAATTTCCACCCAATTTTCTATTAAGTATGATAGTATCTGTTCAGTATTTTACACTTTACACCCTTTAATTTCCATTATTTACGACTGACCCCTCCCCCAACGAGGCGAACCCTCCCCCCTCCCCCGCTCCCATCGACTTCCTCCCCCTGGAAGGTCGACCACCGTCGATCTTCCCCTCCGATGGAAGCTTTGACCCCCCTCTCCCCATGCCTGCAAGTCCCTATAGAAGTCCCCCTCCCCCCGGCATTGAGCCCCCGACCTCTGACAGCAATCAAAGACCTCCCGCGAGAGGCCCCTACCTCGACAGCAATCGAAGTCGCTCCCCCTGCAAGAGCCCCTTGCCTCCTCCGACAGAATCGAGGCTCCCTCCCACGGCCCTACAAGAGCCCCCTGTCTCCGAGAACCCCCCCCCCCCCCCCCCCCCCCGCAGAGCCCCTTGCCTCCTCCGACTGGAAATGAAGCTCCACCCCAGCCCCCCCCCTCGTCGCATCTCCCATTACCACCACCTCTGCGTTGTAGCAACCAACCCCCTTACATCGTCTGCCCGTTGCCACCCACCCACCTCCGCGTACTCGCACCACACAACCCACCTTCCCCTCCCTCCCTCCCCAGCCGTGCCCGTCGCCACCCACCCCCTATGGCCAGCCTCCCTGATCGTGGAACCCAACCCCCAGACCTTGCAAGAAATTTGGTTTCATTTTTTTTACTTTTTGATTAATCCTAGTAGTTAGATCACTGATTGGGTTATATTAACTCAGCCATCTGGTTGAGTTAATGAACTAAACAAACGGAAGATTATTGGTGTAAAACATGGGAGTTATTTAGTGTTTTGGGTGTAATTCATAAATAGCGAAGGTTCCTGAGGTAATTATGAAAGTGCTCAGGGTTATGGGTGTAAATATCCCAAAAAGGAAATGTTTTGGAATAAACTCCAAATACATATCCAGAAAAATCACCTACATGTGAATTAAAACATAACTTATTAGGTACTTGAAACAAACTCCAACAATAAGTATTAAATAAAAATATTGATGGGGGCAGGGGCAACCCCATTTTTCCCATATATATGGGTTATATGTGGCTGCCCCTAGGGGGCAGCCAACATGGCTACCCTTACATTGTTACAATTTTTTATCTTTTTGAAAAATATCATCATGTATATTCATCCCTATATCCCTCTTATCTACCATTCAAATTTTGTCAAAAATAGCGACTCCTACGGCCTCCATCCAGACAGTCATTTTTTAACGGTAAGAAGATTTTTAAAATCGACACCATCTCGATGGAGGTCGTAGGAGTCTCTATTTTTGACGAATTCGAGAGGGATATAGGGATGAATATACACGGGGATATTTTTCAAAAAAATAAAAAAATTTGATGAAAAATGGGGCGGGGGCAGCCCCATTAAAATGGGGCTGACCCCATCATGGCTGCTAATGGGCCGAGAAATCCCACGAGACCCGAGTAGGGGTAAAATAAATCAAGGACCGTTGCGACCCAGATCTCGCAGCTTGAACTCAATAAGAAAATGAGACCACCAAATCAAATATAAAATAATGAAATATGAATAGCGGTCTTCGCTATTTATTTAACCTGGTATAGCGACCAAGATCGAACTCAAGGAGCACGGATTGGCCAGATCGGCCTATGAAGTAGTCAAAAGATAAAATGAAAGATAAAATATTTTTTGGTGGCTTTTATGTGTTTTATTTTTTTTGGGTTTTAAGTGTAAAGGAAATATAGGAAAATGGATAAAGGAAGCGAATTCAACAATTTATTAAACACTCAAAAAGGTTCATAAAATTCAAATAAATTTGTTTTTGTCTTTTTAAAATTTCTGATTGTTTTTGTTAAATTTTCCCGAATTTTCTAATTTTTAGTTGATTTTATAAAAATCAAGAAAGGGGAAAACAGTGGACCAATGTGCAACCAGATTGGATAGGCTAATTAAAAATAACTAATTAGCCTATAAAAATCTGATGGCATTTTTGATGAAAAGTAAATAAAAAACTAAGCTATAGAAACTGAAATTGCAATTTGTTGAATTTTTAAGAATTTTTGAGAATTTTTATAAACTTTTTAGGGTTTTGTGATTTTTAAGAGTTTTATAAATCCAAATGAACAAAAATTAGATAGAAGCTTACAAACAACACAACAAACTATTCCTAATTTTTGTAGAATTTTTGGTTGAATTTTTATATTTTAGTTGATTTTCTATTCCAGAGAATAGAAAAAAATAAAGGTTTTTGATTTTTTAAAAATAGCAAAAAGCAACAAAAATATCCCAAAAAATAGTAAAATTGTTACACAGTGGCATGAGCCATGTATCCAAATTTCACTTGATTTGGAGTTTGTTTGATATTTTATTCAATACAAACAAGGGCTACAGCACAAAGGGACCTAAGCGCAAGAAAACATAGTTTTGGGGGCTAACATAAAGCACGAGCCAGAAATATAAGGGCATCAATGCAAAATCACATCAATTTCCATACAAGTCGAATACAACACGCACAGGGGTATAAATGCAATTTCCAAAACTTAACTGTCAATCCGTAACAGCCAAAAATTCCGGCCCAGATAATGCAAATAGCCCAAAACTCACGTGTCGAAGCACGTGTCTCACATAAACAGGGACTAAATAACAAATAATCTAAACTAGAGTTCCAAACATGCAAATAACCCAAGAGTGCACATTTATTTCAAAGACTAAATAAAACTGTAGGGATATGGGCGCAATTACCCAGCTGAGGCGCGTGAGGGGCGCACGTGAGCGCCAGGTGTCGAGCGGTGGATGGCTGCGGGCGAAGGATCCTGATGACGCCCTCTGGAGGATCAGACGGTGCTGGTGCAGAGGCGAACGTAGGATGCACGTGGCCGTCAGATCGTGGATCTAACGGCCTGACAAGAGCAGGCTACGTACGGATGTGATCAAACCTGGCGCAGAGGGTCGATCCGACGGCTACAAGAAGATGAGGAAGAACTCCTCCTGGACGAGCTTCTCCGACGATCCGGAGATGATCCAGATGGCTGATGGAAGATCGGAGAGGTAGGTCTTCTTCGCGATGGCGTTCCGCGTCGGGTGGTGACCTCCGAGGAGGGCCCCAACGGTCGGATTCTCCAGCGAGGGAGGAGCGACCTGGAGCAGCTCCGACGAAGGATGGAAACGGCGGTCAAGGGGGGTACCTGCGATTATTGACCTGCAAAGCAAAGCTCTTGCTCAGAGGGATGCTCCGGCGAGGGTTATTGGCCCAAAGATAAAGGGAAGCAGCGTGGATGGTCGACGGGGGGTTCCGACGGGGGGTTCCAACGGGGGTGATAGATGGAACCAAACTTGATCCATACCCCAATGGGCCAGCTCGAGGAGATCAGATTGCATAGGAAGGATGGAGATGGGTCAGAGAGTCGATCAGTACGACTACGATGGACTGGCGGAGCTCCGACCACTAGGGCGGAGCTGGCGGAGCTGGGAGGTGAAAATCGAAGCTACACTACTGACTAGAGGCTAAAGGAGTTACCTGATGGTCGTGGTCGACTGAGGAGGAGACGCTGATTCTCCGGTGATCTTCGCCTCGATGGAGCGTTGCCTCCAGAGGCTCGAGCTTCGCCGGCGGTGGAGCACGACGACAAGGGTCGCCGGACCAGGGCTACACACCTCCAAACGCTCTCTCAAACACTCTCCTCACTCGCTGTCACTCGAGGAAGACAATGGAGGTCACGGGGATCGAAGATGGTGGCCGAAGGTGCGTGAAATGGTGGAGGAAGGCGAGACTTTGTAGTGGTGCAGGTCCGATAAGAGAGGAGTGAAGCGCGCGGATCGATGCATGGAGCCCTAGCAAGAAGGTCGGGCGTGAATCCCGTGTCATGAAAGTTCAATCGGAACTAGGGGTTTAGGTAAATGGGAGGCGAGGTGATTCGAGAAAAAGGGGAGAATTTGGGTCGGCGACCGGGTCCGCTGAGCATGTGGTCCTGGGGGGGGGTGGAGTTGACCGGGGATCAACATCCCCCGTGGACCAATCAAGAGCCGCCATTCAATTATTATTTGTAAATTCATTTAAAAATAATAAATGATTTTATTTTGAAAAATTTTCAACATAAATAACGTTTATTTATTTCATATTATTTTTTTTATGATTTTTATTTTATTTACTGAAAAATAAATTATGTATATACATTATATTATTATTATATACAAGTATGTATACTTATGTATTTTTGAATTTTATTTTTATTATTTTATTTATGTACAAATATTCTCATTTTATATTTTATTTATTTACACCACAAAATATGGAATATAAAAAGATTTTTATTGGATTTTTATTAAGTATTTACAAGGGTGAAATAATTAGGTATGTATACACTAGTGAGAGAGAAGTTATTTTTATTTTACTTTTATTTTTCCCATTTTTATTTTATTTTTATTTTTATAAATATGTACAAAATATGGGGATCACGCATATATTTTTATTTTTAGAAAATAAATTATTTACATATAGAGGGATATTTACACCATGTTGAGTCACCCTATCTCTCTCTACTTATTTTATTTTGCGGTCAGGCCCTTGTGGAGCCCTCCCTTGGGTTTGGGTCACTCAATATTTATTCTAAATATTTCCCTCTTTTTCTTTATTTCTTTATTCCTTTATTTTTATGCAAAAACATGCTAATTATGGTTATTTACATGATGCATGCCTTTTGACAAATTATTGTATTTACAGGTATTTATATGGTATTTTACCAAGGTTTCTAGCTAAAATAAAGGAATAAAGAGTGATGAATGGGGATTCATCACCCCCCTATACTTTACTTTTGCTAGTCCCTTAGCAAACACTTATTTGAAAAAGAAGTGCAGAAGAGAAAGGAAAAGAAAAAGAGAGGAAATCAAGGTTGATTATTAAACGTTCCTTCATTAAATTGAATTATGGAGCTTAGTCAAACCTTTGGATTATTCATTTGTCGGAACCCTATTTGAACTTAAGCTTAAAACTTAACAGCCTCTAAGTTCCACTAATATATGGTCAAGACTCCTCAATCAACCAGATCAAAACAAGTCTACATACACAAACTCTAATGACCATGAATCTTTCCTTGTACTGTGTAAGTGATATGTAGCTCCCCACCTCAGAAGTAATAAAGAAACAACCTCCCTCAACCTGGTAACTCTAATGCCTCGGTCTAGCAACTCTTTCCTCGAGAAGCGGGGTATTCCCTTATAAGTTCAAGTGCAACCGGCTCAAGAAGAGGGGAAAGGAGAGAATGGACCATGACCAGTGTAGCCATGTATCCTTCGAAGCTCTAACCAGTGTAGCTGAGTCTCCCTGCTGCAAGCTTCATGAGATGGTCATGTATAACATAAGCTTTGCTTTATTTGACTGTATACACTCCGGTGGGATTATTAAATTTTCAATCTGACCCACCACTTTTTTTGGAGTTTTCCTTCTTTTGCACATTTTTTTATGTGCATATGTAAAACATATCTACATGGTGCAACATATATACATAAGGAGTTTTCCTCTTTAGCCAGTAGACTATCCCTCTTTTGAAGCTTTATTGCAATCCACGGCTCCTGTCTTTAGACTTTATAACTACCAGACAAAGTTGAGACGCACTTCCTTCACTATAAGAAGAAGAAATGTTCCGCCTAGAAGTACTTCCCTCATATGCTACCCCAAGCCAAAGGAAACTGCCTCCTCACCACCTCATCCGTGGAAAGCTATGTGTAATGTGCTAGTGCAAGTAAAGCCATTGTCTCTGAAAGTCATGCATGTGTTGTTAAGTGCTCTACTTAGGCTCATCAAGATGACATATGCTCATAGCCTAGTGAACTCAAAGAATTAAGTCCCAATGGATATGAAAAGTCTTAATCCTAAGCCCTATAAGGTTCTTCTTATAATTAGGTGGATTAAGGTTTTAACCAAGTTCCATTTGTCAATTTAATTTCAGACCAGTTTAAATGTCAACTATGATTTAAAAAAACTGTACAAGAATTTTTGAAAAATGTTTGAAAACATGGATGTATGCATGAATGCAAAGTTTTGCAAAATATTTACAAAAATTTACACAAGGTTTTTGCAAACCTTTTGTTTTTCAAACATTTTACAAAAATTTTGTACTATATACATAATTTTGATATGGAAATATTTACAAGCTATTTACACAAAAAGATTTTACAATCATTTGTACAAAAATAATTTTTATAAATAAATAGGTATGTGCAAGAAGAATTTTATGTACAAGGGAAAATTTTTAAATTTTATGTATTTTTATCCATTTTATTTATTAACACACTCACACAAAGTACGAGTTATGGCTAAAGTATATATGGAATATATACGACACCCCCCATACTTAGCTCGAACGATATCCTCAGAATGATCAAGAGCGATGAAGAAGACATAACTCGTGCTTAGTATAGGGAAGTGAAAAGAAATGGTATATTTAAAGACGAATCAAAGAATAGAATGAAGAGGATTCGGTGTTTCCCCCTATACTTAGGATCAAGTAATCCTAAGTCTAGCAAGTTGTACATGAAGGGAAATCCGAGTGGAAGGATGTACATGACCTACCCCCCTATACTTAGGGTAAAATATCCCTAAGTATAGGCAGCAAAACAGAGGTAGAAAGAATGAATCAAATACCCAAGAGTTCTACACCCCCCTATACTTAGGGTAAAGTACACCCTAAGTATAACATAATCATAAGATGAGAAAAGGGGTGTGGGACTAAAGAATAGGGTGATATGGACAACTGGATCTATACAAGTCGAAAGAACAGTGATAATCAGACGTGAGATGCAATAGATGTAAGTCAAGAGACCACATCTCACGCAAAGTGAATCGGGGCAACATCAACGACCCGTGGCTCATGATCTAGATATGGCTTTAGCCGCTGGCCGTTAAAATGAAAGGTAACATCAAAAGACAACTCAGATATATCAATGCTCCCATTGTCATGTACCTCTCTAACCAAATAGGGTCCCTTCCCTTTGGTCTGTAGCTTCCCTTGAAATAGATGAAGCCTAGTATCAAACAACCATATTTTCGGTCATGGCTCAAACTGCTTGTGGTTGATATGAGAATCATGCCACTCCTTCACTCTCTCCTTATATTGTAGGCTGTTTGAAAAGGACGTATCACGAAGCTCCTCCAGGGCTGCTAACTCTACCCTCCTCTGGTCTCCTACACACACTGGATCCATAAGTATATCAGTAATAGCCCAAAGTGACCTATGTCTCAACTCAACAGGTAAATGGCAGGGCTTGCCATAAACAAGGCGAAAGGGAGATGTACCCAAAGGAGTCTTGAAAGACGTCCTATATGTCCACAAGACCGAATCCAAAAGCTGTGACCAATCCTTTCGGTCAAGGCGGACGACTTTCTGTAATATAGTCTTGATCTCCCTGTTTGACACTTCAGCAAGACCATTCATTTGAGGGTGGTATGGAGTGGCAACTCGATGGTCTATGATAAACTCGCTAGCAAGGGCCTTTACCTTGTCGTTGACGAAATGAGACCCCCCGTCAGATATCAACACTCGAGGTACCCCGAACCGTGAAATGATATTCTTCCTCAAAAATCTGCAAACAATCCTAGTATCTGCGGTTCGGGCGGGGATGGCCTCAACCCAATGACTCACATAATCCACGACCAACAGAATGTACTCAAATCCCTGACTCCTGGGGAATGGATCCATGAAATCGATGCCCCATGCGTCAAAAACCTCACAGAAGTGTATGGGCTGCATCGGCATCATATCACGTTGTCCATAAGTGCCCATCCTCTGACAGTCAGTACACCTCTTCACGAACTCATGAGTCCTTGAAGAGAGTAGGCCACCATAGGCCGGATTGCAACACTTTCTGTGCCGTTCTCCTCCCAGAGTGATGTCCTCCTGCCTCAAGCTTGTGTCAGTAAGTAAGGACGCTGTGGTGCTCCTCCTGAGGAATGCACCGACACCAGATACTATCCCCTCCTTCATGATAAAGGACGGGATCCTCCCAATGGTAAAACTTGGCCTTCGCAAGGAAGGTCTCAAGTTTCTGCCTAGGCCAATCTTGTGGAACTTTCTTGGCGACAATATAGTTCACAATATCGGCATACCATGGGAGAGAGGCAATAGCAAGGATCGCCTCATCTGGGAAGGTCTCACAAATAGGCTCAGTCTGCTCAGAATCCTCAAGATACTATAATTGGGAGAGATGGTCCGCCACCACATTCTTACTCCAGGCTTATCCTTAATCTCTATATCAAACTCCTGGAGTTGAAGAATCCATCTGGTCAATCTGACCTTGGCATCCTTCTTTGCCATGAGGTACCTGATGGCGGTATGATCAGTATAGATGGTCACTCTAGATCCAATGATGTAAGATCTGAACTTATCTAGGGCGAAAACTACGGCTAGCATCTCCTTCTCAGTGATTGTATAGTTCCGCTGGGCGGCATCCAATGTACGGCTAGTGTAGTGAATAGCAAATGGGACTCCATCCCTCCTCTGTCCCAGCATGGCTCCTACGGCAAAATCGGAGGTGTCTGTCATGATCTCGAATGGGAGAGACCAATCAGGTGGCTGGAGAACAGAAGCCTATACAACACGACTCTTGAGAGTCTCAAATGATGATAGACACTTATCATCTACAAGGAACTCAGTGTCTTTCGTCAGCAGACCAGTTAACGGTCGGGCAATCCTACTAAAATCATGAATGAAGCGCCTGTAGAAACCGACGTGCCCCAGAAAAGACCGTAACTGCCACAAGTTGGATGGTGGATTGAGTTTTCTAATGACATCTACCTTGGTCGGATCAACCTCCATGCCCCTGTTGGAGATGATATGGCCAAGCACCATCCCCTGAGTCACCATGAAGTGACTCTTCTCCCAAGACAACACAAGGTGAACCTCAATGCATCGTTGAAGGACTCGGTCTAGGCAGTCAAGACAAGAATCGAATCCGTCGCCGTAGACCGAGAAATCATCCATGAAGACCTCCAAGCACTCCCCCACCATGTCCGAAAAGATGGACAGCATGCATCTTTGGAACGTCGCCGGAGTATTGCACAATCCAAATGGCATGCATCTGAAAGTATATGTCCCGAAGGGCAGGTGAAGGTGGTCTGGTCCTGGTCCTCAGGCGCGATGGCCACCTGATTATAGCCGGAGTACCCATCCAAGAAACAATAATGGCTCTTCCCTGCCAGCCTCTCTATAATCTGATCAATAAAGGGCAGGGGAAATGATCCTTCTTGGTGGCCTGGTTCAATCATTTGTAGTCCACACAGACCCACCAAGAAGTGGGTACCCGGGTAGCGATCTCCTCTCCAGACTCAATAACAACTGTGGTGATGCCCGTCTTCTTGGGCACCACATGCAATGGACTGACCCACTTGGAGTCAGAGATGGGGTAGATAAAATCGACGCTCCACCATTTCGAGATCTCCTTCTTGACAACCTCTCGAAGATTCAGGTTCAGCCGCCGCTGGAACTCACGTGACAACTTTGCCTCCTCCTCGAGATAGATATGGTGGGAGCACATGGCCGGACTTATCCCCTGGAGATCAGCTACACTCCATCCAATTGCATTGCAGTTCTATTCAAGAACCCCCATCAGACGGGATTCCTGCTATCCAGTCAAATCAGCGGAGATAATCACTGGGTACATCTCATGCTCACCCGCAAGGAACCTATACTTCAGCGATAACGGTAGCGGCTTCAGCTCTGGATAAGTAGGTGCTGGTGGATCTGGCCTCTGAAAAGTCCGAGTGAATGCTGCCAAATCTACATGGGAGAATGAGAACTCTCGCTCACAATCTGAATCTGGCGAAGGCTGCTCTGTCGGACTGTCTCTGCTCTGTATGGGATTAGCCTCCTCCCTAGCTATAGGCTCAGTAGAAGTAAGAAATGGTATCAAATCATCAAACTATGTCCAATCAATATCTGACTCCGAGGGATCTGTATCAGACTCACAAAAATCTATCTCGCAATCGGCAACCGGCTCTGCTGTATGAGATGTATCCTGGACCAGGAATGCACTCTCCAAGCTCTCCTCAGCTAACGTCTCTGTGTCAGCGAACTCTGACGGTGAGAGGATGGCCTGTGCGACTGGATCTTCCCAAACTGCCTCGTCATCTGTAATCACAAAATCGTAGTCCTGGTGGATGTCTTGCCCTGCCTCTGTCATCTGCTCTGAAGCTGTGGTCGGCTCTGAGCAAGATGAATCTCTGGCTCTAGTCTCCTCGACCGTCTATATTTGTATACTGTCGCCCTCGACGCGAAAGTACACCTTCCTGCTATCATGGTCGGACATTGCCTTGGCTGTGGCCAAGAACGGGCGTCCTAAAATGATGGGGGTATCGGTCACGGACTCAGGGATCTCCATGTCCAACACAACGAAGTCCACGGGGAATTTCAGGCTCTGAATCGTGACGACAACGTCCTTGAGCAACCGCTTCGGCCTCTTTACAGATCGATCAGCAAACTGAAGGACCGTCCTGCTCTATCAGAGAGTGCCCAACTTGAAGCGATCGAGAAGGGCTGTCGGAAGTAGGTTGATCGAAGAACCGCAGTCTAATAGAGCACGGTCGAACATATACTCATGAATGTGGCATCTGACATATGGGGCTCCTACATCTGGCCTCTTGGCTGGTAGACGGTTCTGAATCGAGAAACAAGTGGCACGAGTAAGCACATGGATCTCTGATTGATGATTCCGCCTCTTCCTCCTAACTGTGGTCCTGTCTTTGAGTGATCTCTGGAGTAGAGGTATGTGCTCCAAGGCCTCTTGTAGAGTCAGCTGTATGTGGAATCTATCTATCATCTGCTGGCTGAACTATATCTGATGGTTCCTTTTTTGATTTTCTTTTTTCTGCCCCTTAGCCAAATGGAGTGCTCTGGGAAAGGGGACTATAGGGTCCTTCTCAAATGAAGGACTAGGAGAGGGTCTGGTATGCTCATGAACAACAGAATCCACACAATCATCATCATGCAACACATGCGGATCTGAAAACAACAAACCCTTTCCTTTATTTGCAGAAATATCCTAAGATACATGTACGGAAGGAAAAACAACAGGACTAGCAGAACTAGAAATGGTGGCCTCAGTACCACCCTTGACATATGAACTCGCGACATCAGTACCGCGCTCTGGCTCAGCAACTGTAATGGTGGCGTCAGTACCACCTCCTCTAACTGGTGAAGCGACGTCCTCAATACCGTCGGTTGGATCAACATCCATGGTGGCATCAGCATCACTGTCATCATCTCTTGCGGTATTAGTACTGCGCTCCTCCTCTCCTGGCGCTCCTGGAGTGGCGTGGGATCGTCGTTCAGACGAGGCGCCGCCTACTGGCATTCTACCACTCCTAAGTGTAACAAAATCATCATCAAACATGTATGCGGATATATCACCAAGTGAAGCACTAGGAGTGATAATCTCAATGAACTCTACCTGCTCAGATTTCCTCTTGAGGTTGTTCGGGTTCGGCTCGATCTGGGCAGGGATGACGGCCTTCCCTCTCACAATCTCCCGCATCTCCTAGCGGAACTCATCCATCTCCCGTCAAAAAGTAGCCTGCTACTCAATCATGAGGCGGGCTGGATCATCCAAGGCATGGTTCTCATAGGTTGGCCCATGAGAACCTGACGGGTAGCCTCGCTGGTAGTGAGGCTGCTACTGCAGAGGCTGCTCACTCCTCCAAGACTGTCCCTGCTGATAGGGACGAGGACCGTACTGATGGTGCTGGAATGACTGCTGCTTCTGCACTGGGGGCCGGGGTTCCTGGTGCTACTCACACTGCTAGATGTACTAGCCACCCTGAACTAGAGGCTGCTGCTGGGAACTGGTGCCTCCGGTCGACCAGCGGAATCCGGAATGGTCTCGTCGGATATTGGGCTGGGGTCGG
This sequence comes from Ottelia alismoides, assembly GCA_037367405.1. Classification (NCBI taxonomy): domain Eukaryota; kingdom Viridiplantae; phylum Streptophyta; class Magnoliopsida; order Alismatales; family Hydrocharitaceae; genus Ottelia; species Ottelia alismoides. The sequence goes on from JAZKJV010011062.1 coordinate 443,813, forward strand.
TCGTACCAAATCCCGTTGACATCCATCAACGGCTCCGGCTCGTAGGTGGGTGGAGGGAGTACTGCCAAGGGCTGATCCCGCTGATACACCACCATCTGAGTGTCCTGGGATGGTGGTGGCTGGTGAAATTGCGGTGGCTGCTGGTACGACTCCGCCTGTACAAGGTGGACCTCTCTAGGCTGACTGGAGTGCTGGGATGAGCTACCACTACTACTCGGATCTCCTTGTGACCAAAGACGGGGCTGAGAAGCCGTCTGTGCCTCCTGGAGACACATGAGCTGTGTCTTCAGGTCACTTGACGTCTGTACCATCTGATCCATCTACGATATGCCATGGCACTACTTCTTCTCAATCAGTTCGATCCGGTCCAGCTTCTCGCTGATGATCCCCATGTTTGCGGCTGTAGACTCGGCCTGTACGGTTGCTGCGAACGAAGTAGAAGGATCGGCATCGACCCGTGCTATCCTCTGGTACTGCACGGTCTATGGCTGGGGGCGTCCCTGAGTGTAGAGGCGGGTCTGGGACATCACTGTATAGTTCTCGGCCATCTCCTCATAGATGGCCCAGACATGATCCTCATCCTTGTGAAGTAAGAACCGCCACAAGAAGCATTCACCAGGCCCTACAGCTCTGGTGTCAGCCCGCAAAAGAAGCTCTGAGCTAGGTTCGGCTTCGTGATTTCGTGGTGCGGGCATCTGTCGGTAAGCTCTCTGAACCTCTCCCATGCCTTGTGAAATTTCTTGTTGGGGAGCATGGAGAAGTTGCTGATCAAGGCCCTCACTGCATTGGTCCTCCTGAGTGGATAGTACTTGTTCAAGTACTCGATGCGGAGCTGCTTCCAAGTGTAAACAAATCTCCCCAAATGCCTCAGCCAGTTGGCTGCTCTATCTGCAAGGGAGAAGGGGAAGACAATCATCCGGATGGTATCCTCGTCCACCTGTCGATCGTGGACGGTGCTGTAGATCATCTCGAACTTTTGGAGATGTAGATGGGGCTCCTCAGTGGCGAGCCCGTGGAAGCAGGGGAAAATCTGAAGTGTTTGTGGGGGGAACTTGAAGTTCCCCACAATCGCTGGAAGTACCACCCACCAGTGTGTCAGTGTCGATCCGGGGTTGTGCAACTCCTGCATCGGCCTCGGCTGCTCTGCTGCTACTGTCGGTTGGTCTGGCTCCTCTGGCTGATCTGGGTCTCTCCGTCCCTCAGCTCTCGGCTGCTCTCGTGCGATCCTCAACCTCTCCATCTCTCTCCTCATCTCCACCATGAAGGCTCCCTGATCTCATATCTGTCGCTGCATAGTCTTTAGAGAGGCAATCTTGGTAGTGTTGATCGTACCCTGGTCCAAGACATATGTGGTCGTCTCTGACCGCTGACCCTCGGTGCACTCCTCATTGCTGGCCATGGTCTTTGCAAAAGGCAAAAGACCCAAACTCAGGTACCGATAAATCATTTGTTTGCTGTCTCGCATCTGGCACTAGTATCTCCGGACTGGTAGAAGGGTGGTCAAGGGAAAACAGGACGGAATCGATTTCGGTTCAGAGAGCGGGTCTCGGCTCTCACGAACCAAACTAGATGAACGGGCTGGAGTGCTAAAAAGCGGTACAGCCAGAGGCTGCCTAAGAGACCTCCTACCCATCATCCTGATCCGGCAAGTTGGGCGGATGAGATCTGGAAACACACAAGATGAGCAAACAAACCCCGAGTTCACCTACTCAACACTGAGCATAAGACCGTAAGAGATCGGTCGATTATCTTGTTAATTTTATTTAGGTGATCATCAGAGCGGTTACACGAGCTGATGGGAATCCAATCCGCCTACCAGACTGTCCCATATAAAAGGCCGGTAGTCTGATCGGGGCTCGGATATGGCTCTAACCTAGTGTGCGGGTTGCTCTCTCGCTCATCCAAACCAAATAGTAAGGGGGTTGCTCTCCCCAAGACAAGTTTTTATGTGATGTGTCTTTTAGGGTCAAGTGTATTTAGCAGTCTCAATTTTATAGTTTTTCTTTTCATGTATTTTTCAAGCAAACAATGCCTAATGAATTTTTCGGTTCTCCTAGTTATTTAAGTCCGAAAATAAGGGGGAGAAAACAAAAAAACCAATGCGCGATAAAATTAATGATGCATACAGAGTAAGTAATCCGTACCTGACTCCAGCAGTCTACACGCATAGTGATCTGCGCATAAAATAAAGACTTAAAGTAAACTACCAATATGATGCACGAGAAACCGAGCCTAGACGAAGCAATTTCTACACGTAAAGCACAATAGCCGGGTAATCAAACCTAAGTCCGGAGTCCTATCTTGGGATCCACTCGGTGTCCGCCACAACAGATCCTGCACGCGCTGTATGTGACTCCTCAAGGCACGGGGACTAGAGTCTAATTAATCTGGCTTTTTCTTATGAGTTAATTAATCAGGTCCAATTACGAGCTAATAGGTGTAGGAAGATAATTAATGTTTGGTTCCTAATTAATTACGTCACAATCAGAGAAATTCCTAAGCTAAGGCCAAAATCGTGTAAATCAGATAAGCAGTAAATAAATTGCGATAAAAACAAAACCGGCGAAAAACCGCGGTGAGGTCCCCTGAGCACACCGGTGCTCCCCAATATCACCAAAGTCCAAGTCTTTGAGTTCCTATGTTATTACAAATAAATGGACTGCAGTAAAATATATCTAATCTAAACTACTGCTATCTATGCGGCTATTCCGTGGCTCCCGCACTCCTGCTTGGCTCCTCGCGTCCTCCTGCGGCTCTATGCAGAAAAGAGCCGCCTCCGACTCTCGCGGTTGCTTCGGCTTCCGAAAAAGTCTCCTCGGTCCTTGGGCCCTCACAAGAAATCAAACAGAATTGTATGTCAGACATAGTTATTATGAAAATATGCAAATAATATCAGAGGAAAAAAAATATCCATGCAACTATGAACAAAAAGTCGCGAAAAACTATGAAAAATCAAAAGACTATTAAGCTGTGCTCCCCGACAACGGTGCCATTCTGATGGGCCAAGAAATCCCATGAGATCCGAGTAGGGGTAAAATCAATCAAGGGTCGTTGTGACCCGGATCTCGCAGATCGGACTCAACAAGAAAAAGAGACCACCAAATCAAATATAAAACAATGAAATATGAATAGCGGTCTTCGCTATTTATTTAACCTGGTATAGCGACCAGGGTCGAACTCAGGGAGCACGGATTGACCGGATCAGCCTACGAAGCAGTCAACAGATAAAATGAAAGATAAAATATTTTTTGGTGGCTTTTATGTGTTTTAATTTTTTTGGGTTTTTAAGTGTAAAGGAAATATAAGAAAACGGATAAAGGAAGCAAATTCAACAATTTATTAAATACTCCAAAAGGTTCAGAAAATTCAAATAAAATTATTTGTGTTTTTTTTATATTTTTAATTATTTTTGGTGAATTTTTCGGAATTTTCTAATTTTTAGTTGATTTTATAAAAATCAAGAAAGGGGAAAATAGTGGATCAATATGCAGCCAGATTGGATAGGCTAATTAAAAATAACTAATTAGCCTATAAAAATCTGATGGTAATTTTTATGAAAAGTAAATACAGAAAATAAGCTACAGAAATTGAAATAGCAATTTTTTGAATTTTTTAGAAATTTTGAGAATTTTTATATACATTTTAGGGTTTTGTGATTTCTAGGGGTTTTATAAATCCAAATGACACAAAAACTGGACAAAAGCTTAAAAACAACACAACAAATCCTATTTTTTTAGAATTTTTGAGTGAATTTTTATATTTTTTAGTTGATTTTCTATTCCAGACAGTAGCAAAAATAAAGGTTTTTGATTTTTTTAAAAATAGCAAAAAGCAATAAAAATGTCTCAAAAAAATAGTTTAATTTTTACACAGTGGTAAGAGCCACGTATCTAAATTTCACTTGATTTGGAGTTTGTTTTATATTTTATTCAATACAAACAAGGGCTACAGCACATAGGGACCTAAGCGCAAGAAAACATAGTTTTGGAGGGACCATAAAACACGTGCCAGAACTATAAGGGCATCAATGCAAAAATCACATCAATTTCCACACATGTCGAATACAGCACACACATGGGTATAAATGTAATTTCCAAAACTTAACTATCAATCCGTAACAACCACAAATTCCTGCCCAAATAATGCAAATAGCCCAAAACTCACGTGTCGAAGCATGTGTCTCACATAAACAGGGACTAAATAGCAAATAGTCTAAACTAGAAGTCCAAACAAGCAAATAACCCAAGAGTGCACATTTATTTCAAAGACTAAATAAAACTGTAGGGGTATGACGTAATTACCCAGCCGAGGCGCGTGAGCGGCGTGCGTGAGCGCCAGGTGTCGAGCGGTGGATGGCTGCGGGCGAACGGTCCTGATGACGCCCTCTGGACGATCAGACGATGTTGGTGCAGAGGCGAACGTGGGACACACGTGGCCGTCAGATCGTGGATCTAACGGCCTGACAAGAGCAGGCTACGTGTGGCTGCGATCAGACCTGGCGTAGAGGGTCGATCCGACGGCTACGAGAAGATAAGGAAGAACTCCTCCTGGGCGAGCTTCTCCGGCGATCCGGAGACGATCTAGATGGCTGATGGAAGATCGGAGAGGTGGGTCTTCTTCACGATGGCGTTCTGTGTTGGGTGGTGGCCTCTGATGAGGGCCCCAATGCTTAGATTCTCCGGCGAGGGAGGAGCATTCTGGAGCAGCTCCGGCGAAGGATGGAAACGATAGCCAAGGAGGGTACCTGTGATTATTGACCTGCAAAGAAAAGCTCTTACTCGGATGGATGCTCCGGCGAGGGTTATTGGCCCAAAGATAAAGGGAAGCGGCGTGGATGATCGATGGAGGGGTTCCGACAGGGGTGATAGATGGAACCAAACTCGATCCAGACCCCAATGGGCCATCTCGAGGAGATCAGATTGCGTAGAAAGGATGGAGATGGGTCGGAGAGTCGATCAGTACGGCTAGGATGGACTGGCGGAGCTCCGACCACTAGGGCGGAGCTGGGAGGTGAAAATCGAAGCTACACTACTGACTAGAGGCTAAAGGAGTTACCTGATGGTCGTGGTCGACTGGGGAGGAGACGCTGGTTCTCCGGTGATCTTCTCCTCGATGGAGTGTCGCCTCTAGAGGCTCGAGCTTCGCCGGCGGCGGAGCACGACGACAAAGGTTGCCGGACCTGGGCTACACACCTCCAAACGCTCTCTCAAACACTCTCCTCACTCGCTGTCACTCGAGGAAGACAATGGAGGTCACAGGGATCGAAGATGGTGGCCGAAGGTGCGTGAAATGGTGGAGGAAGGTGAGACTTTATAGTGGTGTAGGTCCGATAAGAGAGGAGTGGAAAGCGCGGATCTATGCATGGAGCCCTAGTAAGAAGGTCGGGCGTGAATCCCAGGTCATGAAGGTTCAATCAGAGCTAGGGGTTTAGGTAAATGGGAGACGAGGTGATTCGGGAAAAAGGGGAGAATTCGGTTTGGTGACCGGGTCCGCGGAGCATGTGGTCCTGAGGGAGAAGTTGACTGGGGGTCAACATCCCCCGTGGACCAATCAGGAGCCGCCATTCAATTATTATTTGTAAATTCATTTAAAAATAATAAATGATTTTATTTTGAAAAAACTTCAACATAAAAAATGTTTATTTATTTTCAAATTATTTTTTATGGTTTTTATTTATTTTTTTGAAAAATAAATTATGTATAAGCATTATATTATTATTATATACAGGTATGTATACTTATGTATTTTTAATATTCTTTTTATTGTTTTATTTATGTATAAATATTCTTATTTTATATTTTATTTATTTACACCACAAAATATGGAATATAAAAATATTTTATTGGATTTTTATTAAGTATTTACAAGGATGGAATAATTAGGTATGTATACACTAGTGAGAGAGAAGTTATTTTTATTTTACTTTTATTTTTCCCATTTTTATTTTATTTTTATTTTTATAAATATGTACAAAATATTGGGATCACACATATATTTTTATTTTTTGAAAATAAATTATTTACATATAGAGGGATATTTACACCATATTGAGTCACCCCATCTCTCTCTACTTATTTTATTTTGCGGTCAGGCTCTTGTGGAGCCCTCCCTTGGGTTTGGGTCACTCAATATTTATTCTAAATATTTCCTTCTTTTTCTTTATTTCTTATTCCTTTATTTTTATGCAAAAACATGCTAATTATGGTTATTTACATGATGCATGCCTTTTGACAAGTTATTGTATTTACACGTATTTACATGGTATTTTATCAAGGTTTCTAGCTAAAATAAAGGAATAAAGAGTGATGAATGGGGATTCATCAGCTACCCCTACCCCATTTTTCATCAAATTTTTTTATTTGTTTGAAAAATATCATCGTCTATATTCATCCCTATATCCTCTATTATATGCTATTCGAATTTCGTCAGAAACAGAAACTCCTACGACCTCCATCGAGATGGTGTCCATTTAAAAAAATCCTGTTACCATTAAAAAATGACTGTCTGGATGGAGGCCGTAGGAGTCTATGTTTCTGATCAAATTCGAAGGTATATATGAGGGATATAGGTATGAATATACATGGCGATATTTTTCAAACAAATAAAAAAATACGAAAATAATGTGGGGGTAGCCATGTTGGCTGCCCCTGGGGGGTAACCCCATCAACCCCCCTCTCTCTCTCTCTCTCTATATATATATATATATATAGAGAGAGAGAGAGAGAGAGAGAGATAGAGAGAGAGAGCGAGGGGGGGAGAGGAAAGGGAGCATACTTTGTGAAGTAGGTAACTTACCTACTTCACATTTCATTTTTTGCAATATTTTTTATTTTTTTGAAAAATTCCATCATGGGTTTTCATAATTATATCCCTCTAATATGTTATTCAAATTTAATCAGAAACATAGACTCCTACGGACTCCATCCAGACGGTCATTTTTTAACGGTCACAGATTTGCTGTATTTCACATGTTCTGGATGAAGGCCGTAGGAGTCTCCATTTCTGATGAAATTTGAATGACATATTAAAGGGATATAATTATGAAAATCCACGGTAGTATTTTTCAAAAAAATTTTGCAAAAATTGGATGTGAAGTAGGTAACCTTACTTACTTCACAAAGTAGGCTCCCTTTCCTCTCACGCACACACACACACACACACAATATATATATATATATAGGGATTGGGGAGCCTACACCCATGTGTAGGTAACTTTCCTACGCCTACCTCTTATTTCCTTTTTTTTTTTTTGATTTTTTCTGAAATGGATCTTTAGGGGATTTACTTAGAATATTAAATGAAATATGTGTTTCAAATTTCATGTAAAACAAACATTCCTAACAGCTCCATCGGAAGGGACCGATTTCAACAAATCCTAGACCGTTAAAATTTGACTATCATGATGGATGAGTTAGAAGTCTCGAAATAAGTTGAAATTTGAATGACGACATGATGATATATTGTGATCTAAAAGCCCCACGGAATTATTTCAAAAAAAACGAGGAAAAAAGATGTGGGTGCAAGAAAGTTACCTACACATGGGTGTAGGCTCCCTTTTCCCACACACACGTACATACATATATACATACATACATACATACATACACATACACACACACACACACACACACACACATATATATATATATATATATATATAGAGAGAGAGAGAGAGAGAGTCAGAGAGAGAGAGAGAAAGGATCCTACTCCATGGAGTAGATAACTGCCTACTCCATTTTCTTTTTTTTCCAAAATTTCTTTATTTTTTTTTGAAAAATTCTTCCATGGATTTTCATAACTATATTCCTCTAATTTGTGATTCAAATTTCGTCAGAAACAGAGACTCCTACGGCAAGTCATTTTTTAACGGTCACAGATTTATTGTATTTTTCATGTTCTGGATGGAGGCCGTAGGAGTCTCTGTTCCTGACGAAATTTGAATGACATATTAGAGGATTATAGTTATGAAAATCCATGGAAGCATTTGTCGAAAAAAATTTGAAGAAAATGAAAGTGGAGTAGGTAAGTTACCTACTCCATGGAGTCGGATCCCTTTCCTCATATATATATATATATATCCCTTCCAATGAGGTGCACCTTTCCTGGGTGAATGGAAAGCCCATCATGAGATCCGTTAGATCTCGATCTAGTGGTTCTTCATCCAAAAGGGTATTTTAGTCAATACATTTTCATTTTAAATTTGAATTTAATTTTGAATTTGAAATTTATTCCGTCCTTGTATTTTTCTATTTTTAGCGTGTCTGATTTGGTATTTTTTTGTTGTCTTTTAGTTAATGAATTTTTGGCAACGTGGTAGCATTTTCGCGAAATGCATAGTATCAGATCTCTTTGTAAAATTCCATTGATATTGTAGAACTGTATCCTGCATTGTAAAATAAAATTACAATTAGTAATAGTTATATTATTATAATTGTAATTTTGATAATACTATTGTAAAAGTTCATGCACGTTTCGTAAAATCTTTATGAAGATTGTAAATCTACGCCCACAATTATGTACGTTTTTCACAAAAATGTACGGTACTTTCGCGCCCTGCAGAATGTCAAGCATCTTTGTAAAATTCGAATCCATATTGTAAATTTGTATCCTGCATTGTAGAATAAGATCATAGTTAATAATACAATTATTGTTGTAGTTGTAAATTTGGTAATGTCTTTGTAAAAAACAGTCTCATATATGTAGGAAATATCTTGGTATTTGTAAATTCTGGCCTGAGATTGTAAAATCCCCCTCTCGAACATTATCTGAGTCTGAATTCGATTTCGAATCGTATTTTCGAGATAAATCTGATTCCGAGTTCAACATGACTTGTTCAACTCGGTAGATACTCCCATATGTTACCATAAGTAGCGTGGGCAACATTTATCTTATTTAAATAATTTTTGCCATATACCGGAATTTAAATAAATGTAAAAAAACAATCTAAAATTTGTAAAAAAAAATGATATGAGATTGTAAAATACAATCTGATATTTTAAAAAAATACTCGAGATTGTAAAAAAGGATCTCTGATTGTAAAAAAATGAGCACGTCCTCCATCTCCAGCACCCTTACTCTGCTCGCACCACCTCTGCCCTTCTCCTCCACGACCCACCTCCTCCATACACGCCCTCTTCCGCCCACACACCTCCATTCACGCTCTCCTTTAACCTTCTCCTCCATGATCCACCTCCTCCACGCGTAGCCATCACCCCCACACGAGGCCGCCTTTATTACATATAAGAAAATACCTTGGTGAATGCCATCACCGGCCACCGTAAAGAAGCACGTTGCATCCACTGTCTTGCACGCCATCACCGACGAGCAACAACCTCCTCCTCTCATGTTACCGTCAAGAGAGAGAGAGAGAGATGGAGGAGAGGAACCTCGTACGGCAATCGAGATCGAGAGAGACGAGGGGAGAGAGAAAAAGAGAGAGGGGATAATTGTAGAGATATTTGTTGCATTCTAAATTTAGAATATGTTAAAATAACTATAATGGATTTTTCAACATTAAAATATATTAATAACGAGATATTAAAGACAACCATCGGATTGATTGCATATGGTTAGGATGATGGGCTTTCCATGCACCCAGGAAAGGTGCACCTCATTGGAAATATATATATATATATATATATATATATATATATATAGAGAGAGAGAGAGAGAGAGAGGAAAGGGATCCTACTCCATGGAGTAGGTAACTTACCTACTACATTTTCTTTTTTTCATTTTTTTCATTTTTTTTTGCAAAAATGCTTCCATAGATTTTCATAACTATATCCCTCTAATATGTTATTCACATTTCGTCGGAAATAGAGACTCATATGGCCTCCATCCAGAACAAGAAAAATACAGCAAATCTGTGACCATTAAAAATGACTGTATGGATGGAGATCGTATGAGTCTCGATTTCTAATGAAATTTGAATCACAAATTAGAGGGATACAGTTATGAAAATCCATGGAAGCATTTTTCCAAAAAAAATTTGAAAAAATAAAATGAAGTGGGTAAGTTACCTACTCCATCGAGTAGGATCCTTTTTCTCATATATATATATATATATATATATATATAGAGGTAAATGGGGCTGCCCCCAGGGAGTAGCCAACTTGACTACTCCCGCCCCTAATTTTCCCTCATTTTTTTATTTTTTTGGAAAAACTTGTATATTCATCATTATATCCCTCTCACATTCTATTAAAATTTTGTCAGAAACAGAGACTCCTACGGCCTCCATCCAAACATGGTCGATTTAAAAAATCCTACGATCGTTAAAAAAATGACGTCTGGATGGAGGGCTTAGGAGTCTCTGTTTCTGATGAAATTTTAATAGAATGTGAGAGGGATATAATGATGAATATACAAATTTTTATTTTCCAAAAAATAAAAAAATGAGGGAAAAATAGGGGTGGGAGTAGCCAAGTTGGCTACTCCCTGGGGGCAGCCCCATTTTACCCATATATATATGGGGTTGGAAAATAAAAACTTGTATATTCATCATTATATCCCTCTCACATTCTATTAAAATTTTGTCAGAAACAGAGACTCCTACGGCCTCCATCCAAACATGATCGATTTAAAAAATCCTATGACCGTTAGAAAAATGACGTCTGGATGGAGGGCTTAGGAGTCTCTATTTCTGACAAAATTTTAATAGAATGTGAGAGGGATATAATGATGAATATACAAATTTTTATTTACCAAAAAATAAAAAAATAAGGGAAAAATAGGGGTGGGAGTATCCAAGTTGGCTACTCCCTGGGGGCAGCCCCATTTACCTCTCTCTCTCTCTATATCTCTCTCTCTATATATCTATATATATATATATGGGGTTGGGGAGCATGCACCCAGGTGCATCTAATTTTACTTGCACCGGGGCCTATACCTTCTACGTTTTCCTATTTTTTTGAAAATATAACCATATGTATTCATCTATATATCCCTTCATTATGCTATTCGAATTTTATCAGAAATAGAGACTCCTATGCCCTCCATCTAGAACAGATTGATTACAACAATTATAAGACCGTTAAAATTTCATATTCTACATGGAAGGCATAGGAGTCTCTACTCTGACAAAATTTCAATGACATATAGGAGGGATATAAGGATGAATATATATGGTGATATTTTTCAAAAAAGAGAAAAACGTGGAAAATATAAACTCTGTGCATGTAAAATTACATGTACCTTGGTGCATGTCACTTTTCCCTATATATATATATATATATATATAGAGAGAGAGAGAGAGAGAGAGAGAGAGGATGGGGAGCTTGCACCAAGGTGCATGTAATTTTACATGCACCGGGACTTATATCTTCCACATTTTTTACTTTTTTGAAAAATACCATCAAGTATATTCATCTATATATCCCTCCAATATGTCATTCGAATTTCGTCAAAAACAGAGACTCCTATGCCCTCCATCTAGAACATGTCGATTACAGCAATTCTAAGACCGTTAAAACTGTACGACATGTAAGCCCACGGTGAGCCATTATGCAATAAATGTTATTGCAAATATCATTCCCTGATCTGAAATGAAGAATAAATAATTTGCATAATAGGTCCCTCTGTACAATTAGGGTTATGTACCATGGCTATCTTAATGATCATACAGCTGTTGATTCAATTATTGAATCATAGAGGTTGGTGCTTGGATGAATATCTAAAGAGTTAGATTGAGGACTCATCAAGCACCATCAAATGATTGTTAAGATGTGATCTCCAGCCTGAGTAGGAGATGACAATCCTTTCTCGCATAGGTTGATATCTGACCGACCTCTTGATGCGGGTCCTCTGCATGGGAATAGTGATTCGGAGGTGTCAGATTAGTTAGGTCAAAGAGTTGACTTAACGAGATCGAGATAACCTAAGTCCTATATTGAATGCTGTCACAGCATAGGCACGCATCCTCTGACCGCAGACAGATGTATTGCTATATGTCTGAGTATGTATATTTGGCAGACCAATAGGTTGATGACCTAACCAAGGTCTATACACCGGCGAGCTGGTGTGCATATAAGGGCATACGAGTAATACGATCTCTCAAAGGGATCATACAGGTTCACTACCGAACCGGAAGACATGAGCTCACTCATGGGATATTGGGAAGAATCAAATTCCGTGCACGGTCGTCTCGCTTTGGAAGCTTGACTGAATTTGTATGTTTGATATATACTTTTAGAAAGTATATGATCAAGACCTAGGTATGATATATGCTTTTGGAAAGTATATGATCGATACCAAATCCCAATGATCAAATGAGAAAATTAGTGATCAAACCCTGAAGAAGACAATATAAAATTGATCTTGATCTTCGGGTTGATCATGGGTCTTCCAGTATGCAGGATGTACAGGTATTGGGAATACCTGAGGGTGATGTGATCATAAATGATTGTATATCCATGACGCTTCCATTCCGAGGGAGTGATGAAACAGGTCTGGATTTTAGTGACTCCTCTCAGTAGAGAAGCAATCTGATCTTAGTCCAAATGTTGGACATTAGTCTGAATGAGATTCAGATGCAATGAGAAGATTAGATTTGCGGTCTTGATTTAATCAAGCATCTGTGGGAGGTTCGTAAGATCTGGATTTGATATTAGATCTCAATATCCAAGTCACTATACGTGGAACAATACAATCGCCCTGTCCTTATCTCCAAGTATCTGCGGAGAAAGCACATTATTCTTGAAGGAGTTCAAGAATAATTCATTTGATGAATTCCATATCCAAGCAAGAAGAACTTGATATTTAAATGAGATTTAATTATAAAGCTTAATATGAATATGATTCATATTGTGAGAATTATTATCTAAGATAATTAAATGGGATTTAATTATCAAGGATTAGAGAATGTGGATAATACTATCCAAAATATTTGTGTATTGTAAATATGATTTATAATATACATATATTAGAGAGAGAGAGAATTTATGTAAATAGCATTTGTTAATTAATAGTGTGGATTGGATTCACATTAATTAATTAATTGGAAATTTAATTTACAAATTAGTTTGGGTTGTGAATTTGATTCACATAATTTTCAATGGCATACTTGAAATATTCACAAATTAATTTGGAATTAATTTGGTGGATATTTTTGTGATAATTGAGAGATAATGTAATATAATAAAAAAGGAGAAATAAAGCTCCTTGTTTTTAGGAGGCAATATTATCTCCATTTTATTATGATGATTAATCTCTTAACTAACTTATTTATGTTAAATTAAAAATGTGTTGATAATGTTGCAACATATATTTGATTTAATCATAAATAAATGTTGTTGGTTTTAACCAACAATAATTATAGCCATTGATTTTACATGGACCAAGCCTGACCGTTGGATCCATGTGTCCCATGGATTGAGATCCATTGGATCCTAAACTAATATAAAAGGATGGCTAGGGTAGCCTTCCAAAGTACAACATCATCTAGAGTTGTAGAAGACTACTACTCTCTCTCTCATTCTCGACTAGGCTCTCTCTTAATATCCAAGTGGCCATCCACTTTGCATATTAAGAAGGAGAGCATCTTGCCTTCACCTTCGACATTTGGATCTTCGTCAAAGATTGCGGGAAGGACGCGACTCATCATCGTGCCCGCAAGTACGTTCTTCGTGGGTCGGACTTGAGACAGGAGGATCTCTACTTTGGGATCTCGCGATCACAACCACGCTTCAAGAGGTATTCCTTATACTTTGTGGTTTGATGAAACGATCCGAGAAGTGTTCTCGTGATAATGTGGTTTCATCTTTAGCTTTAAAATTTTTTAATTTCCGCCGCATCTAGCATCTAGTATGACTAGTTGCTCCGATTGCATACGATGCAATCAACACGGTTCCGTGATGCGCTTAAGGATTCTCAATATCCTTGAAGTGGTATCAGAGACATAGGTTGAATAAGGTTTTGGATATGATCCATATACCTTAGACGATTTGGTTCTTGAAAGGGTTGCGAAATTTTTACTGCATTTCATTTTCGCACCTCTGTCTAATTGAATTTTTCAGTACTGTTTAAAATGTTTAAACACGAAATTTTCAATTGTATTTTGTTCCCCATTAATTAAGGAAACCATAGGACTTGAGTTTACTAAATTTGGCTCCTTCATTTGCTCAAGATTTGGTCTTTTGAATATGCATATATCCACTGTTGCGAGAACTGCGGATTTAAACGTGATTAATGAGATAATTAAGGTTTTAGTCCGCCTCGAAATGCGTGAATTATTACTTGGATTCTTTAATAAATCAAATAGGAAATCTTTGGAAACTGAGTTTGCATTTTTTGGATTTAAATTGATCAAGATAAGTTAATTTTAGTGATTGGGGGTCACTGCTGGAAATTGACATCTTGGATTATGAACCTTGTGATAAGTCATTTAATTATCATGATGAAAATTAATTATTAATTTTCTAGAATAATTAGTGATAAATATTTGTGAAATATTTAAAGAGATAATTATTTCATTGAATGACATTTGCCTAAACCACAATGATGAGATAATAGGTCAGATCTCATCATTGGTTCATCAACAAACAATGATTTCATAAAAACCTTAGTTTATCCTACAATAGTTGTAGGACAACTTTTATATGAAAAATCCTCTTGCTTGAATAGGATTGGGGATTTGTTTAGCAAATCTCCTTATTATATAATCAAAATTATTTTGATGTATATTATATGGTATAATTTCAGTTGAAAAACCGATGAGCATCTCAAAGTACATGATGATCTATCTGGTATTATCCTTTCCCAAGGCGGATGTGGTGCCTAGCCGAAGAGCATTGGGGTCGCGGGTTGCAACGTATGTGGTCCGTCCCACTCTCGTCGGTACTGGCCATGACAGCGGGTAGGGACTGTATAATGCCGGAGAAAGTCAATGTGTATTTTTCTAATTATTAAAATTTGAATAATAGTAATTTGAGAATATACCTAATATTCAAGTAAAAGACATGTTTGTTGATTGATGATTGGATTAATTATTAATTTAATATGATTAAATTAATTATATCTAATAAACACTCTATTATGAATATATGTGTATTTCCCTTGGAAGAATTAATTATGTGAATATGATTCACGATAATTAATTATAAAATTTGAATATGAGGTGGAGGATCACATAAGTGACATCCACGTTCTCTCGTCAAGGCAAAGGATTCCGTCGTCAGTTGTTGTGTATAGGAGACGCCTGTCCGAAGTGACAGATCCTGTACATGATTTAATTGGATCGGGTTCTTTGCTTCTCGAAAGAGTAAGGCCGTATACGTAGTGACCCAATATCAGGTCCTCATATTATTGGGGCGATATTGGATTGCGTATAGCGAGTATTAAGCCTGTTGACGGTTGGTTCAATTAATGACGGGTGAACATCATCTTAGGGGTGGTGGGCCCGGGTGTTAAAGACCGAATTGGGAGATGCAAGTTGGACTTACAAGGCAGAATATGTTCCCGCTTCTTTTTATCCGAGTTGTAGGTTCTCATATTATTGGGATGCAACGAAGATAGGAAAGGAGATCCCAGATCCTGCTAGAGATATAATGGTAAGAATATCTCTTACATTGAAAATGATTAAGGGAATGAACTTTCAGTGTTGACAAGGCAAGACAACTTTGATATGAAAATTCCTAAATCAAAGAAAAATATGTATATATATTATATACCCTTATGTAAATTTCTTATTTCAGATAATCCTTCATTAAACCCACTCAATGTTATACTCAATGATAACCAGTAAAATATCATGGTTTGGACTCATGATCCAGATATTGTACTTGCAATTGGACACATAATGTATGTGGTTGCAATGTGCAAGTTTCCTCAACATAATGAGGAATGACAATTAAATAAGACAATAAGACATCACCTTAGGGTTTGTATGTCTCTATAGTCTTGATCTTTCATCGAGTGTACTTTGGAAGTGATCCGTCGATGGTGATCGTAATTGTCGAATAATCCTTATAAAATAAAAGAAGATATTTTGGCATACATATGTGCTCTAGACATTTAATCATGAATGATATGGTTCTCTGCATTATGCAGAATGATGGCTCGAAAGAGATGATGTATTCAAAATGTTTGAATACCTACCTGAACCTAAGTCTCCAAGAGTTGAGATGTATGTAGTATGATGAGTGTCATCATTCTACTATCGATACTCAAGTCATTCATGAAGCTTCATGATATTCATATTGTATGAATTTAATGAAGCATGTATAAATGTTGAAGTTCTCTTGTATTGAAATCTTTTGAATTCAACATAAGAGATTCTTTGTCTTGAACAATGGTTGTTTATAGATGAAGAGAGCACAGTGGAAGCATGGGTTGGACCCATGTGAGAAGGAAAGTCAAAGAGTTGATTGTACTTCTGTGACTTCCATATGACATCCAAAGAGTTGGATGAATGCCAATACTGCAATAAGTTGATGTGTTGATAGTATGACTATCAAGTCTATCTAAAATCCTTAGTGAATGACTCAGATAGAGCATCAGAATAATCTACAAATAATCATTGACTCTGACTTTCTTATTTCATAAGATAAAGTCTGACAATTGTATCCCAATCTTCAAATGACATTTGCAATTGGTTGCATGTATATATTAGAAGATTAGAAATTTGATCTTAAGGATTAGTAGTCATCTACATGGATATTGATGTAAGTGTTGCAGCAATCTCTGTTGGATAGATAGACTTCATATTGTCAGTGTGAGAGCCCTTAGTCTTGGAGAATGTCTCTATGACCTAGATATTAGAATACCCTCATTGTTTGTTTCTAAATGTTGGAAATAAACATGAATTCTGAGATAGAACTATCATAAAGAGTTATGATGGATATATTTCAGATAGTAATCTAAAATCTAGTGGACTCCACAAAATTAGAAAAATTAATGAATGGTTCATTAAAAATTTCTAATACTGAAAATTAAACCTTGATAGATCAATAGGAGGATGAAGATCATTTGACAATGATCTGGCATCAAGTCTTGGACATATGTCTGCTGACAAGATCAATAGACTAGTAAGATATGAAACTTTAGAATGTCTAAAAATTTCAAATCTTACATACTTGTGAATATTGTATTCCAAGTAAAATGTCCAATACACCCTTCTCTTAGGAAAGGTGCAAGATGTCAAGGTATTCGGGATCTCATACATATTGTTGTATGTAGATCATCTATATCATAGTGAACATTATGGATATATGATATCTAGTGATGATCATGTATGATATGAGATGTCTTCTCTTCGCCTAAGAAACCTTTGAAGTGTTCAAAGATTTCACAATTTTGGTTTAGGACCAAAGTTTGGAGAAAGATGAAATGAATTTGATCTAACCTAGGTAGCTTGTACCTGTTAGATAAAGGTCAAAGAATACCTTATGGAGATATGAATATCATTTCTATCTCAATCCTCCTAACACACCTAAACTTAATGGAGTTGTAGGGAGATACAATTGGATCATGTGTGATATGATTTGATCAATGATGAATTTTAGCATAATTATCCCTTAGTTTCCAGGTATATATTTGTAGTAGAGACTACAATATATCCTTAATAAGGTTTTATGCATGCAAGCTGGAATCTAGCACTTGAGAGTGCTACTTCATTAGGAAAATAAAGGATGGTATTTGATACCTACTTTATGACCTTGAGATTCTTAAATGATCTCATTTTTGAGAATGTGATTCTTAGAGGATGACTCTCTTGAGATCAAGATGAAAATGAAGTATAGGAACTCATTTGATCTTGAGAAGATGATGAGGCTCCTGAAATCGGAAACTAAAAGAGACAATTAAAGATGAAGCACTAATACCTCTTCAAATGAGTTTGAGGATGTATTCCATGTGTCGATTAGGTATGACAATGATCGGACTTCATATAATGAAGCTTCTGAGGATCATAACATGGAAAGATGGATATTAGCAATAAAGTCTAAAGTAGACTTCATATACAAATGTTGTATATGGACCCTCGAGGATCCACCAATATGGGTAAGACCCATAAAGGTGTAAATGGATCTTCAAGAGAAAGGGAATCTGATGATAAGGTGGATACCTTCAAAGCTCGGTTCGTAGACATGAGCTACACACCGTAAGAGAAGACATTGCTTGCAATGGGACTTGCTCTTCGATGACCATGCTTAAAATCATCAGAATGTTGCTAACCTTAGTTACACAACTTGACTATTGCATCTTCAAGATGTAATTCAAGATTGCATTCCTCTAAGAATACTCTCTGAGGATATTCACATGAAGTAGCCCCAGGGCTTCATGATTTGGGAAAGTAAGCTGTGAAAGCTAAAGAAATCCATCTATGGACTTAAATAAGCTTCTTGTAGTTGGAACATCAGATTTCATGAAATCATAAGTGTTATGTGAAGCTTAGTGGGAGTGCCATTGTGTTCATCGTGCTAAATGTAGATAATATCCTAATCATTTGGAATTATATAAGGATGATAATATGTATTTTATAGACTGGCTATTCCATACCCTGAGATATGATCTCAAGAATACCTCTTAGATCTTAAATTCTGAAGTTGTTCAGAAGTAAAGAAAAGAGGGTATTGAGACTGTCGCATTGGTAGTACACATTGGACATATTCCATTTTTTGGAAATTCCAAGAAAGGATTCCTTCCCTTAAGATTTAGTACTGACCTATCTAAAGGGATAGCACCTCAAAGAGTTGAGGAAGTGAATGCTAGAACTGCTTGCACTTGTGCATCAGTTACGAGAAGCTAAGTGTATGTTAAATGTGTCTAAAAGCCAGATATCTGCCATGCAGTGGGAGTAGTAAAGTGTTGCTAATCCCACTATGGAGAGAAAACACTTGATTGCAGTAATAACAAAATCTTCATAGATGACAAGATTTTTGAGATAGTGATTTCAAAGTCATATCTTCAAAAGCTTAAGACTTTATAGATAGAGATCTAAAAGGTCTTAACTGTGGATACCTTAAGAGATAGTGATCTCCAGGAATAAGGGTATTCTGATAAGGATTATGGAAATACTGGTTATAATAATTATTGAATAATAGTGTCAAGGACACTATAATTGCTTTATCAAGATTGAGTATTGGTTACATTAGATGCAACATTCGCATTGGATGCGAGCACTGTTACTGGGGATATGCAAGTGCCGTAAAAGGACTTGGCGTAGTCTCGCGGGAACAGAGTGACTGATTAGCTTACCTAGCTATTTTCTAAATAGCCTATGATTGTCACATGAGTGTGGGTTTAAATGATTAGCCCATTAATGGCTCTTTGGGCTAGTGGGAGATTGTTGGACATGTGAGCCCACGACGAGCCATTATGCAATAAATGGTATTGCAAATATCATTCCCTGATCTGAAATGAAGAATAAATAATTTTCATAATAGGTCCCTCTGTACAATTAGGGTTATGTACCATGGCTATCTTAATGATCATACAGCTGTTGATTCAATTATTGAATCATAGAGGCTGGTGCTTGGATGAATATCTAAAGAGTTAGATTGAGGACTCATCAAGCACCGTCAAATGATTGTTAAGATGTGATCTCCAGCCTGAGTAGGAGATGGCAATCCTTACTCACATAGGTTGATATCTGACCGACCTCTTGATGCAGTTCCTCTGCATGGGAATAGTGATTCGGAGGTGTCAGATTATTTAGGTCAAAGAGTTGACTTAACGAGATCGAGATAACCTAAGTCATATGTTGAATGCTGTCACAGCATAGGCACGCATCCTCTGACCGGAGACAGATGTATTGCTATATGTCTGAGTATGTACATTTGGCAGACCAATAGGTTGATGACCTAAACAAGGTCTATACAACGGTGAGCTGGTGTGCATACAAGGGCATATGAGTAATACGATCTCTCAAAGGGATCATACAGGTTCACTACTGAACCGGAAGACATGACTCACTCATGGGATATTGGGAAGAATCAAATTCTGTGCACGGTCGTCTCGCTTTGGAAGCTTGACTGAATTTGTAGGTTTGATATATACTTTTGGAAAGTATATGATCAAGACATAGGTATGATATATGCTTTTGGAAAGTATATGATCGATACCAAATCCCAATGATCAAATGAGAAACTTAGTGATCAAACCCTGAAGAAGACAGTATAAAATTGATCTTGATCTTCGGGTTGATCATGGGTCTTCCAATATGCAGGATGTACATGTATTGGGAATACCTGAGGGTGATGTGATCATAAACGATTGTATATCCATGACACTTCCATTCCGAGGGAGTGATGAAACATGTCTGGATTTTAGTGACTCCTCTCAGTAAAGAAGCAATCTGATCTTAGTCCAAATGTTGGACATTGGTCTGAATGAGATTGAGATGCAATGAGAAGATTAGATTTGCGGTCTTGATTTAATCAAGCATCTGTGAGAGGTTCGTAAGATCTGGATTTGAGATAAGATCTCAATATCCAAGTCACTATACGTGGAACAATACAATTGCCCTGTCCTTATCTCCAAGTATCTGCGGAGAAAGCACATTATTCTTGAAGGAGTTCAAGAGTAATTCATTTGATGAATTCCATATCCATGCAAGAAGAACTTGATGATTAAATGAGATTTAATTATCAAGCTTAATATGAATATGATTCATATTGTGAGAATTATTATCTAAGATAATTAAATGGGATTTAATTATCAAGGATTAGAGAATGTGGATAATACTATCCAAAATATTTGTGTATTGTAAACATGATTTATAAGATATATATATATATATATATATATATATATATATATATATATATATATATTAGAGAGAGAGCATCTTGCCTTCACCTTTGCATGTGGCCGTCCACTTTGCATATTAAGAAGGAGAGCATCTTGCCTTCACCTTCGACGTTTGGATCTTCGTCAAAGATTGCGGGAAGGACGCGACTCATCATCGTGCCCGCAAGTGCGTTCTTCGTGGGTCGGACTTGAGACAGGAGGATCTCTACTTTGGGATCTCGCGATCACAACCACGCTTCAAGAGGTATTCCTTATACTTTGTGGTTTGATGAAACAATCCGAGAAGTGTTCTCGTGATCATGTGGTTTCATCCTTAGCTTTAAAATTTTTAATTTCCGCCGCATCTAGCATCTAGTATGACTAGTTGCTCCGATTGCATACGATGCAATCAACACGCTTCCGTGATGCACTTAAGGATTCTCAATATCCTTCAAAAACTACTTGTTCTAGATGGAGGTCATAGGAGTCTATGTTTCTGACGAAATTCGAATGGCATATTAGAGGGACATATAGATGAATATACATGGTGGGAATTTTCAAAAAAGTAAAAAAATGTGGAAGACATAAACCCTGATGCATGTAAAATTACGTGCACCTTGGTGCAAGCTCCCCATCCTCATATATATATATATATATATATATATATATATATATATATATATATATATATATATATATATATATGGGATAAATGGGGCTGCCCCCTAGGGGGGCTAACTTAGCTCCCCTCCGCCCCATTTTCACCATTTTTTATTTTTTTTTGAAAATTTCTTTCATGAATATTCATCACTATATTCCTATATTATGCTATTAAAATTTCGTGTGAAATAGAGACTCATACGGCCTCCATCCAGACAGTCATTTTTTAACGGTAACAGGATTTTTTAAATAGACCCCGTTTGGATGGGGGTCGTAGGAGTCTCTGTTTCGCATGAAATTTGAATGATGTAATATAGGGATTTAATAATGAATTTACACGATTTTAGATTTAAAAAAATAAAAAAATTATGTCAAAAAGCGGCGGGGGGAGCTAAGTTAGCTCCCTAGGGGGCATACACATTTTCCCTATATATGTATATATGAAAAACTTGAATTGAGGTGCCACCTTACCCTGAGTATGATGCGACACCTCTTACGGGCCATCTGATTTTGATGAACGGTGGTTAATCAAATAACTAAATTAAATCCAAAACCACCGTCAACAAATCTTCAAATCGCTATTTTTAGAAAAAAAATCTCATATTCCATTGGTTACGTCATTATCCCGTTGATTATTAATTACCCGAATTGAATTTTACAAATATAGCATCTATCACATCGTGACTCTCAATTATTCAAATTTTCAGAAGAGACTTTCGACGAGGGTCCTCCCCCTTTCTTCTTCATCATCATCGACGAGATGTTCCTGTTTCTTTGCCCAAGTATCGATGACACGTCTAACATCTCCTCTTGATCTTTGATATTATAGAGGTACACATCATTTTTTTTACGAAATCATTCATATTTTTTTGTTTCTATCATGTTTTTTTTATAAAAAAAACGATTCTGAATCAGTCCTAATTTATTTTAATTGATCTGATTCATTTCTTTCATTTGTTATATGTTGCATAATGTATTTGTGTTTAGATATTAATGAATGAATGCGGATATCAAGTTCAGAATAAATGCATTCTTTTGCTTTGTTTATAATATGATATCTAGTTATGTATTGCATTTCAAAAACATGTTATTTTTAGTTCGTTTATACTACTTTATTTCTTTCATTTTTGTTATATTTGTTCCTGATATATACATTTTTTGGACCAAATCTGAATCTATGTTACATCACAAAGTTTTACATTTATGTGCTATCCATGTTAAATAAATAGTACATATTTCACTTTCATTTACTTTATTTTACATCATGTTTACAAAGTTTTACGTTCATTCAAATGCATGACCAATACTCGCTCAAAATGAAGACTCGTGGTACATAGCTACATCATTTCATTAACATATTTTACAATTGTAAAATATATTTTACATTTAACTCAGATATTATACAATTGTCTGACATTTTCTTACCGTTATTACCATGCGTCTAATTGAATATTACTGATTGGTTTTTTATTTTGCAGATCAGCATATAAATTTTACAATGTGAGCGTGGATTTTACAAAATATACACAAAATTTAAAATGGATGACGAATTTTGATGGACCCACGACATTGGGAAACATGTTGGATGGATATACAAAATAATTTATACATTAATAATAAACAATCTGTTTTACAAACATCACATGAATTTTACAAAACAGAAATAGATTTTACGAAAAAGTATCACAGTTTACAAACACTGCTCTAACAGAATGTTATCAAAAGAGACTACAAAAAAATTCAAAATAAATAAATTCAGTTTAGAAAAAAGACTATGAAATTTACAAAAAAATGTTGTATTCTACAAACATTGCTTCCACATAATGTTGGGTGATTATTTTCAAAATAAATCAAACGCGCTTTACAAAAGGAATGTTCATCACGTGTATATTAATTGGTTAGCACATAATCAAAGCACATATATTTTAGGAATTAACAAAATTCCATCATTTTAGGAGTTTTTCCATATGTATATCAATTTATTAGCACAAAAAGCACCTTATATTTAAAGAAACACATCTACAAAAAAATATAAATTTTCGTCAGATTTGGTTTTTTTACGAATATCAGTGGTTACGCGTTTGTAATTTATAACACAGAATTGTAAAATATCTTAAGCAGTAAATTGTTAACGATTATTTCAAAATGTGCACTTATTTCATCTGATATTTCTGGAAAATTCTGTACATCACTCGATATGTACCTAAATATAAAATGATCAATGACGTGTAATTTACCAAATTAGCAATAATTTAATCCACCACCATAATAGGAATGTTAGTTGGTACGAAAACCACCTAG